>JBAMJR010000047.1:1595000-1950000 GCA_038501785.1 Myoxocephalus aenaeus | reverse complement strand
CGGCTCCAACTTGGATCCCGGCGCTTTCGCGCAGACACACACACTTTTAATTCGCGAGTTTATTTATAGTCCTCACATGCAGCTGCAGGCCAACGCTCACTCCTCTGTATCAAGTCGTTATTACTACTTTCCCTCCCTTTACTCACACACACACACACACATGCCAGCAGTACGGACAGTACACCTCTATACACTTGTTCATCGTGCCTGATACTTTGTTGCTAGGCAACACTGGCCTATGTCAGCACGTCCCTGCATGAGCGATCAGACTCGCAGTGTGTGTGTGTGTGTGTGTTTTTGTCATTTTCTAATATTACTGCACTGTAGTTTGATATCTGATCATGAGAGGAGTTGTATGTAGGGGACACGAGGACATCAGTGTGTGTGTGTGTGTGTGTGTGTGTGTCACTAATCTGGGTGCATTGTGTGGTTAAGCCGCAGAGAGACTATACACTGTGTTGCATGTTTCCTCTGCTATCACGTTTCTTTGAGGCAGAATCTTTATAGATATGAACTCTGTGCTCCGTTGTGTTTCCTGTCCACACAGCTGTCAATCAAAACACTGTGTTTTCCGGTGCTGTGATGTCTTCTTTTGAGTTTGTCCCCGCTGGAGATTTGTACGGAGTCCCGGAAGGGACATGTGAGGGGGGGAGGGAAATGAAAGTTTTCTCTTTTAGGTCAGTGTCAGAAAAATGTACCTTCCGGGCCAGTTTATCAGCGTGTAAACAAGCACAACAATGGAGCGTCATAGAATTTTATTTTGAGATTGGCCTCTATATAACCGATGAGCCACATCAATTTATTACTAATTTGAAGAGCTTGCAATCCATAATTCTCTCGTCAAAAATAGGGCAATCGTTGCGTTTGAAACTGCAAGGATTAAAGTAAAGTTCTGATATCAGACAAAAAGATAGTAACTTACAGCTGCTGACTGAAATATGAAATATTACATTATTCAGTCTGTGTGCTTTCTGTTTTCAACAGCAGAGTGCTCACTGTGACTATTAAATACATATGCAGAAAGAAAACTAAACAAATAAAACATTTTGAGCCCCCGAGCAATTCAGCATTGCTGCCGCTGCCAGAATAAAATGAAGCATACTTTCCTGTTCACCAGATGTCTAAGCGTCCATTAAGTGTCATATTAACTGTGTTTCATCATCGTGGTGGAGTTTTAAAACGTTGCAGAGTAAAAACCTTCACTGTATGTGCAGGGACACATGAGAAATCATTTCAATATCGAGTGTGCGTTCATGCAGAAATACGCTGAAGTATGAAAAAATTGTATTAAAAATAGTATCTTCTGTTTCTGTATCAGCTGACGCCATGTTAAATAAAACACATTGGAGCTTTTTCTTCTTTTAAAAGCCGTTGTAATTCAATACGTAAATCAGTCATCACATTTTTCTTCTTTTTTTTTTCCACCTGCATTCTTAAAACGTATTCTGCTGAGCCCGCCGGGACGTCCGGTCGAGTGCACATGTGTAGTCCGTTGCCGCAGCGTGGAAACATGCGTGTGCGCCCGCATCCCGGAGGAGCTCGCTGTTTGTGACTAAACAAAACTCCGGCTCACCTTTCTGCTGGACCCTCCGACTCCTCCGCATGAAAGCTGGAGATCCGCCCTGGTTTAATAGAGACGTGACGTTTAATAGACACCCAAATGGTTTTTCACACTCTGTAAACCAGTTTTCACTCAATGTTTGCATTCGTGTGAGCCTTAGTCCTCTTGTCGTCTTCTGCATATGTTTGGGCACCAATGAAGCTCATTATAACTAGTGGACAAAAAAGCAGGTACGTTTTTGTTGGATACTAGTCGTTAACGTGTGAACATTAAGTCCTACCTAAAGCACAATAGTTATAAAATAAGATAATCCTTTATTAGTCCCGCAGTGGGGAAATTGCAGGATTACAGCAGCAGTGCACACAAGAGACACATAGTAAAATAAAAAACAAGTAATATAAATAAACAGTAAAATCGGTAATAAAAACAAGAAGTGAATAATCCACAATAGCAATATTATATATACAGACGGAATCAAAAGTATTTAAAGTGCATTTATATTGCACCAGTTAAAGTGATTGAAGTGTTATTAAGTGTTTGGTTGTGCAGTCTGACAGCAGCAGGAAGGAAGGACTATAAAGGACATTCATTACTAAACGGCATTAATCTAAATGACTTTGACACGTCAGGAAAACTCTCACATCCCACAATATTATAACATAACTTGTTTCGGCAGATATCTTCTTTTTTTTTTTTTTACCGAAAAGACAAAGTTGTTCAGACTTTGACCTTGAACAATAGTAAAGATTTCCCTAGAAAACGAACATGGCAAAGCACCTGCGAGGCACCGTGAGGTCAATGGAGGATTAGTCCAGTGGGAGGTGGTGTTGCTTTGGATGGGATCGACTACGTTCTCTCTCTTTCCACAGCAGGTACGGTGGAGGGAGAGTCTGTGTAACCGTCCAGTAGTCTCTCAAGGCTGCTGGGAATGTAAATATGAGTGTTGTCATGGGTGTGTGTGTGGAAGAGTTAGAGAGCTTTAACATTTTCATCAGATTTTGTTAATACCATCAAAGACCCTCTCTCTCTCTCTTTCATCACAGCGCTCTGTCGCTCCATCATTTCTCCCGTTATTGTGCCGTCCACTGTTAACACAGATCTCACTGTGTGTGTGTGTGTGTGTGTGTGTGTGTCTTTGTGTGTGCGCACTGGTAGTTTTCCATGAGGGAAAGTTGTGAGGGCCCCAGGAGAAAGTCTTCACTGAGGGGAGGAGTCAGCAAAGGAATTCTGTGTGTGTGTGTGTGTGACAGCATGATTATGATAATGAAGAGGAAGAGAGAATGTGGGGGGAGGTACGAGTGTGTGTGTGTGTGTGTGTGTGTGTGTGTGTGTGTGTGTGTGTGTGTGTGTGTGTGAATGAACTCCTATTGGGCAATAACTGCAGTAGAGCAGAAAGCGGAAAACTCCAAAGTACAAAGGGGTTGTCGCTCGTCTCTGACACACACACACACACACACACACACACAAAAGTGTCACTCCATAACTTTTCAGCAGCATGAACAAGTTTGCCAAAGTGCAAAGACAGAAGAGCAGGGAGGACAGATAAGGACGAATGAAGGAGAAGGAGAGAGCGAGACAGATTGAGACCGATAGAAGGACAAAGAACGCGTTTGTTGTGAGTCGCCGGTGTCCTTTCCAAGGACAAGCAGACATGCCAGTAGTGTCATGTGAGGGGACTCCTCCTCTTCCTCGTCTCCTCCCCTGTCTCTCCGACTCCTCCCTCTCCGACTTCCACTGGTCCTGACTTCCCCCCCTCTGCTCTGGGCTTCTCTCAGCTCGGCAGCCCTCCTCAGCCCAGCGATGTGGAGGTGAATGTAAAGGTGAGGAAGCTGCCGTCGACAGAGGTGCTAGTGAGGAAGAACAAGTGAAAAGCAGGCAAGCTTTCAAAGAACCTGGGGGAATCGTGTTTGTGGAAAGATGAAAACCGCTTTCCCCTTCTCCAATATGTCTCTTTCTCTTTAACTACCACTACTCATTGTGCTTCTGGAGCCTCAAACAACCTTCAGTGTAGCTACGTTATCCTCCACAAACTCCAAAACCATGAAAAAATACCAAATATATCAGGCAGAATGTGTAGAATATATGTGTGGAATAAACTTAAAGCTACTTGAAGGGAAATAAGAACATCATAAATATTGCTCAACTGTAAAAACATCTTTATTTTAATCTTCTCTTTATCTATATGTGTCAACCATTAAATCTTTTTTTCTACTAGTTAGAAAAACTTTCCACCGGCTCGATGACCTTTGACCCAGTTAGTGAGCAGAGGTCCTTTTACTGCTATCTGCCAGGGAAGTGAAAACAGCTTTGCTTAGGGAATGGCAGGGCTTTTATTCTGAAAGGCTCACTCAGTGCACACAAAGTCCCACCGCTGTGATTCAGATGACATGGGACGCTGACAGGGAGGGAAGTGACTAAGGGATAAGTTATGTTGCATTTCCAAACATGCTTGAACGTCACATTTTTTCACACACTGTACTTTCCCCAGTTGTCACAGTTTTAGGACATTTATTTCACTTCGTATGACTTAATGGTGTTGTGTTGACTTCAGGTTTTACTTGTTTCTATTGTATTATTCTTTTTATTCACTTGTGAGCAAGGCTGCTGTAATCCTGTAATTTCCCCACTGCGGGACTAATAAAGGATTATCTTATTTTATCTTATCTTATCTTATGTTGTAATTGACTAATTTACTCGGCAATAAACTTTTTCAGCTCCGGTCAATCTTTAAAACATCCATTATATGTCATTTTGTTTTGGCGGGCGAAACCAAAATGAGTCAGTGGCAGCGCGTTTACAATTATGGCATTTTCATAATGACAAGTTACCGAACTATAGCGGCGCTCACTTCAGCAGAATGCCCCGAGCCGTGGATGTGGATTTCTCTTGATAACACTGTCGTGGAGCAGAGGAGAGATTTCCAAGCGCAGACGATTAAGCAACGCCTTTGACCTTTGACCCCGGTCGGACTCCAAAACAAGAAAACTACGTTTTTCAAGTGCAGTTTTCCCGATTTTTACAAGGAAACCACGAGAAACTAACGTTCACATTCGTGGGGGTCACTTCAGTGTGTGCGGCTACGGGCAAACTTTGTCTATGTGTGTGTGTGTGTGCCGCAGTGGACACACAGTACAGTATTCATGCGCGAGTGTGTGAGACACGGAGTGAGCGGAGACACTGGCTCTTTGTTGCCGTTGCCAGGCTTTGGGATCAGCCAGGCTGGCAGTGCCTACAGTCACTCTTTTCTTTCTTTATCCTTTCATTCACTCTTTCACTCGTTTTCTATGTGCTCTACTTCTCCACTGCAGAGTGACAAATGTGCTAGTTTAGAAAGGGGGATACGTGCTTCTTTCTGTTCATCTATTTGTGGAATGGAGGCGTTTCATAGTTTAAGATCACTTCGTATATATATTACCTGAAGTTTTATGCAGCATTTTCCACATTCTGTTGAAAGCCGTTTTGTCATGTGAACTCTGGATAATGTCGCCCGTAGTTTCCATTTTGACACAACAGAAGATTTTCTGTGTCAAAGTGGTTGGAAATACTTATTTCTGCTCTGATATTTGCTCTGATATTTGTCCCTTGGCTCAGAGCATTTCAGCTCTCTCTCTCTCTCTCTCTCTCTCTCTCTCTCTCTCTCTCTCTCTCTATCTATATATATATATATATATATATATATATATATATATATATATATATATATATATATAGATATGCTATATTTAAGCATAATATGTTAACACTGAGATGATTCACCTTTTGTTTTTGTGCTGCTCACATCATGAATACTATCTTTGTGAAAAAAAATAGGTTTCCAGGATATTTCATATTTTAAGGCAGCTGATATTTGCATTTTAACCAAATTGAAGACATTTTGATACTTTTCAAACCCTCAAAAACATGCGTTTGGTAACTTATTTTATTGATAAGTGAGACTTAAAGTGACAAACATCATCACAGTCGACTCTTTGTTTAATTTGATTCCAGGCTTTTAAATACCTGCTTGCAGCTTTGAAAGTGACCCGAACGGTCGGGGAATTCAATAATACTGATAACTATAATTAAAATGGGAAAAAAAAACATATCTCTCACCCGGCCCGTCCGTCTCTGTCTTCCTCCCTTCGTCTCACTTTCTCATTCCTCTAATTGCAGCTGTAATCCTTCGCCAGATTAGAGGGATGTGCAAGGTCTGTGTGTGTGTGTGTGTGTGTGTGTGTGTGTGTGTGTGTGTGTGGTCTGAATGAACCATGCAAAGATCTTTTAGCGATTGCTCGATCCCTCTCATCCCCACATTGGTTGAAAGTGACTAGAATACAAATCCAATTTGCTCCCCACCGGCGTTTTGCCTCTACGAGGAATGTGATCCGGCAGGAACTAGACCAGACCATCGAGCATTTCTGCCATGACACACACATGCTGTAATGTTTGTTGTTGTTGTCCAGTCTCTTGCGGACGTTGATGCTGATTCGGATCCTTAATATCACTCCTTCAACAGCAGTTTTCCTTTGATGTAAAAGCCTAATTTCATGCTCTCTCTGTAATACAAGTTGGCCTGGAAGGAACAGGGTTTCTGGCAAATGTTCGGACCTATAAATAGCAGCACACTCTGCTGTGTTTCTCTTTTCCTCTCTCTTGCAAAGTCTGACCCGATTGTCATGTTTCCTAATTATTGTGCAATTTACCATCTTGTCTTTTGTCTTTCAGGCCATCAATTGCAGAAAATTCATAGAAAGAAATGTAATTTATGAGGAAGCGTTCTTACTCTTCAGCACACATCATTTCTCTGAGCAGCATGTGATTGTCACATAATATAATTGTGTAATTATTTTTTGTTATATTCAGAAAGAAAGCTTCTAAATAGAAATGTGAGACGTCCAACATGATGCTAGTATAGCAGGAATATATTTGAAATGATTTTAAAGAGACCATATATATTTTTGTCAATCTCTAATCTGTTGTCTCAAACCAGAGACCCAATATTATTATTTTCTTTCTAGCTTTTCTTAAAGTAAAAATTGCCCAGTGAGTTTAAAGCATTGTGTGATTTATCTCCGCTAATATAGTTATGTGTCATCGGCATGTTTCGTTTCTCCTTATGCTCTATGATGACCACGTCAATCAGCAGCTTTACCTAAAACATTAAAAGCATGAGACAAAGTGCACAAGAAACACATCATAAAAGATCAAATAAGATAAAAATAAATGATAAAAATAAGATGAAGTATATTACATAGAATGCATAACATAAGATCAAACATAAAACCCACTGAATAATAATATGAAACATAATCTACTCTACAGTGGTGGATTTAATTTTGAAGGACACAAACTAGTAGTTTTTTTCCTCATGGTAGAGTGAGAAGGTCATGGGACCGAGCCACTCCTTAATGTTGTAATATTTTTTCTTCACATTAAGTCCTGTTCCTTTATCTTCAGAGGGGAGGAGGTGAGAGATCAAGGAGGCCACTTGTTTTGCCTCTTCTGTCCTTATCGGGACACTTTCTGCCACTTTCATCCGACGTGTTTCCCAAAAGAAGGACACAGACATCCACAGTAGCAGACGAGTGAGGAGGCTGGGGGTCGAGGAAGTCTTTTTTTATTTGTGATACTTTATAGGACGTCTTATTCTGTTCTGGTGTCGTCCTCTCTCTGTTCTCCCCCCCCCAAACATTTAGAGTTGAGCTTGATGTTGAGCGCTAAGAGTCAACAGCCGGACTCAAACACCTGGGTTGGGAATTTCAAGCAGGTGTGTGAAGTCTTTTTTTGGGGAGTTGGGACCGTGATGCTCTTAAAAGTTTCTTGGCTCTTCGACCAAAGAGAACTATTGCTGGTTTGCCGGCGAGCTTAATACGGTCGGCGTTGGCACCGGCGAGCGCTAAGCCGGCAATAACACGAGTGTGCGTCAGAGAGAAGCTCTTTAGGGAATTGCAGGTGCCACCGGCCATTGCTCCAGAATTTGGGACAGCAATAGCATTAACGTTAATGTTGCTCTCGCACATTGTACGCGTTTTTTTCAGAGGAGTGATGCTGGGTCACGCCTGCTGTTTTGGTCTCAATTCAACTGTGAAATATCGTTGGATAAAAGCCTAAATGATTTGTGGGTTAAATAATTAATCTGCTCTTCAGTTAATTTCCACTGATCTTACAGATGTGTGAGACCGATGTGCACCGTCAGTAGAAAGCCCAGAAAAAGTCCCCTTGTGATAGTTTGAATTAGCCTTTGTTTAAATAACTTGTGACAATACAGCATGCGTGCTGTGGGAACGCTGGAAGCTCGGTGGGTTGAGAAACACACGGCCGGGTGGGTCGGAATTTGTTATTCACTTCCCCTTGTGTGTGTTTTATGATATTAACACAATTATATACACGTTTTCTTGAATTTAACACTATAGTGGCTTATTTTTTCACTTGCGAAAAATGAAGTACAATTAGTTTATGTCCAGCAAACACACATCTATATCTTTGCCAAATAAACTTCAGACACTTATTGGTGCGTTGGACTCATCGTGTATCCGTGATGCCGACTGTCTCCAGCTGTATTTAGTTGTGTCTGACTCGCTCTCCTCTGTGTCAATCAGTGCTGGACTTCTGTCAAACAGTTTGATTATTACACTTTTTTTTATTTTTTTAAAAGCCCTCTACGTCACTGTCGGTACAAAGTTCAGGACCGTTTGAATACTACAAGGGCAACCTGCAGCCGAGTGAAACATTTACAGTGCACCCTATATACACGTTCAGCCAAGGGAGCATTTAAATGTACACTTTGTTCAGCCGGCCGAGGCCAGAATGAATAGAATGACTTTATGGCTCAATAACGCCCGACACTGGCGTAGAGACACCGTCAGGAGAAAGAGAACACACACAGAATGTATCAAACAGTAGAAAGGGGCGGTTTGCCCAAAAACACACTATCTCACACACCACTAGCGGTGTTGAGCTGGGAGTAGAATAGATACTATTATCTGCTGAGGTTTAGGACACAACCTCCCCACATCTAATGACCAATATCTAGAGGAAGGTCAGGAAAGTGAACCAACCCTTTACTTTATCTTCCACCGTGTCTGTTCTCCTGCAGAATATGGCCCTAATATGGCCTTCAAGTGATAGTTTACTCACTAATATGTTGACTCTGATAATATCAGTATTACTCCTTGTGCTCCCACTACAATGACATTCCAAAAGGCCATGTTTACGTCTTCGCTCCCGAGCTGTTTATGCATGTCAGAGCATTGTTTGGGGTTAAACAAGAACGTACACTGCATTAATTATGGAGCTCAAAACCCCCGTCAGTCGCATAAAAACTCTTGAGGGGAGCCACTTAGGCCCAATCATGGTTTTTATGGATGCAGAGGAGACACCGCCGCTGCGTGGGAGGTCGCTTTCCCAAAGACTTAAACACGCTCGGCGACAAATCCCGCCAGTGAAAGTGTCAACAGTCTCAACGAGTGTGTGTGTGTGTGTGTGTGTGTGTGTATGTGTTTGTATACAAGGGTGTGGTCGTGTGTGTCATTGCGGGGTTAAAGAGACAGGTGTTGGAAGTGGTCGCACACACACACACACACACCTACAGCGCCACACGATGGGCCGCGAAGCACGTGTTGTTAGTTTGCATCCCAATGAACTGCACCACAAACCAGTTTCCATGGGCTTCTATTGTGGTGATACAGCCATTATCTGAGTGGTTACACGGCACCATGGGGGGGGAGGTAAATGGATTTGTATTTTATTTTGGGTTGAACTGTCCCCTTAAGGGTTTTCTCAACCTTTTTCTCCCTTTATCTATCTCTTACATCACCGGGCTCTTTCTCCTCGTGAATGGATTCGGAACAAATTGCAAGATGAGCTGCATCCATTGAACCACAGCAGGAAAACTTCTCCCTGCCTCTCACACTGTCTAGCTTTTACCTTTTTTTTTTTCATTTCCAGCTTTTGAGAATTCCTATTTCACAATCTCCCCTCCTCCTCCTCTCTCGCTGCTCATCTTTGTATTACAACGCCCTCACCCCCCCTCCTCCTCCCTGCGTAGTCTAGTGACTATAAACAGTAGGAAGTTTACTACAAACACATCCAGCATCCCCCCACCCCCCCATCCCCACCCCCAGCCAGACAGCCAGCCAACAAGGACAAGCCCCCCTCCTCCTCCCTGCGAGTTTCAATGAACAGGAAAGCCGCTTCTTGGTTTTGTAAGAGACTTCAGGGTCACGGGCTCAGGTGGCAGCCATAGATAAAAGATAAAGCCTTTGTCTAGTGGATCTCCTGCACAAATATACATGCCAGAATTATTTGGGCCCCAGTTGAGAAATCCCATTGTCTGCTCAAGGACGTGTCCGGGGTATTGGGTAACTCATTCATTCAAAACTCTCTCAGTTCAACTTTAGGGCTTTGCTCGCCACAGGAACACCGAGGTGGGGCTTTTCGGGTTCCTGATAGTGGATCAGCTCGGCCAATTAAACAAGCGTTAATATCCACTTCCTGGTTTAGTAGCAGCTGAGCCGTGCTCACGCTTGGACGAGAAACCCAAATCGCACCTGAACTCTTTTGCACAAATTGGGTCTCAAATCGGATTTCTGTGCGTTTTTTTTTCTTTCTTCTTCTGCGGATGATTAACATGTATTAATCCTGTTGGGCCAACGACCTTTCTTTAGCATTGCGAGAGGCATTCCTGTTAAGGTCCGACGTTTTATGAGGCGGAAGGACTTCAGAATCAATTACAGGGCAGTTTTCTTACAGGGGCACATTGACCTCAGAGCGAGAGCGAGAGCTAAAGGATTCCTCCCTTTGCATTCCTCGCGTTATCTCCGCTACGAGCTGCGGTTTCTTGGGAAAAACGTTTTAATCAGCTTCTCACCTTTTTCTTTTCTTTTCGGGTCTTTGTTAGTCAAACGCCTCGTTTCAACCCTGTGCAGTTACTCACCTGCAGAACTTTTCACCTAAAAAGCTCTGCTTGCCTCTAATTCATCTCCCACTATTTTACTTTATTGTGTTATCATTCGTTTACCCCCTGTTTGTACTGTGAACTAGGCAGAGACAGTGCTCCGAGGGATTCGCTCTGCAGGGCGTGGGCGGTCTGGCTCTCCAAACCACCCACCTGCCTACCTGTTGCATGTAAAGGTCGCAGTGAAGCTGAATGGAAAAGGAGGAATGGATTGAGGGGAGAGGCTGAATGAGAGAGAGGGAGAGGAACGGAAGCGCTGAGAACAAAACAGGGAAGTTGAGCAAGATCCCTCCCCTTTCTCCTGTATTCCTCCTCCACCGCTGCCTCCCTTTCCCTGTGACACCCCCTCCCTTCCCCACGCTACTACCTCACCTGTCCAGTTTTACCCCTTCCCAACCCCCCCCCACCCAAACTCCTCCTCTCAGGGCAGGTGAGCCGGTTGTGGGTATAAAGGTATGCTTATGCAAAGCAGCCTATCTTCTCTGCTCTGGAGAGTGCGGAAGACTGAGGGCTGAGAGTGAGCGAGGGAGCGAGAGAGAGAGAGAGTGTGAGAGAGAGTGAGAGAGAGAGAGAGGCGGAGTAGGAAAGTTGCAATTTAAAAAGACAATTGGATTGAGTGTTCTCAGACTTGCATTGCGACCATGGGGCTGGGAGTAAGTATTGGAGCTTTGTCACATGCTTTGGACTAGTTTTTTAAGAGTCTTTAGGTTGAGGTTAAGCTGGTTTTGCTTTTCAGTTCTGAGATCAGAGCAAGATTTTGTCACGTTATTGCTGTCAAGCCTGAAGTACTTTGTACCTTACTTTCGAAAAGTGTGCTGTGCCATGCGTTCAGCTTTTCTGTTCACAGTTTCAGGGAACTCTTCAAAGTTGTTTTCTGCTTTTTAAATTGGAGATATTTATGAGAGTCATTCACAATCCTTCAAACAATGATTAACACACGTTTTACAGCGTGTTTGAACAGCAGAGTTGACTCTGCTCCGCGCTGCGGCTGGTTGCAACTTAAGAGGAAGCTCGAGAGCAAAACCTCCCCACATGTGCTCGGTCTTGTTAAGAAGCTCGCTCTTTCTCACTTTCTCCAATCCAGAGAGGGAAAGATGAGTACAAGTTGGCGGCAACCTCGGATAGCGGGGCAAAGAAAGCGAAGAAATGGAAGAAAGGGGAGAAGGATATGGAGGAGCTGAAGAAAGAAGTCGACCTGGTGAGTACACAAAGAAACAGTCTGTCATTGTCTGGATAAGCACTATTTCCGTGAGGCAATATTTAACTTTTTAAAAGTGTTGTAACTGCTGTAAATCAAACTGAGTTCAAGCCGGGAGGAACAGGCGTTGACCTTGTTGAACTTACCCACCATTGTCCTCTCCGACACATTGTTTGCCTCATGCTTAATGACAGCTTTATTCAGGCCGCGTTAACACTCCCGGCCACTGTAAGTCGCGACCGTCGGTCACGCCGGCGCTCCCGGTCACGGCCGAGACAAACCTCGGCTTTGACCTCGCGGCCAGTCACATGAGACGTAGCTGTCTGTCCCGGACTTCATGAAGATTGCTACTTACACGCCTGCATGTGCTGTCACATGTTATTACGGAGTTCACAGCTGTACTTAACTTCTAAGTCACGCTTATCTAGATTAGTCTTCAACGCAGAGGCTCTGTTGTCATTATTGTCTTCAGTTTCTCAAAACATACGAACTAGTCCTTTAATTCTGCAGCCGGTAAACATCCATTAATCTGCTGCTAAGTTCCTTCGCAAACTCTCATATCGTGTGCCGTTTTTTTTTTTTTACCTCCAGCCACAATCGTGCAGATACGAAACTGCTCTCAGCTGCACTGGAAGCTCAAAAATGTGCAGAGTTGTTAAGTTGCATGCATGGAGATTTAGGTGGTTTTCCTGTGTCGAACAGTCCACTTTCCACTCGTGTCAGCTTTTTTTCTCACCCTCGGCCTGTATCTGTGGCCGGCAGAGGTCATTTCCCAAGGTCAGCGAGGCATTCTTGCATTAAGTTCATCCCTAATACATTCAAATAATTACTTAAACATCATACCGCCGACTGTATGGTAACATGGTGGCATTTTATAGGCAGGTGTACATCCATAACTTTAGATGACTTTGCTCTCTTTGTATGGTTCTCCACAAACTTCCTTCCATGTCTCGTGAAAGACAAAGCTCTTCTATGTTGGAGGATAGTGTCCTTCACAAGGTCAGATCACAAGGAGGAAGATTCAGGTCTCAAGTTCACCTCAAAGCCCAAAGTAGAGACAAGTGAATTTGTTCAAATGTCTCGCTAATAACGCTAATAAAGTCATAATAACCATTTTCTGTATTTTTGCTGTATTATAGATGCACGCTGCTCTTTGACTTTCACAAGGTCACCAAGTGAAGCTTGACTGATGCTGTCAGTTTACTGCTACAGTAAAGTAACTTTTACAAAAAAAACACGAGTATATGAATGCCCGTTTTTATAATTAATTCTTTAATTAGTGCAGCTTTTAGGCAACAGCCTCTTCCCAATGTCACTCAGCAGGTCACGGAGTACTGTAGGTTATTAGGTAATAAAATTCCCATCTCTGTGACATATTAATGATTATTGTCCTCGGTACGTCTTAACTAGATCTCAAAGTCTGCCGCCGCTGAAGGACATCTCAATGCCATAGCAACGGTATCGCCAGCACGCCATAACCTCCTTAACTTAGCATATCATTTACTACAATTAACAGCACGCGGTGTCTTTAGTGTCTCCCGACTGCGGACATCGTGCCTTCGGAAAGGTTTGATTTCCGGAACAAAGAAACATTAATGATCCAGGTTTCAGATCTGAACCCCGGGTTTAAGAACAATAGCATATTGGGAAGTAATAAATCTGTAATAAGTGCGAAGGTGTGTCTCCATGGAGCCGACACGTTAATCATTATCGTGCAATTATCCGTGGCGTCAAAGTCCAGCGGAATATTGCCATGGCAACATATAGCAACCAGGGATTTTTTTATAGAATGAGACAAAGTCCAACAGAAAATGCCAAATGTAGAATAATGTGATATTTGAGTTGAGTGAAAAGTCCATTCAAAAATCCTTTAAAAATAGTTAATTAACACATATTCAATCAAATATAAGTGTACGTTCATAAACTGAATTGTATATATTCTATATTAAATCAGACACTGATGGCACAGTGATGTGTATTGCATTGTTTTTTCAACCAAGAATGTTTTGCGCTGGTTAGGAGGTACTTGTGATACCACTTTATCCTCTCCGCATTGGGCGTGATCCCTTTTCTGGCACTAAGCCTTGTACTAAACAATGCAAAACGCCGGCAATTGCACCCGTTTTCTCCTCCGGGCCGTTAAGAGTGTGAATGTGGAAAGACTCATCCGTTCCCCGTATGGGACGACGACACTGTGTACAAATTACCATTATGTGAATGTGTGATTTCAGACAGGACCCAGCAGTGGATGTGAAACATCGTCCTTTGAGAGGTCAATGTAATCATACAATGGGACACACTGAGGGGCGTGAACTGATGCTTCATTCATTCACGATGGACGAACAACTGGGAACAAAGCTGCCATCTATTAGGAAATGTAGTGTCTGGTTTTAGACAAACGTCATTCATGAAACAAGTCAATGTTAAATCATATAAAACATGATATATAATGTATATTTTGTCCTGTACTGCTTTGATTTCATGGGAAAGTAGTCGCTGAGGGGGGAAAAAACTACGTAGTGGACTGGAAAATGTGTCACGTATGTGAGTAAACCAGTTGGCATCTTTACTGCGGGTGTTTCACTCTCCTGCACAATACTCTGTTGTTTCACAGTACGACCAAAAATGTAAGGTGGGAGTCAGATATTATTGCAGATCATACAAATTACGCTGGAAGAATCTCTATTGGGCGTTATCCAACAAACAGTGTAGGCACATGAATGTGCTCCATTCTCTGGTTTGTTCATTTGCAGATCCGCTGGAATTTGCATTTTAAAACATGAAGGATGAAGCCCCTTTTCTACACGATAAACTCTACGATCAATGACTTACCTGAAACAACATTTTCCTCCAAACAAACTCATTTGGATGACACCGATGTTGACCCCCCCCCCCGCGTCTCACTCGGAGGACTGTTTGCTCGCAGCAAACTGTCTGGATGAGTCCGTCCGCGGCTGAGCTCACGGCGGCTTAGCGCTCGTGTTTGGCCGCGAGTTTTCAATCACCGGCCGACTCTAGTTTGACTTGAATGTCCGCTTTTGACTGATCCTCGCAGTGTATGGACCGGCGTGCATCCATAATCCCGATCAGATTTTGCCTGGTCATCTTTATGTTCCCTCTGGAGGACCTGGCGGGAACACGTGTTTAATCCTCAAAGGAGATAATATCTGCGGGGTTTTAAAATGACAGGGATTTTCAGCTTGTTTGAGCCAATGTCTCTCAATCTCTCTCTCTCTCTCTCTTTCCATAGGATGATCACAAGTTAACCTTGGATGAACTCCACAGAAAATATGGAACCGACCTATCCAGGGTGAGTGTCTGTGGTGTGTGTGTGTGTGTGTGTGTGTGTGTTTGTGTGTGTGTTTGTTTGTTTTTGAGGATGTGTGAGCCACAGAGGCAGATAAGCCCCGAGGCCAGGGAAGATCTGACAGCACAAACTGAGGTCAAACACACTTTCACTAGCAGCTATTTAGTGTGCTCGATTAGTGCAAAGTAGGGGAAATTATTCTAATTGGTCAGTTCAACCAAATTACAAACAACATTTTCCTCCCTCTATCCCCAGTGGGTGTTGTTCATGAAGATAGTTTGGGATTTGCACGATACAACGGACAATATTGACATAGAGAGAGACGTATACCCCCAAAAGGAAATCACAAACAAAACTATCTGCTAACTGGGAAAAAAAAGTTGTATTTTGAGTGAACTGACTCTTTAAAGAGTCAATAAATGTCACATTGTGCTGAAAAAGGGAGGAGGGGTGGGACTCAACTGCGACGCAAAATGTGATTTTCATGTTTGGACCATGGTCTTCGTCACGCTGAGGACACACACACATACACACACACGCAGAATCCCATTACACAACCCAGTAGAGCCCCACACTGGCCAAATGCTCGACTGATGCCGATTATCCTCAGAAATCTGATCTGTCTGAGTTTGACCCAAAACAAAGACTTCATTCAGGCAGGAGCACCGGTCTCACGGAGCGCTGCACTGACCACGTATTCCTGTCGGCCAACCCAGAGGTTAGCATCGCGCCGGTTCCCTTCCACTCACAGCCAATGGGAATTCATCCATTTGGATTATTGCAGAAAATAAGCTCTGTGGAAAACACATGTGCCATGATACTGGATGCAATCAGCAGAAGTAAAAAGCTAACGATGGGCTATGAAGGGTCACGTGACTTCACGTCACCAGCACTAAGCTCATGGCGGACTAGTGTTCTGAGTGATGTCGTTTTGTAGTTTCATTAAGCCACTTGTTAGCGACCGCCTTTTTAAAGACATGTAAAAGCTTAGAAATTCCCTCGTAGGGTCTTTACTGACGTAAGAACATTTTGAAATCTGTTAAGCGTGTGCTAATTACAGACATTTAACCAAAAAGTGACCTCATTTCCTGGTTTTAGGACTCATTTACTGCAGCTCTCCTGGTCCTCCTCCAAAGAGACCTTCAGCCACACTTCACTTTTAGTTCTTCACCTTTGTTTTTGTTGCACAAAAACGTCACCACGGCCTTGTTGAAGTATGCACAGCTCACTAACAGCAGAGATACAACCTGATTGTCTGGTCTCCCTCTGTTATCACTCTGGGATTGACTGCTAACTGCACGTTGGGCTCTCTAATTACACAGATTTGTGCAAAGAGGAAGCAGTAATTGTGAGATTACCGAGATCTTTATTCCCGTGGATGTGGTGTCTGATGTTTTTGTTTCAAACTTAAATCCACCACCTCCTCGAGTAATAGCGAGGTATGTGTTGAGCAAATAAAACACTTGGAAACTTGCCAGAGCAGTAACAGTAACAGAGCAAAAAAACAGGAATCGCAGGTTTTTCTGTTATGATTTTCCTTAGTTTACACCGACATAACCGCTCACGCTGACTATTTCTTCTGTCGAACCTGTTTTTTATGTCTTTTTTTTTAGGGTCTTTCCAACACCAGAGCAAAAGAGATCCTTTTGAGAGATGGCCCCAACGCCCTCACGCCTCCACCCACAACGCCTGAATGGGTCAAGTTCTGTAAACAGGTAGGAGTCACTTCTTCTCAGCTGTAAAGTATCAGCCAGGAGTGCCACACAAACCTACTTTGCATATTCAAATTTTAGAAATGCAAATGGGCTCTTTGCAGACTGTAAAAGACGGCAACGTCTTGAAACTTGTTGCGTTGTGGCGTCTTCCAGCTGTTTGGTGGTTTCTCCATGCTGCTGTGGATTGGTGCCATCCTCTGCTTCCTGGCTTACGGTATCCAGGCTGCCGCAGAAGACGAACCGGCCAACGATAACGTAAGGGGGGGAGGGGTGTCTTTGATAGTGTGAGATCAAAAGTTAATACCCCGAAAGATGACCTGACTAACTCTTTTCTCTCCTCCTGCAGTTGTACCTGGGCGTCGTGCTCTCTGCTGTCGTCATCATCACTGGCTGCTTCTCCTACTACCAAGAGGCCAAGAGCTCCAGGATCATGGACTCCTTCAAGAACCTGGTCCCACAGGTGCCCACACCTCCATTCATTGAACTGTTTAGTTTTTCTGCCTCAACGTTTGTGTTTTATTCATCATTATGAATACAAAACTGAGCTCTGGGTGCAGGATGTGGGAGCAGCGGCAGCTAAAACGGACAGAAAATGAAGCCTCCGTTAGTTTCTCCTCCATTTCACATAAAGTGTTTCTCGTCTCGCAGCAAGCCCTGGTCATCCGTGACGGCGAGAAGAAGAACATCAACGCCGAGGAGGTGGTGGTCGGTGATTTAGTGGAGGTCAAAGGTGGCGACCGGATCCCCGCTGACCTGCGAGTCGTCTCTGCTCATGGCTGCAAGGTCCGTAGCTCAAAGACTCGTTTTTAAATCTCACGTTTGGAGCAGTGGCTTGAAACGGCACTTAAGATATTAAATATTCATGTATTTTTAATAGTTTTGGAGTATTAACATTGATCAAGTGGAAACTAAGACAACATAAATCATGATTTACGAGCTCAGTCTGTCGTGGTGAAAGAAATACTGTCTGTCGACAGCCAGGTGTGGTTGTCAAGTATCAGCTTACTTCGTTTATTATCATGTTTCTTCTGACTGGCTCGACTTGTTCCTTACTTGTTTACATGCGTCATCTTCTATTTTCCCACTCGACAACAATGTCAGTCATCGTCTTTTAATTAAAATTGTCACCCTCACTTATCTTTAGTGTTTCCTACTTCTCACTCCTCCAGGTGGACAACTCCTCTCTAACCGGTGAATCCGAGCCTCAGACTCGTACTCCTGACTTCTCCAACGACAACCCGCTGGAGACCAGGAACATCGCTTTCTTCTCCACCAACTGCGTTGAAGGTAGACAACGAACAAAGAGACAACGCAAAAGTCCCCGATTTAAGTCCAATTTAGAAGCAAATGAAAGTTGCCAAAGAGCGACTCATGGAGACAATCTGTTGCTCTCTCCAGGTACCGCCAAAGGAATCGTCATCAACACCGGAGACCACACCGTCATGGGTCGTATCGCCAGCCTGGCCTCCAGTCTGGATGGCGGCAAAACTCCCATCGCCAAGGAGATCGAGCACTTCATCCACATCATCACCGGCGTGGCCGTGTTCCTGGGCGTCTCCTTCTTCATCCTCTCGCTCATCCTTGGATATGACTGGCTGCAGGCCGTCATCTTCCTCATCGGCATCATCGTGGCCAACGTGCCCGAAGGTCTCCTCGCCACCGTCACCGTGAGTCCTCCGGCATTTTTTGCCCGAGTCTCATTTCTGATTATATTGATGCAAAAACTGAGATATTTCTCCCCGTCTCCAGGTGTGTCTGACCCTGACCGCCAAGCGCATGGCGAAGAAGAACTGCCTGGTGAAGAACTTGGAGGCGGTCGAGACCCTGGGCTCCACCTCCACCATCTGCTCCGACAAGACCGGCACCCTGACCCAGAACCGGATGACCGTGGCCCACATGTGGTTCGACAACCAGATCCACGAGGCCGACACCACAGAGAACCAGACCGGCGCCTCCTTCGACAAGAGCTCCGCCACCTGGAACGCCCTGTCCAGAATCGCCGGACTCTGTAACCGCGCCGTGTTCCTGGCCGAGCAGACCAACGTCCCCATCCTGAAGGTGAAAAAGCTCATCACCCCTCCAGAACTCTTCCGGTTCCTAAACACTAAAACCAATTCGCTCATTTGGATCGCCGCAAAAGAGTCTCAATAATTCAAGAGTGGAGGAAGATATCGCGCATCTTCTCTCATCACCTCATGGAATATTTTGCCCTCCTTAAATTTGATACGGTCCCCAGACGAGTCCCAAGATGCAGTGTCTGTGTGGGAGGCGACTTGGCATTATGACTTGGCAAGAAACTTTTTGGAAAACAAAATGCAGCTAGACTGCACTACAAATCTTCATAAAAATCCCTCAAAATAATTAATTAAAGAAATATATAGCTGCAGCTATAGCAAAAGGTGGCCAGACAGACCCATTGATTTATTCCTTAATGAGTACTGGCGAGTGCACTTCTTTCTCAAACATCATTTTGGAGGTTCTTTTAATCGTTTCTCTTTGTGGAATGTATCATTTTGATTTAATATGGTCTGAATTCATCTGTTTTATCCACCTGCTCTGGTCTTCGACACATTTATTATAGTTTATAAACTTGGAGACCTGTACCTATAATATAAATAGTAACTCTTGTTGTGTATGCAACCTTTTTGTATCTCTGTCATTTCCACTATATTGTAAATAAAGACATCTTTAGAGATCCACATGATCCAACTCTTTGTGCTTTGCTTGAATCCACAGAGAGACGTAGCCGGTGATGCCTCAGAAGCCGCCCTGCTCAAGTGCATCGAGCTGTGCTGTGGATCTGTTGGCGGCATGAGAGACAAATACGACAAGATTGCTGAGATCCCCTTCAACTCTACCAACAAATACCAGGTAAACAACCCACAGAGTTTCCCACAGCCTCTAAATCTGTTCAACCTGTCCGTGCAGGTGGAGGGATGCAGATTTAAAGCTTCATGGAGGGAAATGTTGATCTACGCCCTCTAGTGGTCGGGTTCTTCCATGTCTCCATTGACTTCCAGCGTAATTTGGGGTTTAAAATCCAGCCTTTCCTCTTGTCCCACAGCTCTCCGTCCACAAGAATGCAACTCCCGGAGAGACCAAGCACCTGCTGGTGATGAAGGGCGCCCCAGAGAGGATTCTGGACCGCTGCTCCACCATCCTGTTGCACGGCAAGGAGGAGACACTGGACGACGAGTTGAAGGACGCTTTCCAGAACGCCTACGTTGAGCTGGGAGGACTTGGAGAGAGAGTGCTGGGTGAGACACAGCTCCATGCCAAAGCTCCATCCTTTTGTCTTTAAAATGTTGGTGGAGGAAAACTAACGCGTGAAGCATTCTCTTCTCGTCTCACTCAGGTTTCTGCCACTTCAACCTGCCCGACGACCAGTTCCCAGAGGGCTTTGCTTTCGACACCGAGGAGGTGAACTTCCCCACGGAGAACCTGTGCTTCATCGGCCTCATGTCCATGATCGACCCTCCTCGCGCCGCCGTGCCCGACGCCGTCGGCAAATGCAGGAGCGCCGGAATCAAGGTGAGTCTTTTTTTCACTTGTGCAGCACTTGCGCGCGCATCAGTTCATGATCACATCCTGTGTTCATACTTGTCTTCTCCCTCAGGTCATCATGGTGACAGGTGACCACCCAATCACAGCCAAGGCCATCGCTAAGGGCGTGGGTATCATCTCTGAAGGCAACGAGACCGTTGAAGACATCGCTGCCCGCCTGAATGTACCAGTCTCAGAAGTCAACCCCAGGTTAGTACACAGTGCACAGTACACAGTACACAGCCGCAGGATTACTTTCCCTAAACACATACATTACAAATACTGTCACCCTGGGCAGAATTCTCATGCAGGAAAACGCTCGTCCTCATTTAGTAATAGGAAGGTGCATAACGATGAACATAGGAAGATAAAATATTTTTAAAAAGTACTGAAACAGTCGAGAAAATAGAAAAATTGACAATAAACATATATGTAAAAAATATACAAAACATATGTATAATGTTTTCTTTCTGGGAAAAATACACTATCCTGCACCATGGGATTGATAATATGTCATATAAGTATTCATTGTCTGAAGTGAAGGTCTAATATAGATCTTTTTGCTGATGATGCCATTATTTGAATCAAGGGGAACTTCCTGTTTCCCCATGAGTTACTCTTTGCATCGCCATGATTGCACCCCATCCTTAGTTTTCCTCTCAGAAACAGGAAGTGGGATTACTACTGTTGTCCTAAGGCTGCTGTGATCTCCTCTCCAGGGACGCCAAGGCCTGTGTGGTCCACGGCGGCGAGCTGAAAGAAATGACCGCCGAGCTGCTGGACGACGTGCTGAAGTACCACACGGAGATCGTCTTCGCCAGAACCTCCCCTCAGCAGAAACTCATCATTGTGGAAGGTTGCCAGAGACAGGTGAGCGTCACAGGGGAATTTAAGAAACATACACAGGCACAAATTGGGATTAAAAGCTTTCAGAAATGTCCGTTGTCCTAGATATTGTTGTTGTTTAACCGAATTTCCGCTCTCCTCCGTGTCTGCAGGGAGCCATTGTGGCCGTGACGGGCGACGGCGTGAACGACTCTCCCGCCCTGAAGAAGGCCGACATCGGTGTCGCGATGGGTATCTCTGGATCCGACGTCTCCAAAC
This sequence comes from Myoxocephalus aenaeus, assembly GCA_038501785.1. Classification (NCBI taxonomy): domain Eukaryota; kingdom Metazoa; phylum Chordata; class Actinopteri; order Perciformes; family Cottidae; genus Myoxocephalus; species Myoxocephalus aenaeus. The sequence goes on along the minus strand of JBAMJR010000047.1, from coordinate 1,928,637 downwards.
AGGCCGCTGACATGATCCTGCTGGACGACAACTTTGCCTCCATCGTGACCGGAGTGGAAGAAGGTGACAGACTCAACTTATTAAACCTGCAGAAATGTGCAAGAAATGCTTCTTCAGTGTAACCGCTCGATTTGTCCTCGCCATATTAACCTTTTTAATGACTTTATCAGGCCGTCTGATCTTTGACAACTTGAAGAAGTCCATCGCCTACACTCTGACCAGTAACATCCCCGAGATCTCCCCCTTCCTCCTCTTCATCATCGCCAACATCCCTCTGCCCCTGGGAACCGTCACCATCCTCTGCATTGACCTGGGAACTGACATGGTGAGCTCTTTGTTGAGCGACGGCACAACAGACGTTGTTCTTCTCGCGGTAAAGTCGCTATGAAAGCAACTGAAAATACTTAATCGGCTTGTTTTTTTTGTCTCCCAGGTCCCTGCCATCTCCCTTGCTTATGAAGAAGCAGAGAGCGACATCATGAAGCGACAGCCCAGAAACCCCAAAACAGACAAGCTGGTAAACGAGAGGCTCATCAGCATCGCCTACGGACAGATCGGTAAACACAAAAGATTGTTGTCATTTGTTGCTTCATCTCAGCTGTGGAAGGACAAGGCTCCGTCTAAAACAGACCCCTCAACGTTCTTGTTCTCTGTTAGGTATGATGCAGGCCACAGCCGGGTTCTTCACATACTTTGTGATCCTGGCGGAAAACGGCTTCCTCCCCTACGACCTGCTGGGCATCCGAATGCTGTGGGACGACAAAATGGTCAACGACCTGGAAGACAGCTACGGACAGCAGTGGGTGAGTAATGCCGCGCCGAAAACGGACGTTCACTCGGGGACTCTAGGACTTGTGCTAATCTTTATTTTTATTTTCATGTTCTATCCACCAGACATACGAGCGCAGAAAGATCGTAGAGTTCACGTGTCACACGGCTTTCTTCGCCAGTATTGTGGTCGTCCAGTGGGCCGATCTGATCATCTGTAAGACCAGGAGGAACTCCATCCTGCAACAGGGAATGAAGTATGTACTCGCACAAACTTGGATTCTACACACAATAAAGCCTGCAGTTCATCTTATTTACTGCCGCGTAGTATTAATGATGCACATTGTAATGAGGAGGAAAATGAGACTCAAGAGAGCGCCTGTCTCCACAGTAAATCCTCCGCTGAGTGTCTGTTGGTTATTTATTTGTGCCTTGAGAACGTATCCGCCGTTCTTTTTTTCGCTCGTCTGCTTCTAAATGAGTCGGTAAGCCGTAGAGAAAAGCTCTCCCCTCGTCCTCAAACGGTCCTAAATCGAATCGACTTGTTTTATTCATGAGGCGCCGCACGAGTTGAAGAAGCGACGCCGTGTGTGTTTTGACCAATCAGTGATGGCCATCTCTGCAAATTCCACCATGCAAGTTCCTGTACTTTTAGAAAGTACTCCCCCCCCGCCCCGAAAGAAACGGGGCCATTTTAGGGGGTAAAATGTCCCCAACAGTTTATTTAGACTCTGGTCCCTCTGGAGAAAGACTTTCCATCATCATAAGAGTCAATAAAAAAACTAATCTTAGAGGGAATTCTGACAGAATAATTATACTTATTGTATACCTTAGAGTTAGTATAGAATCATGGAGGTTAATACATATAACAATGTTCTGACTGTTGACTCTTTGCTTCACAGGAACCGTATCCTCATCTTTGGGCTGTTCGCGGAGACGGCTCTGGCTGCCTTCCTGTCCTATTGTCCGGGCATGGACATCGCTCTCAGAATGTACCCTCTCAAGTGAGTAAAACACACACACACACACACTTTTACACACTAAGGCATTATAGTGAATTTACTCAAATTAAAACAATCTCCATGTTAATGTTTCTTTTCATGTATGCAGGCGAATTTATGAGCACAATATGCGTTAAGTTTATCCCTATTAAAGTGTTAATCCATGAAATCCTGTTTTCTGTTCATTTACTGGCATTCTCTGCGTATCCCAGAAGCTTCTCGTCAATCACTACTAATGAGATTATTTGCCCGACAAAGAAAGATGAGAAAGCAGATAGGCTCATTAGCTGAAGTCTCCTCGTCTCCTTCTCCTCGTTATTGTTCTGCGTCTTCCTCTACTCTCCTTTCTTCCTCGCCACCTTTTCATCTTCAAACTCCTCACCCGCCCACTCACCTTTCTCTCCTTGAGTGATTGCTGATGTTTGAATAACCTTGTCTTCTCCTCGCGGTCTGAGATTTTCTTTTTTGTCTACCTGTCCCCATTTCTGTCTCGTCTTTCTTTTATTTCTGTCTTCACTTCTCACATATTGAATCAATTAAACATCAAATCTCTGTCTGTGTCACACTTTAGGCCATGTTGGTGGTTCTGTGCCTTCCCCTACTCCCTCCTCATCTTCCTGTACGATGAAGGCAGAAGATATATCCTCAGACGCAACCCAGGCGGTAAGAAATGACCGACTCCGAGGCCTTTTGTGTGTCACATGTGTGCTTCTGTTCTCTGTATTTGGAGCTGAATGTGGAGGGATGAGGACGGGATTATTTACTTACTTTACTTTTGCCAAATGCAAAATCTGATTTGGGGGGAAAAAATCATTTTAAAGCTGAAAATGCCTCGTGACAAAGCTAAAAACAGCAATTTTTCTTGGCCCATAAGATAATTATAAGACTATTATAGCGATATGGATTATTATTCCTCCCCTCCTGATATTGCAATCCCATGCCAGTCTGCTGAGCAACACAGAGAGCAGCAGCAGCGGCGTGTTAGATGTCAGGCCAGCGAGCAGCTCGTAGCATGAGCCGCGAAGCTGCGTCTATTTCTGCGTGTCGGAAACCGCGCCTCCACGCAGACCAGTGAACTGCGGCAGATGGCGCGGCCCGGTGGGATTTCAACCCTCAACCCCGCCATTGTTAATGGCCTCGTTCCACCCCCCGGAGCTGAGCAGAACCTGCATGCAGCTGTGTCTGCGGGAGAGTGTGGGTCTGATGCAGCACAGCAACAGACCCACAAGCAAACAGAAAGCCAACTGACAGAGTTTACTTGTTACGGACTCAAGCAGTCTTACGAAGAGAGATGTTTCCACTGTGTGCGTGTGGCCCAAAGCCAACCGTCCTCCGGATTATTTTTAAACCTGTGCTAAATCAAGTTCTACAGTTCCACTCAAACGTGGAAAAACATAATTCCAGCCGAGCGATTTTCACAAGTATTCCTCGTCTTTCAGGCCCTAAACATACGACGAGGCCTCTGGGCTCAGTGCAGCCCGGAGAAATAGACTCAATAATAGCAACCATGCTAAATTATGTGAATGTGCACACATCCAATGATGCAGCCCGAACTCGAACTACAGCTCCTAGTGTTGTTTGATATCATCATATTTAGTCAGGGCCCGATGACATCATCCGCGTGATCTACCCCCATGTCCCCCGCTGGACTCCCAGATCCCGTTTTATTTCTTTGAACCTGTCAGTCAACACGAGCGGGTGATGTCATCCTCCAGCCAACGCGGAGAATTTAGACCCCAAATGTGACATGAAACATTCCCAAAAAAGCCTGTCACTAACGCTGTCTCTCTTGTTTTCCAGGTTGGGTGGAGCTGGAGACATACTACTGAGTCAACACACAGTCAGTGGTTCATCGTTATTTACTGCCATGTTACATATTTGTCTGATATGTCAGTCAGACCCCGAAAAACACAAAGCATGGATGAAATAAGAATATTTTGATGTATATGTCGTTCACAATAAAACATTTCCGTACTATTGTACACTGATGCTAGTTGGGAATTTGTCTTGTTTTGGCTCAGACGTCTGTTGTTGTGGCTTCTCTTGACACGTGGAGGCTAAAATCAGCTTTTCAGGGATTTGATGCAGGATGTTGTTTCAAGGTTCAATAGATATGTACCAGTGAGTCGGGTCCGGTGACCCATGCGGTGGGATCATCCACCTCAACGGTTCCTAAACTTCAGTTCTGGAGTCCTATTCGTTTCACAGAGGGGGGGACAAACATTCAGAATAAAACCATCCGGATGAAGAGAGAGAATCATTCACACTTCGCAGAGCCAATGAGCTTTTTTTTAGACGTTTCTACGACATACAACATCTAAAAAAAAAACGGGAAATTAAATAAAATGCAAGTGTTGGATTGATTGACAGATCCCAATCCAAATCAGTTTATCTTGATTGATTATAATCAGTGTTATCTGACACTTTTTTTTATCTGTATTTTCCCGGGATTTTCTCTTCACCCAACAGATATTAAGGAAAAGTGTGTGCATGTTTGTGTGTGTGTGTGTGTGTGTGTGTGTGTGTGTGTGTCCATTATCTCAAGAGTCTGCCACAATGGCGTTTGAGATGGATCGCTTTGTTGACCGCTAATGCAAAGAGGCCCTCAGTGAAAATGAACCGAGCCCACTCTAGTGCTAACTACTTTGTGTTTACCTTGGTCATTATGAACGCCCCCTCAACCCCTCTGGTGTGTGTGTGTGTGTGTGTGTGTGCGCGTGTGTGTGCGCACCGCATCGTCATACCAACCTGGTCACAGATGGCCTGCTTCACACACACTTAGGAAACACTCGAGCTCGTCGGCAGAATATTACCAGAAAGCGTCTCGGGGTCGTCTTCCCTTCTGCGGGGTTCACACAGGTGATGACTTTTACAGCAGAGGGTGCTGGTGTGAGGGATGGAGGGATGCGGAGAAGAGAGAGAGAGAGTGATGTGATAGAAGAGTCGGAGCGAGAGAACGTAGTTCCCAGACGTGTAATTCATCATCCTATTGTTCGCCCGAAAAAGCCGCTTAATTGTCGTCTCGATAATAACGCAGTTCAGTCGAGATGAATGGGAGGAGGAGAAAGAGGCAGCAGACGGACATTATCATACCTTCATCCTACGTTCACACGCAGGGCCCCCTGAACGTGCCTGTTGCTATGGCAACTCTCTCTCTCTCTTTCCCTCCCAACATCTAAATAAAATCTGGGCTATTTTTAGAGCAGCGCTGGCAACACGGCTACAGTGGATCGCACACACACGGACGCGAATGCACCCGCCAAAACAAAACATGTCGGCTGAGGATACTTTGTTATGCAGTGTGGGAAGGTGTGTGTGTGTGTGTGTGTGTGTAAGCTGCACACACACTCCTCCACAACGCCGGGGCTGGGCGCTGTGTGTCCGTCTGTGAGTCGGGTCCACCTGTGGTTCCGTTTGTTTACCTCGGGTCTCGTTTGTTCCGCGTGTTCTTTGTGATCTGCGTCGTGTTTTTAATAAAACGTTTCTCGACGGCGGAGAGAGTCCTCCGTTTCATCCGTCTCGTTTTTATCTTGTCGAGTCGTTTCTGAGAGCTCTCTGATAACTGATGAGACCTATTAGGATACACAGAGAGTGACAGTGAGTGACACAGTCTACCTGTCGGGGTACGATAGCGCTCCAAAGGTGGACTCGTCCTGTCTGCTCCATCCAGAACCAGGGATCAAGGCCTGGTTTGAGAGCTCCTGGTGCAGTCCAGCTAAACCTGCTAGCATGGATCTAATGTGACAATCAATGGGGTCTCTGCATGGAAGGCCCTCCCTCCTTCCAACTTCCATCTCCACAGGGGGTCTGAGAGGTCAGGGCGCTTCCTGGAGCTCGCAGGGGTTCGGAGATGCAAGTATTTGCAGCCCAGTAAGCGCAAAGACGGATGGAACAAGGTACAGGGCCTCTCCGCTACAGGGGGAGGCTTTCAGAGCGAAAGGGGGTCCCTGCCAACTAGTGCATCATTAGTCATTAGTGCATCAGAGGTGTGTGTGCATGTGTGTGTGTGTGTGTGTGGGGGGGGGGGGGGAGGGTACAGAGGGTACAAAACACACCTATCAGCACTTCCACTCACTCATACTTTGTTTCAAGCGTATGCACAAATTTAAAGTTTTTTTTAAAGAAATCGACACTGGGCGACGTGCCAGAACTAATATTTTTTTTTCTAGCTTGGAGCAGTTGCCAGGCAACCAGACGACCGGAGGAGGAATTGTTGGCTCTTTTTTTTTTTTTTTATATATATACTTTTGTGCAGAATTCAGATTAAACAAACAAGATGCAACACGTTAACGAGTGAGTTTTAGAGCTGTTTCAAGTCTGTGTGCTACGCTAAGCTAACTGTGTCCTAAAATGTCAAACTATTCCTTTAATAAAGGACAATAAAAACATATGATGTCACCTTTAACACAGAGATTAACAGCCTTATACATCAAGATGTTATTTTGTGTGTATCGTGGGGAAATAATAGTGTGTTATTTCTCTCCAGCTGTTTTAAATCCGTTTTATTTACAATGATGTCATCGTGTTTCCCTGTAATATTATCTTAATTATTGATCATTTAGTTATTTGTATTCGATTCCAATCAGTGTATCTTCTTGCCCATCCATGGTGTGTGTGTGTGTGTGTGAGAAAAAAACGCCCAATAATGGAGAACGCCCCGCCTCCATCCGTGGGGTTACCATGGCAAACGGCGTCGACGTCACAATGGAAGGAACGCCGTCTATAAGTATTGGAGGAGCTGCCGCGGCGGCTCGCGAGCTCGGATGTGTGTCCTGGAGGAGTGACACGTGCTCTGTTGGACCAAAAAATAAAATAAAAAAAAAACAGTAAAAAAAAATAATAAAATAACGGGACACATCCAGGGATATTATTTCGTTGTAATATCTTATGGTGCACATGATTTTTTAAGGTGGACTTGTGTTGCTCAACTTTTACTTGAAGAAGAATTAAGTCCACATCTTAGCAACCATGGGACGAGGAGTGAGTATAAATGTTGTCTTTGTTTCACTTTACTGATACTAACGTGCTTCATGTTGAGATGTGCGGCGCGGCGGGGTGAGGCGGGATTCGAACTTTACCATTCAAACAAGTGGTTTTACTGCATCGACGCTGATGTCGCGTGCGGAGCTGGAGACTCACATGTGTTAAGTTTTTTTGCAACAAAAAGACGCCGCTGTGGGAAAAGTACTGCGAGGACTTCCGCGTTGCCCTCGCGTCTGGCAGGGGGGTGGGGGGAGAAGAAGAAGAAGTAGAAGAAGAAGTAGAAGAAGAAGAAGAAGAAGTAAGTTTCCACCGCGCGTAAAGACGCGGCTCCGCACGGCTCGGTTCCCCGGTTACATAACGGGAGGCTCTCGAGCGCACGGACTGTCAAAGTTTTCGCCGGGTAACGGAATTAGCTGCGGGAGGAAAAGCCCGTGTGAACGGAGAAAATAACGGCGTGCAGGGGGGGTCATTTCACCGTTATTTCTGCTCCAATTTAAAGCCCCAAAACGGGTTAAAACATGCGCTCTTTTATGTTTTATATTTCATATTTCCTTATATGTGAGGTGGCTTTCGAAACGTACCGGGAGTTTATTTTGTAATTTTTTTTACCGTTTCCTAACATTTTTCTCCTCTCGTGTGTCACTTTTCCTTGAAGCAGCTGTGTGCGCTGGCTCTAATGGCTAGAAGTGGGAGGACATGTTAAAAGTCCAGCCCACGTTTCTTCTTCTTCTACGTCTTCTTCTTCTTCGTCTGCTGGGAGGTTTGGAGTTCTGTATCTCCAAGTTATCATAAATCGGATCTGTACACCTTTTAGGGAAAGTGTGGCTGCTTTTTTTTTTTTTTTTAGGCTCACACTTTTTTCCTTTTTTTAATGACGCAACTACAAATAATGCATTGTGGTAAATGTCAATAAATTTGTCCTAAATTCCGGAATAAAGCGGATAAAAATGTTAATTTTTTAATGTATTTTTACAGCTTTTTTATCACTACATTTCAAAGCTTTGTTATTATGTCATAAAAATAGAAAAAAATTGCACCAAAAAGCAGTAATCCATCATTGACAGATTCATATTTCATTTAGAATATATCATATTGCATGTAAATAGCCTGAAAGTTGTTTTTAAACATTGTAATGGGAGGTTTTTCAGGCTTGGTAGGAAGATCTCCATCTTTTCTTTCCTCCTGTAGGGGTGTTCGGCTTCAGAGGAAGGTTTTTGTGTGGTTTGTGTTGTTAAATATTTCATTCCACGTGCCTTATTTATCATAACGTACCATTATTTAGTATGATAATTTGATTAGAGGCGTCCTTTAGAGGCTGTCCTGTAAAAAGGACGATTCGTAGATGGATTCTGTTATTTTTTTTTTTTTTTCCCACCAAACTTAAATGGAAAGGGATGGAATTGAACCCCCGGTGTATGAAATATCAGTCGTCGCCACACCCTGCCATGCTGCGCAACAGAAACACTCATTATGGATTCAGCCTGCGAGGGATGGAGAGTTGGACGGAGGGAGAGAAAGGGAGGGTGGGGGAGAGAAAGATGGAGAGAGAGAGAGAGATCTGGCGGGAGATGTGAAGCAGAATTGCTCATTCAGTCTCGCTCCCTTTCTCCTCGTTCTCCATGACAGTCTCATTTACAGTCCTCTGCTTCTTCTTCCTCGCTGCTGCCGATTCTCTTTTCCTCCCCATGTGTGATGAAAGCCATGCCCTGCCCCCATCCGACCGCCCTCCCTCTTCCCCACCGCGCCTCCCCCTCCTTCCCTCACCCCCTTCGCTCGTTCTCTCCTCTTTTACATTCAGTGCTGCCACAAACAAATAACTAAACTTGGAGGAGCTGATCGCCACCACAGAGCTCTCCAAGGTGCAGAGAGAGAGATGAAGGGGGAGGAAGATGAGTTGTTTTGTTGTAATGGAGAGGCATCAGGGCAGTGAGAATGAGCACAGGTATGAAAAGAGTCTTTTTGTTGTTTTTCTCCCCTCGTGACATCATGCTTCTCAGTGTTTTCTCATCACGTCGGCAGCACACGGCAATAAACGGCGGGGGGGGAGTGAGCTGAGAGGAGGGATTGATTGCTTCAAAGAGGGAGGAGGGAGGGAGGGAGGGGGGGGCATATTAGGGAGAGCCGAGAGGCACCAGTTGCCGCATTGCCACCATTGAGCAACTTGGTTCCCAGGCGCGATGAGAGGAAAGAGTCCGAGCTTCAGATGAAGGGATTCTTTAGGAAAGGGGGAGTGGCTAAATAAAGATGTCTTCATTTGTCTGTTTTAGTGGATAATGTCTTGCGTATAAAACAGTCGGGCGGCGACGCAGAGCAGAATTTGGGAGACAGCTGTCGAACTCCCGCCGGGAGGGGGGGGGGGGGGTCCAACTAAATATTTCATAATCTCACCTGAATCAACAGTTCTCCTTTTTCTCCCTAATTGCCTCAATTATAAAGTTGTTTTCATCTCCAAAACGGGTTGCTTTTGAGAGACGTGTTCTGGTGCCTCTGCAGCCGTCTGAGGTTTTGTTTCTGGTCGTCTTTCACAGTTCGAAGGTCTGTTTAACGTATTAGGGGCAGACGAGTTCAGTCTCTGGATGTCTGGGAGGGGGTCAGAGGTCAGGCAGCGTCTCATCTGCTGAGCTAGACCAACCGCTTCTAAAGTGCGTACGTCTCCCGTCTTTAGGGGGAGAACGGCGACGGTAAATTCCCCTACGAAGGATTTATCTCTTTAGCGGCCAGAGATGGCCACACACACACACACACACACACACACACACACACACACACACACACACACACTCTGTTCCTCCCACTGTGAGCTGACCTGGCATGTCAGCCCTCGGCCACTTTTCATCTCAGCCCAAGGGGCACCCCGACTACACCTTCACATCCATTCTTTACAGCCTGTTTCCCTCTTGTTCTCTGTGTTTTGTACCTGTTTTCCTCCTCTCTGACCCTCTCTCCCTCCCTCCCTCTCTCCCTCTCTGGGGATTTAACATTCTTTCCGCTCGGCAGTCATTCTGTATTAACGGGGCTTTTGTCACACGCCACCTCTCGTCTGTGACAGAACACAGCGAACTCCCTCTCTCCTCCTTTCCCTCCTTTCTTTCCTGTTTTTTCCCTTCGCCTCGTTGTTGTGTCGTGTTTTCATCCCTCTTTCTTTTTTTTTTTTTGCCGATGCTCTTGTCTCTTTCACAAATTCTCTCTCTCTCTCTCTGGAGCAGCTTGAGCCGAGCGGTTTGTTTTTCCGTGACGGCTCTTTTGAACTTTCACTGCGTTGCTCTGCAGAAGTGGAACTCCAGAAGACCCCCGTCCCCTCCGTCCATGCGTCTCTCCTCCACGAGGAAATGTGACATTTCCCGCCACCAAAAGAACGTCACGCCGTAAACCAGGTCGAGAACATGTTATGACAACAGGAAATCGCAGGAGGAAGTGATGCAACTTGGCCAGTTAATGTCACGGAGGTGTGGCTAAAGGCCTGAAAGTGAATGGCGGGGGCTTTGATTTACTGGTTCATTCATTCTAGTCCAGAGCTTCAGCTCTTAAATGACTTGTTTTTCCCACATAGAGAGCAATTTATCACAAAGAGTCCTTGTATGAAATGAACTAATTACATTTGGGGGCAGGGAAGATGCTGATATGTGAGGGAGGAACAGAAACGTAGCTTTGTTGTCTCTAAATGGATAATCGGTAAGAAAATCCTGCGGTCACAATTTGTTTTGAAGAAGTAGTTGTTTGTTCAGAGGATTGTGACGCCATCATATTTAACGGGACTGCATCTGTAATACTGAGTCCAGACGTGTCAGGTGACCCCCCGCGATCACATGACCAACAAGCTGGACGGTGGCGGTTTGTGCATTTCTCAGGGTCGGTGGTGTTGTTGTGCGTCACTCTGCCAGTTAAAAGAAGAAAGTGTCCGCAAAAGTTTCCAACAAGGGACACACATTGATTCATTCATTCACTTTTGTTCTGCTGGAAGTTGCTCGGGACGTGAAGGGAGTGTTAAACACGTCCGTGTGTAAATTAACACACTTTCTTTTCACTCTTTCGACAGGAGAGAGAGAGAGAAAAACCCGGGTGGAAATGGAGGAGGAAATGTAGGGGAGGGAGGGAGGGGAATGGGGCAACGAGAGGTGGGGCCTTAGGGAGAAAGAGGAGGGGCTACAACACTTGACTCTGGCCATTCACATATCTGAATAGGTGTGGCAATAGTCGCTGGTAGCAACCGGGCAAAGTCCCAGGAGTGTGTGTGTGTGTGTGTGTGTGTGTGTGTGTGTGTGTGTGTGTGTGTGTGTGTGTGTGTGTGTGTGTCGGCACAGTTGAATGAGCAGCTTGTGTATCTGGCTGAAAACCCTGCTGGCACTCGGGAGGACAGTTCAGAGGAATTCACCCGGCCTGTAAAAAAGTGTGTGCTTTAAAATATGCGGCCGCTTGACCGAACGCTCTCTTCTGACGTTGGTTTGAGCCCGGAGGTCGTTGTTCTCCCAGGCGAGGGGGGGGGAAGCCTGTAAGGGAGGGGGAGAGGCCTCAAAAATTCTTGCGTGTTTTCGGGGTTTGATTGCTACTCGGAGAGAATCGCTTATTCAACTATCTGAAGGGTTTCTCAGAGTCCGGTTCTCGCTCACAGTTCCGGTTCCCTTTCATTCAGATCTCGACGCCTTTCAGTGGAGGCCCAACCAAACGCGCCTAAATAGCAAAGTTCTGCTCCTTGGCCGTGGTCCATTTTTAGAAAATCCCCACAAATCTCCATTAAGGCCCGAAGGGAGAAAAAAATGCAGCGTCGGCCGGACAAAGTGGCCCACATGCTCGTGGTCTTAACAGTCTCATGGAAAGATTTGAGCCTTTTGTTTGTGTTTTTGATGCGGATTTAATGGAAGTGGTACAAAGGGCCATTGTTCTGTGTCCAGTAGGCTTCTGTGTGTGTGTGTGTGTGTTTGTTTTTCATCCGCCACATCATCGCTGCCGAGCATCCCTCCAATTCTGCCTTCCATGCCCTCCTCTTCCCTTTGTTCCTTTTTGATTTTGTTTTTTTTCATCTCAAGGTCCTTGTTCCTGTTGGAGAACGTCGTCTTTTTATGGAAAACAGTGCTGCATTAAAAACAAACAAAAAAAAACACATTTCAAATGCATCGGACCAAAAGGATTTTCAAAGAGTTTTGAGACCTGTGCTGCAAATGTGGCACGACAGGGTGGCCTTTGTAAGAATCTCTTCTGCGGGAGCGTCCTGTAAAATGGGGACTCTCTCATAGAAGCGTTCACGGGGTGTTTTGAGATTATTGGGTCAGGAGTCACCGAACTCTAATGAGACTTAAACAGGGCAAAAATAGAACGAGCAACATGTCAGCCAGGTGCAACGTTTTGGGGCTTTTATTGCACTAAATTCTCGGCACAGTTTGCGACCATATATTTGAGGTTTTATCACACCGAGGATGAGGGTATGAGATGTGTCATCGGCAGCTCGGTTGTGCAGCCATGTAGTCGAGAGCGGACGCAGGAGGACTGTTTCTTCTTTGTAAATAAGCGGCGGTCCAACATGGCGGGCCCTGAGCCCAGTACGGCAGCGTTCTGACAGCTGACTCTGGCATTTGCTCGGGCTCTTATTTGGCAACTTGAAGTGGTGCACTTGAACCACCAGGTGTTTTGGCTCTTGCAGATGTGCAGGCCTCACTGGTCGCTATGCAAACTCTTCAGGTAGTCAAGGAGCGAGTCAGGGAGGACGTCCCCTGAACGCATCGGTCATCGTGACATGGTTTTCAGGAACCGCACTTCAATAATGATGTCGTTTTTAATGCTTGAATTTAGACTAGGGCTGCAACTAGAGTGCATTTCTATCAGCAGTTTTTATTTTCTCAAATACATAGTTTAAAAAAAAGTTGAATATTTTATATTTCTGAATATAACGGTTTGCTTTTATTAAATATCTAGCAACATGTCATGGTTTGTACCAAATGAACAACGTTTAAATGATTCTGATAGACTTATTGTAATTATCTGCTACACATAAACGGGAAACCATCATTAAAATATCTGTATTTAAAGTGGCAATCTCAAAGATTTTAATTTTAAATATGTCCGGTAAGGTAACACAATAGTGTCTATGAGCCTATGGCTCAATGAAGACAATTCCGAAACCTTTTGTTTCTACTCACATAGAAAATATTGAAATTCTAAGTATCGACACTTGAAAAGAGGCTGAAACAAAGAGAGTGCTGCTGTCATAAAGTCTGCATTCCCACTTCGTGCTCCGGACCCCTTTTTTGTTTGTGAATTATTTGCCTCGGGCCAGATGGGCCCCTGGGGGCCCTCGGGGGTCCAGCGGGTGAGATCTGGCCGCGGTGATCCATAACCAGGCGCCGTGTTTTCCCAGCTTCGCCGGCCAGGAGGCTGGAGCAACAATAACAACATGTGCTGGGATCACACTCTGCTCCGGTGAATCCCTGGGAAGCTTAAAAAAAAAAAAAAAAAAGGCCAACGCAGCAGAAAAACAACATTAGTTAGCATATTTCCATGACGGAGGCTGTGGGCGGAGTGTCACATGTGGTCGTACCGGTGGCTTTCTGTCAAATATACCAGCTTCCAAAATGGCTGCCGCAGACAAACGGCTCGTTTGTAGTCTTTGGGCGTCCTCCCTGCTGACGGCCTCACACACCTCTGGTCCGCGCGCGCTGCTGAATTCTAGATGAGCCGTAACCGCTAATCGATGTCTGCTCCTCGGCTGTGATCTCCTGTTGCTCGCCTGAAGCGCGCACCGGTTAGGGAGTCACGGTGTCTGGACTTCAGGTTTAATTATGCGCCATCATATTGTCATTTTATTGTCAACATGCAAAAAGTCTGCATGCAACATTGGACTCAATGGTCCAATACGACAACAAAAAACATTTGACAACATTCTATCTATATTTAAACCTTATTATCAGAGTGTGGCTCCGCTGGCCGTCTGGATACCGTGCAGTAATAAAGTTAGGATGTGTGTTTGACACACTGGCCTGGGGAATTATTCAGTGTTGCGTAATCGACGGAAACCGTTTAGTTTTGTGATTTACCCGTCTTTTAAAATTTCACTTTGGTGCTCTCCTCCTGTCGCTGGTCCTCTTTCTTCTTCCCTGTCTCACCTGCTCTCTGTCACTCCGCCTCTCTCTCACACACACACACACACACACACACACACACACACACACACACACACACACACACACACACACCCCGTCTGGCCGTCAGCCGTCTAGAAGACACAACCTTTTGTTGCTCCGGGGATGTCTGTGCGGAGACAGCGGAGAGAAAAGGGACCGGCAGTCACTCCCAGCTGATGGTGCGATAGGGGAAGTCACGTGAGAGGACCGTCACACACACTAAGAAGTGTGTGTGTTTCTCTGTGAGATCCCGTTTTAATTAAAATCTTTTCCTGCCTACAGCGAGAGAATTTGTGTTGCAGTCTGAGTGAAAATCAACAAAATGTCCCCAAGTGTGATTAGCAGTAAATGACTGCGGTGTGGGTTATCGGTCCTCTGCGGGCTTCGGCTGAGCCGCTTAATTGTCGAGGTTACGTTCAGGAAAGCCGGTGAAAGAGTAAATCGTTGTTTTAGTTTTTTCCCCTCTCTATCACGGTGGCGCCCTTCAGTGCAAACAAGTGAGGGTTGTTTTCACCCTCCAGCCTTATCTGTCTCACCATACAGCAAAAAAACTAACAAACGCGTATCTTCCAACTGGCCAAAAGACGTGCGCGCCTCCCTTTTTGGCTTCATTGTTGAACCCTTCAGTGACAGTAAAAAGCAGCAGTAGGTGATCGTCACAGGTTTGGAAGTTTTGCAAATCAAGAATCAGAAATGCACACGTTAGAGTTTTCAGTCTTGATTTAAATATCAGTTGGACTAAAACAAAAGGAAGCAGTTTTGCAGAAGACCTTTTTAAAAAAGTTCGCCTGAAAGAGTGGATCCCCCGTCGAGATGATTCCTGCAGGGACAGATGGCTCCGGACCCACGGAGACGGGATCCAAGACTTTCTCATTTACTCTCTGCTCTGATCCCACAACCGCATGCGACGCGTAGAGAGGTGCCTCGTCTGCCAAAGTCCGTGGCGGTTTGTCTCCCCCCTGATTTAGGCCGGAGCGTTCCCAGTTCTACACTTGGCCGTGTTTATCTTACCCGGTTCGAGGTGCATCGACCCAAATTGAGTCTCAAAAAAGATGCGGCGTGACAAAAATGTCCTTTTTTTGAGTCTCCATCAGCAGTCGTCGGCATCTCACGGAAAGTTTCATCAACTTCCATTTGATGTATGATACTCGGACATGTTAATATTTCTGTATAGCTAAGGTAATTGTACATCTTCAGGCCCCCACAAGTACAGTTAAAACATGTAAGTGCCAGAATTGGCAGGGCAACGATGTATATTTCTGATCCTGGACCAGTGACCCAGTCTCATCTCTTCTCATGATTTCTATTACATGTCACTCATCAATGTTTCTCTAATGTTTCGTCTCCAGGAAGGACGCGAGCAGTATGAGCTGGCTGCCACCTCGGAGCAGGTTAGCAAGAAGAAGGCGAAGGGGAAGAAGAAAGAGAAGGATATGGATGAACTGAAGAAGGAAGTGGATATGGTGAGTGTCTCAGCTTCACTCTTCTCTCTGGCCTCAGGCGCTCTTCCTCTGATTGTGTCCTGCTTCCCAGATCACTACCCCGTCCTCCACTGTGGTGGTTTCATTTCCTCGGCCTCTCCTCCCTTCATGTGCCTCTTCTCGCCTTGTCTTTCATGTTAAACTCTCTCTTTTTTCTCCATCCAACTTTCTCCTCTCCTCCTCGCTTCATTTCACGCTTTTCTTGTCTCAATGTATTGCTCACCCGCAATCTTCCTCTGCTCTTCCTCCTTATTATTTCCCTTTTATCCTTCCTCTTCCTCCTCCTCCCTCGCGTCCTTTGTTGGCTCCTCGTTCTCTTACCTGTGACTGTCGACCTTGTGAAAGGTGGTCATTTTAAAATGAAAGGTCGGCACACAATGAGCTGTGAATGTCAACGGCCTATTGAACACACACACACACACACACACACACACACACACACGCGCACACACGCGCATGCTGTGGATCCACACAAACACTGAACTGACGCCTCCTTCTTTTCTCTGTGTCCTCGCAGGACGATCACAAGCTGACCCTCGACGAGCTCAACCGCAAATATGGAACGGACCTGAACAATGTGAGTGAGATGATGAGGATGGCCATGAATTCTCTATTGTGTGTGTTTGAGTGTGTTGAACCTGCAGCTTTAAAGGTCACACTGAGATGTCTTTTTTTCTTTCTCCAAACTCTGACATAGTAATGCTGTGTTTTTAAAGAAGTAGTTATATCAAAGTGTCTAGATTTATTGTGATAAAATTAAGGACTCTGTGTCAACCGATAAAAATGATGCGTTTTTATTACTCTGGTTGTTGTTGAAATGTGCAATATAAGACAAAACTGAATTATTAAGGTAAGTGCAATAGATGAATGTTAAGTTATTGTTTAGCACAATCGCTACAACCTTATACTTTATACATCCTTTGTTTTGAGATTAATCCTATCATCCCCGACGCCAATTGATCTTCCTGATCTCGATATTTCGCTTTAGAGATGCTGGAAGGTGGATTTTGTTTTGCCAGGCTAGGCTAGCGGTTTCCCCCCGTTTCCAGTCTTTGTGCTAAGCTACGCTAAACAGGCCGCTGGGCTCTAGCTTCATATTTACGTTACAAATATGAAAGGTGGTATCTCGACCTCCTCGTCTAAATCCCGTCAAAAAAGCAAATAAAGATATTCATTTCCTAAAATGTCAAACCGTACATTTTAATTCTATACAGCGGACGTGACATATTTTCATCCTCTTCTGTCTTTAAGACGTGCCTTCAGCCAATTCAATCAGCCCCCTCTCCTCATGCAAATGTCCCCATGATCACGCAGGAGAGATCAAGGAGAATAGTTAATCAGTGCCTCTAAACTGGGGTGTCCGAGCCCTGCGTGTGCGTGCAGGCACGTGTACTGTGCTGTGAATCATTGATGAGCTGCCGAAGCCCTGATTCCACGGGATCCCATTTATCCTCCACTTTTCTCCACTTCCCTCCTTTCCTTCCTCCTACCTGGCCCTTGTTTTTCCTGTTGATGCTGTGTCGCAATCGTGGGTTGTCAACGCTTGTATCTTCTCTCCACATCAGGGCTTGACTTGTGCAAAGGCTGCTGAGATTCTGATCCGCGATGGGCCCAACGCCCTCACTCCTCCTCCCACCACCCCGGAGTGGGTCAAGTTCTGCAAACAGGTACAGCACCGCCACGAGCACGCTCTCTCTTAACTCAGTTCGGGCGCTCCCGTACATGTCAGGCTCAGCAGGTCACGCCTGTTCTTCTGTTGTTTCCCTCCAGATGTTTGGCGGTTTCTCCATGCTTCTGTGGACTGGTGCCGTCCTCTGTTTCCTGGCGTACGGTATCCAGGCTGCAATGGAGGATGAGCCGGCCAATGACAATGTAAGAAAGGGTCCTTGTAGTCGACGTGGCAGCAGAGCGATGGTGACGATCCCTCCTCTTAATGTCCTCTTTGTCCCGTTCCACAGTTGTACCTGGGCGTCGTGCTCTCTGCTGTCGTCATCATCACTGGCTGCTTCTCCTACTACCAAGAGGCCAAGAGCTCCAAGATCATGGACTCCTTCAAGAACCTGGTCCCACAGGTGCCCACGCCTCCATTCATTCAACCGTTTAGTTTTTCTGCCTCAACGTTTGTGTTTTATTCATCATTATGAATACAAATACTGAGCTCTGGGAGCAGGACGGCAGCTAAAACGGACAGAAAATGAAGCGGTCAGTTTCTCCTCCGTCTCACATAAAGTGTCTCCGTCGTGTCTCGTCTCGCAGCAAGCCCTGGTCGTCCGCGACGGCGAGAAGAAGTGCATCAACGCCGAGGAGGTGGTGGTCGGTGATTTAGTGGAGGTCAAAGGTGGCGACCGGATCCCCGCTGACCTGCGAATCATCTCCGCCCACGGCTGCAAGGTGAGTTTTATCTTTTCTTAAACATTAAAGGGGTACCTTGATTATTATTTTTTTTTTTTTATATATATCTCCGACATTAAAGTATCAGACTATGCCTTCTTTTAAGCCCTGAACTAAACTCGACGCCCCGAGAGCAACACTTGACCCATTTATTCCCCGTGCTCTTCCATCTTTCATTGTTATATCGTGTCACCTGCCCCTCAGAGGCTACAACAGAGAAAAGGGGTTTAACGTACGGAGCGGCATTCTTCTCAGTTTTTATGTTATTTCTTTCCTGTAGCCACGTTGTTTTTCTTTCGTCCATCAATCACAGTCTATGTTGCATTTCTCAGGTGGACAACTCCTCTCTAACCGGCGAATCCGAGCCTCAGACTCGTACTCCGGACTTCTCCAACGACAACCCGCTGGAGACCAGGAACATCGCTTTCTTCTCCACCAACTGCGTTGAAGGTACGAGACGACGCTACCTTTTTAAAAAAAATGTTTTATCTGTAGTTCAGAGACTCTGCCGTTGACGAAAATAAATAATAAAATTGCATCGTCCTCGCGTCAGGAACGGCCCGCGGCGTCGTGATCAGCACCGGCGACCGAACCGTCATGGGTCGCATCGCCACGCTGGCCTCTGGCCTCGAAGTCGGACGCACCCCGATTTCAATTGAGATCGAGCACTTCATCCACATCATCACCGGCGTGGCCGTGTTCCTGGGCGTCTCCTTCTTCGTCCTCTCGCTCATCCTCGGATACAGCTGGCTGGAGGCCGTCATCTTCCTCATCGGCATCATCGTGGCCAACGTGCCGGAAGGTCTCCTCGCCACCGTCACCGTGAGTCCTCTGGCATTTCTGCCCCGAGTCTCATTTCTGATTATATTGATGCAAAAACTGAGATATTCCTCCCCGTCTCCAGGTGTGTCTGACCCTGACCGCCAAGCGCATGGCGAAGAAGAACTGCCTGGTGAAGAACTTGGAGGCGGTCGAGACCCTGGGCTCCACCTCCACCATCTGCTCCGACAAGACCGGCACCCTGACCCAGAACCGGATGACCGTGGCCCACATGTGGTTCGACAACCAGATCCACGAGGCCGACACCACAGAGAACCAGAGCGGGACCTCCTTCGACAAGAGCTCCGCCACCTGGAACGCCCTGTCCAGAGTCGCCGGACTCTGTAACCGCGCCGTGTTCCTGGCCGAGCAGTCCGGCCTTCCCATCCTGAAGGTACGTGAATGAATGCATCCAAATATTAAGGCTTCTCTGGGACAACAGCTCATTTTTCATTTCTTTTTTACATTATTTGACAAATAATTAGCTCTTAACTAAAAGCAGAAGTCTTCTTTTGTTCAAAAACAACAAAGCTTTTTTTTCTGTTCTGTCTTTAGTTTGTGGGCTCATTATGTGGGCGGGATTTAAAAGACTGACTCATTTTTCATTTTGAATGTTCAGTTTGAAAATGACCAAACAAGTGTTCCTCTTCACTATTGTTCTTTTATATTTATTTATTTTGTACTGATATTGGCTTCACTTCATCTCTAGTAATGCCAACACCTGTTCAAGTGTACTTAATAAAAGAGAAGTGTTTGTTCAAATCTGATGAGGTACAAGAGACTCATACACATCATACAACTTCACGCCTTCTGGGAAACATTGTACAAATAGGGATCATGCACACAGTCTGTGCGTTTATTACAAGTTTGACCAAAGAAGTCTGAACAAGCGTCAATAATATTGGTCTTAAGATCTTCAATAGGCTCTTAATATTAGGCCTCTACACTTTATGGAGATGTTTTCCCCTCAGCCCAACATGCTTGTTTTCCAGCTCACACCTCTCTCTCTGGAGGAAACGTTTTGTAACCACGTGATTGTTCCTCACACCAGCAAACGCACACCCAGATGTACGCACGTCTCTCGGCTCCCAGACTTTCCTTGGAGCCCGGTCTCTGGTTTCCACCCTGTGTTAATAACCTGTTAGTGTGTGTGTGTGTGTGTGTGTTAATCACCTGTAACTGTCTGGCTGGCATCACGGCTCTAATTACCAGTCATTCACTCTCACTACGCATTGTTCTTGGCTGGACCGCAGCAAAGCGGGGCCAGCTCTATAAACGGGAAAGTCTGTCCCTGATTTACTGAGTGAGGGAGTTGCACCACTGGCTGTTTGCCCCAACAATTACATGTGTATAATTTACTCTACATGTTATTCTCGCATGCATCCACGGTGAACGGAGAATTAAAGCGAAGAAAGAGCAAAACAAACTCACATTATTCCGTTTTCTTTCAAAGTTCGAGGTCGTTTATTTACCTCAACTGCAGGCGCTACCGGACCTTGTACGATGCTACGAAATACAGTTTGTCTGGGGCATCAACACAGTCACTGAAATAGGATGATAACACTTTAAATGAGTAAGTGTGACGGTTTACAATAATGTGCGTACAATACTCCTTTAAAAGGTCATAGGAAATAACTTTTAATTCCTTAAGCCCCGCATAGCATTACGCCCTCGTTTAAGTCCTCGGAGGCTTAATGAGTAATTAAAGTTGATGTTCTTGTCGAGGTTAATGGTCTCCGCTCTCCGTCTTCCCCCGCCAGAGAGATGTGGCCGGTGACGCCTCTGAGTCGGCTCTTCTGAAATGTATCGAGCTGTGCTGCGGATCGGTCCAGGAAATGAGAGACAAAAGCCCCAAGATATCTGAGATCCCGTTCAACTCTACTAACAAGTACCAGGTATGGAACAAGGAGCTAGATGGCCGCCTCATCTGGCATTAATATTTGGAAACCAATTGTTTGTTGGTTCAGATGCTGTTCCAGAAATATTCATTGCCTCCACATTTCTTTTATTGCATGGAAATGTCATGGGCTTTGAAATGTGTGTCGTAATATTTCCTCCTCACGTTGACAGTAAATCCACAATGTAAAAATTATCGCGGTAGAAGACCTTTGGAAAAAATTCGGCCTCTGAATAAATCTTTTGTGACCTTTTTGTCATGATATTTTGCTAATTGTTAAAAATGGACTCCCCTTTTATATAACCTGTCTGTTACCTCACAAGTATTTTGGAAAAGCTTAAAGGTCAAGAAAGCAACACATAGTTTGTGGCTGGAGTTTATCATCTGTTATTATGAATAATGAAGCACACGCTTTAAATCTTCTACTCCTGTGTGCACCCAGCTGTCCATTCACAAAGATGGCACCCCTGAAACCGGGTCCAATCACCTGCTGGTGATGAAAGGCGCCCCAGAGAGGATTCTGGACCGCTGCTCCAGCATCCTGTTGCACGGCAAGGAGCAGGCTCTGGACGACGAGTTGAAGGACTCTTTCCAGAACGCCTACCTGGAGCTGGGGGGTCTGGGAGAGAGAGTGCTGGGTGAGGATGGACGGCAGCTGGGATTCTGATTAAGGAATCGATTAACAGTGACTTGATCGCTTCATTGGGCAACGTTTTTCTCGTCTCCCTTCAAGGTTTCTGCCACTTCAACCTGCCCGACGACCAGTTCCCAGAGGGCTTTGCTTTCGACACCGAGGAGGTGAACTTCCCCACGGAGAACCTGTGCTTCATCGGCCTCATGTCCATGATCGACCCTCCTCGCGCCGCCGTGCCCGACGCCGTCGGCAAATGCAGGAGCGCCGGAATCAAGGTACAGCCCATAATATAATGGAAACACGGTTAACCTGAAGCTAATGCCTCACGTGGAATGGTTCGGTTAAAATATGAATGCACGATATAGACAGTCCCTGATTGATAATACACCTCTACCTCATAATGGTGTTTGAGTACAATCCTCAGGCTTGATGAGTGTTCCCCTCGTCCTAGGTCATCATGGTAACAGGTGATCACCCAATCACAGCCAAGGCTATCGCTAAAGGCGTGGGCATCATCTCCGAAGGCAACGAGACCGTGGAAGACATCGCTGCCCGTCTGAACATCCCCGTCAACGAAGTCAACCCAAGGTGCAGACACCCGGAGCACCCCAGGATCATGTTCTGGGCCCCATTTTGTTTTTCTGGTTAATCTGGTGCGACTGCGTTTCCAGCAACCTTTTAACGCCTTCGTGTTCCCCTTCCAGAGACGCCAAGGCCTGCGTCGTCCACGGCGGAGACCTGAAAGATCTGGCGCCTGAGCAACTCGACGACATCCTAAAGTTCCACACGGAGATTGTTTTTGCCAGAACCTCCCCGCAGCAGAAGCTGATCATTGTGGAGGGATGCCAGCGACAGGTAGGAACCACACACACACACACACACAAGGAGGCGTTGGTGTGTCAGGGAGGAACATGTCCCTGCTCCTGCGCCGCCGAACTGGAAAACATGAACACAAACGCAGCATGTGCCTACGCCGTATTATGTATATGCATGAGTGCATATTTGATATCCCTATCCCCGATGCTTATTTATGATTATCGCTTTGGTCTGACTGAAGTTGGCGGAATAATCGAGCGCAGCATCTGTCATGCTGAGACCTCGCATGAATATTCATGAGGGCATCAGTATGCATCAGTAGGCAGAGCGAACTCTGTTTAGTGTTGGAATTGGACTCTGGATTCATTTATATATAAATGTTTCTGTTAATTATCGTCTCAAGGACAACCAGGAACGTGATATTCTTCTGACACAGCGTCCGTTTCATCTCTTGGCCTTTTTTAATATCTATCAAAACCCTGACGACATGATATATTTCTGCTGAAATGGTGGAAAACTAATGAACACAATGCATTCCAGTGTGTCCCACATGTTTCCTAAAGGAGGAGTCGGAGGGGCTTAATGAGGACTTGTTGGTGACATTTCCTGTTATGAACTCAATAACTTCATTTCACTGCCTCAGTAACTCAGATACTTAATCTTAGAATTACTGAGATTATATTTAAAATGTCTCACCATTCACTTTTGGTTATATTTAAGTATATTTTCACCTTTTGCCCTGGACTCTGTCTGCCTCCAAACTGGGAGCTCACTGACCTCCAGCTACGTTACCCAATGACTATAGATAAGGATATACTTATATATGTGTAGCTTCGTCTTCATGCAGAAACCTACATCTGGACACGTGCCGACATAGCTTTTTGGCGCAGCTGGGAAGATACCGAATGATTTAAAAAAAAAAAAAAAAAAAAAAAAAAAAAACTTTTTCATCAGCATACAAGCTGTTTCTCGACTGATTTCACCTCCGTCTCCTCCTCACTTTGAGTTTTTTTTTATCTCAGCCCGTCTGCACTGTCAGATAAAGCAAACTTGCCCTGAAACCTTTTTGACAACTGAAATAATTCCCTGTCCGCAGGAATGATTTTTCCCTAAAGTGGCTGTGGGAACGCGTGGCTTTTTGGGAATAGACTTTAATTCTCTCGTCTCTCCTCCGTGTCTGCAGGGAGCCATTGTGGCCGTGACGGGCGACGGCGTGAACGACTCTCCCGCCCTGAAGAAGGCCGACATCGGTGTCGCGATGGGTATCTCTGGATCCGACGTCTCCAAACAGGCCGCTGACATGATCCTGCTGGACGACAACTTTGCCTCCATCGTGACCGGAGTGGAAGAAGGTGACAGACTTTATTCGACAAAGTGCTAATATCAAAGGACTAATATCTCCTATAACGTTCCTATTTTAGCTGGAGGGTTAAAATGTTCATGTTCTCATCAGGCCGTCTGATCTTTGACAACTTGAAGAAGTCCATCGCCTACACTCTGACCAGTAACATCCCCGAGATCACCCCCTTCCTCCTCTTCATCATCGCCAACATCCCTCTGCCCCTGGGAACCGTCACCATCCTCTGCATTGACCTGGGAACTGACATGGTGAGGATGCTCTTATTTATTCAGTTTATACAACATTTTAATGACTCGTGTCTCAAAATGTAGAATTAGAGGCCGAATGTCCGCCTTCATCTTCGCAGTTTTAATTCTAAACAGAAACAAAAATGGCGCTCGTTTCACGTCAACTTGCTCATTGACCGCGTCCCGTCTCCCAGGTCCCTGCCATCTCCCTGGCGTACGAAGCGGCAGAGAGCGACATCATGAAGCGACAGCCCAGAAACCCCAAAACGGACAAGCTGGTGAACGAGAGGCTCATCAGCATCGCCTACGGACAGATCGGTAAACGGGCCGTTTGTGTCTCTTCGATTTAGAAGTTCAAATGTACCGAGTGCACAGATCCGTGTCTCCATGGTAGATTCTTCTGGGGCTCAGTCCAAGATATCCAGGAGAGGCATGCACCAAATATAGGCTCATACTGATAGTGTGTGTGTGTGTGTGTGTGTGTGTGTGTGTGTGTGTGTGTGTGTGTGTGTGTGTGTGTGTGTGTGACAGAGCTGCGTCTCTGGCTGTGGTTTTTCCCCTCTTTGGTAATGAAACCAGGAAAAGTTTTTTTTGACCTTTTGAGTTGTTATTCAAAGATTAAGTCGGTCCTAAATTGTCTTGACCCGCTTGTTACTGTACGTTTCGTCTAATTCTTCTATTACGTCGCTACATCTTGAAATAATAATAACATAACAACGGGCTTCATGCTTTATTCCGCGAAACAATTTCAACATTTAATCATCTTCATTTTGATTAAGCCTCAAATTCCTCAGAAGTCGACTGAATCTCATGCATATGTTTACTCGGTTATTGATCTAATTAAATTGTACTGTCATTCCCTTTCTCATTTAATCAGATTTTCCCCCAAAAGACCTCACGGCCAATTGGTTTCCCTAATCATGTATTGATCTCTGGTTTCAAATTCTAATTAACGGCGTCAATCTCTTCCGTCTGAAACAAACTAATTTCCGACATTAATCACAAGATGATCTCCTCCCTGCAGGTATGATCCAGGCGCTGGCAGGTTTCTTCACCTACTTTGTGATCTTGGCTGAAAATGGCTTCCTGCCCTCCACCCTGCTGGGCATCCGAGTGAACTGGGACAATAGATACTTGAACGACCTGGAGGACAGCTACGGGCAGCAGTGGGTCAGTAACGTTCATCGCAGGTAGACGGTCCTGATATTGGCCAGCTTGTGGAAACGGTTTCTGATGTGCGTTGCGTTCCCCTTCAGACGTACGAGCAGAGGAAGATCGTGGAGTTCACCTGCCACACGGCCTTCTTCGCCAGCATCGTCGTGGTCCAGTGGGCCGACGTGATCGTCTGCAAGACCAGGAGGAACTCCGTCTTCCAGCAGGGCATGAAGTGAGTGCAAAAACACCTTCCTGGTGTGTATATCTAACGCACCTCTGTGTCCGACAGAAAAAAGCATTGTGTCTCCTCTCTGCTACTCAAGCAGACGCCGTCTTGAATGCCACGCCTCCTTTTCCGTATTGCCGTCGTGCTTTTCGGAAGAACTCTCGGTGACCTTTGTGTTTTTTATCTTGTGCTTCAAACCATATGAAGTGTATTTAAAAGATGGTCTTTGCGTCAGTGCCTTGGCTCAGTGTCAAGCGTTTGAGATCCTGGCACCCGGGATGAAGACGTTTTTAGCTATTTTCGGTCACTTCGGATTGGCTTGTTTACGTCTCCGATTTTCCGAGTCCTCATTGTTCCCCCCGTGTGTTTACAGGAACAAGATCCTGATCTTTGGACTGTTCGAGGAGACCGCCCTGGCCGCCTTCCTCTCCTACTGCCCGGGCATGGACGTCGCCCTCAGGATGTACCCGCTCAAGTGAGTAGAGTAAAGTCTCTCAAGCCACCAGTGAGCCGCGCACACATCAAGTTGACTCTGTAATCGTGCAAACTCCCCCGTACCTCATGTTGCTCATCCAGGCCCGGGGCACTGGATCACGTTTCTCATCTCTTGGTGTGTGTGTGTGTGTCTGTGTGTGTTTTCCAGGCCCAGCTGGTGGTTCTGCGCCTTCCCTTACTCCCTGCTCATCTTTATCTATGATGAAATCCGTAAGCTGATCCTCAGACGCAGCCCAGGAGGTGAGTCCAGAAACCATGCTTTTATTATCTTCTCCTGTGTTTCTCTACTTCTCTCTCCCTCTGCTGTTGTTTTTCTGCGCATTTTCTTTTTTCCCCTCACTCTCCTCTCCCTTGTTGGTAATTCTTATGTTTAGTGAGGGTGTTATTCCTCTCTCTTTTTAAATCTTCTCTCTCATTATACTTTATTGCACGCTTTTCAATAAAGTATAAAGATCAAATGTATTCCAAGAAGTTGCCTCTGAATCCCGTGTGTGTGTTTGTTTTCTCCCCCTGCGTGTCCAGGTTGGGTGGAACGGGAGACCTACTATTAAAGGACCCGTCAGTCCAGTCAGCTCGCGTCTTCTCCTCCACTCCCGTCTTTGCATGAATATTGTCTTGCTGCTCGGAATACAATTTTAACCTCTGTGAAAAAATTGGAACGTGTTTTTATATTAGGGAATGCTTGATACTACTATTAGACAAATACTGAGATGGAACGTGCTGATGATGTTGATAAATGATAATGCTAATAATGACATGAACACTGAACATCGACATGACTATGCGTGCCTTGTTTCTGAAACAGGACCAATTTTATACATGTTTTTAACAGTTGTAAACGTTCAATAAAAATGCGCTCGAGTCAGGTCCCACAAACGTTTCCTGTGCTCATTTTGTGTGTGTGTGTGTGTGTGTGTGTGTGTGTGTGTGTGCTGGAACTGAAGATCAGATTTCTTTTGTTTTCTCAAGGAATACATTGGTAGCTCCAAATGGAAACCTGCAGTCAAGATTATGGACAAAAACCATACTGCAGAAATATTGTGGTTAGTGAAAACATAATACGACTAGAACCAGAACTTTAATATATTGTATTTTAAAGCTTTTGGCAAGTTTCATATTTTTGTGAAGAGAAGAACATGTTTGGCTGCAGCTTGATACCGGAGGATAATAATACCCTAGAAATAATGACAACATCCTGTGTACATCTTTTTATGCCACATTTGATCTATTAGAGACAGATAATTAGTTTAGAGGCTGCAGACACATTTAGCATCCATCTACCTCTAACCTGTAACTTCTGACATAAAAAAACACGCCGCCATCTTGGCGAGGGCGACCGACGGGGCAGATTGTATGCTGAAACCAATATTTCTTTGTATATTTGTAGTCTACATTTGGTTTGCTATCAGAAACACTAATTACCGTACTTTTCGGGTTATAAGCCGCTCCTACGGCTGATCAGTGTCCCCGCTGTAGCAAGCTAGTAGCGCAGCTAGCTAGCGCTGCTAGTAGCGCTGCTAGATAGCGCTTCTGCTGCTACCGGCCACTGCTGCTGCTACTGCCCGCGTCCCCTCTGCCCAAGTCGGGTGTCGAGTCTGGTCCCGCTACCTTCGGTGGTTTTCAGGGAGCTAGCGGAAGTTAGCGGGGAAGTGACGGAGCGCTAGCAGGAGCCCCAGCTGCCTACAGCGGGGAGCTGTCGGGGACACTGACCGAAGGCAGTAGCGGCTTATAACCCGAAAAGTACGGTATATATTGGTTTCATTCAGTTTTAATATTTTTATTTGAGCCAACACAAACAAACAAAACTTGTTTAAAACATGAAGTTAGTCAGAATCAATCCTGCAACTTGAGCGCGATGGCTAGCTGGAAGATGGACGCAGCCTCACGTGAACTCTGCAGCAGCAGACCCGTCTCTGATTGGCTGAGGACACGGTGGTGTTTGAGTTTACCGAGAGGCTCTGCTGCGTCTAATCCATTATCCGTTATGCTTAAAGCTGGAGAGTTTCAAGCAGCGACTGCATGTGGTCTCTGTCCTCCCACGCACCGCCGGCTGAGTCTTGATATGAACACACAAACGCACACAGGGAGGAGAGCCAAAAAACTCAGCAGCTCGGCTACTTTAAAATGGCACCGATTTAGATAACGAGAGGGAGAGAAAGAGGAGTCGACGTGAATCTAACACATTCACATTTATGATCTTTGTGTTGGGGAAAATGTTGAAACCAAAAACTAGTGGTGATGAAAAGCTAATTGATTTAGGCTGAATTACTCCCATCTACCTTTCAGTTATAACTTTAGATTTGTTCTTCTAAATTCACACTGATGCATGGTACTAATAAATATATTGTTTAAAAACAAAATGAAACATAGCTTTAATAAAGACATCTAATTTCTTGAAAAGACCATGTGAACCACTTAGAAATATTGTGATTACTACTATTTTCCAATATGGACTTTTTACCTGATATCAAACAATTTCAAGCCATGATAGGTGAAGACACGAAATATATATATATATAAATATATATATATATGTCGGCTAATGTGAACGATTAGAAAACAATAGCTCCTACTAAGCTCAGTAAAAAATATCGTCATAGTACTTCCAAAAATCCCAGTTTTAATCACCTTAAAGGTGGGCAGTGGGTGGGAAATGACAGGAAAGCTTCACACAATGCACAAGCAACATTAAAAAGACAATGCAGCACAAATCACTAAAATGCAATTTCAGATTTTAATAACAGGAAACACATTTCTCAGAACGAGGACAAACCAGTGCGTGTTTTCTTTGCAACTTTGTGGACATTTTTCGACGCAGCATCATCATTGGTAAACACCCAAATGTGGACACCTGTCCTTCGTCCTCATGCAGCACACGAGGACGCGTCCTGGGGGCTCATTAAGGGAACATCTTTGATGTCTCGCTGTTTACAGTGTGTGCCACAGCACACCTGTGTGCTACTGCCGCTGTTTCAAGACACTTGCACTTGATGCTGAATATTTCCTATTTGATTTTTATTTTTAAATGAAGAGCAGAACATATCAGACTGATATTATGCTCAAAATGTGTACATTTCTAGGTGCAGCTGATGTTCTCAAGCCATAAACGCATCACCAGAACTAAAAGCAACTGGAAATAAAAAGGGTTAAGATTTTAAGAGCCCTGTTTGTGCTGAAAACAGACAAACAACAGCATCCAACTGGAAAGGACAGATGGATTTAATTACATTCTCCTGCTAGAATAAGGCGGCCTTTACTTCAAGCAGAAAGGACACACACATCCTTAAACACACACACCCTTTGTCACACAAGCGGACAGGGACAGACTGGGAGGCTCCTCAGTGTGTTGCGTGTGTTTCTGTGTCAGTGAACACTTCACTTCTGTCAAGATATCGCACGTCTCCCGACTGACCCCATGACAGCTCTGGCACTCTGATCTCTGGTGTGTGTGTGTGTGTGTGTGTGTGTGTGTGTGTGTGTGTGTGTGTATGAACCCTTTGCTCTATACATGTGCTTGCGTGCTGACAATGCGGCGGTAACCCGGCTCACGTCTGTCCTCTGAGGGTTTGAAGAGGGAACGCGTGACAGAGACGCGGAAAAAGAACCGTCGGCCATTTTATCTCTTTCTCCCAATTTGTGCCTTGAAAACCAGCGTGTTGGTTGGTCACATCCTGGTATTTATGGGAGATGATTGGCCTCCTGGATCGAGTTACGTTTTCTCATCAGTACGTTACTTAAACAGTCGGGGCCGACATTGCCGGCCTCTTCGTGGGTCGATATCTTCAAGAAAGCTTTTCCTCCACATGCAGGAATCGCTTTCAGAGATGATGAGAAGAGTATTTAGTATCCTGCAGTGTCGTACATTGTGTACTTTACACGTACTCTTCAGTGGCCTTATGAAGCTCTAAATAAAACCCACACTTAGAGAATATTCATAATCATTTCAACCAACCACAAGAGCTTGAATATGACTTTCGCAGTGTTTAGGAACGACGTGTTCTGCCTGTTTGAAACACTTTTAAATGCTTTAAACACAACAAAAAAAACATCTTAGAACATGCTTTTCTCTGCAAATTACAATGAAATCATACAGTTTTTATACTTTATTATGTTTCTGACCAGCTGCCATGATGTTTGCATGTCATACGGTTGATGATTGCTCACCTTCTGCATCCATATTGTCTCAGTTATGGTTTCCTGTCCCACCTTAAATAAAATCCAGACCCTAGATGTGCCATGTCACACTGCTGCCTTCGCTCCTCTGTGTTGAAGGACCAGTCTGCATCGTGGGCGAGTCTTCTTCCTGTGTTGCAGGCCAGTCGCTCTCTCCAGTGTGTGTAATGTTATAAACATAATCATATAAAGAGGAAACATGAGATTTGATATCATTGAACCTCTCTAATGTCATCACATCCATTACCAACCCATGTGACGGGTCACCAGGATGTGACATGGTCATAAATAACAGACGAGCATGTTTCAGTGGAGTTTATAAATAACAACAACACACACTTGCTCTGCCTGATAAATGAACAGTTTGACTTGTTCCTCCTTTATTTGGCAGGGACACCGCGTGTTACTCCCTGCCCCGTCCCTGGCACATGACAGCGTAGTTTTTAATATCTTCACTCTTCCTTTGTAACATTATTCCTTATGCTGGAACTGGCAGCACAAGCCTGTGCTGCAACTTTCTTTATGAAAGTTTTGTATCATTCAGCCCAGAGTGATTCATTTATGTCCTGTAAATGAATGTTGTTACAGAAATTGGCCTTATAGGGCCTGTATCAACATAAACTCCAGTCTGCTGCTCTTTATAGCATCTAGCTGCTTTAAAAGGGAAATCTGACTTTTCTGCTTTAAATAAATACTATACATGTGATGCATTGTATACAACATAAACAAAAGAAGGAATTGGTCTATAGTTACAAACTAATTCCACTTCAGATTAATAGTAGACCACCTCAAGGTGTCACCCAGAGACAATTCAGACATTCTGATGTTAGATTACAAAATAAAAGGCCTTCAAAATCTCCTTCATGAGCGACCTTCAAATAATTTCATGAGGCAATTTATGTCTAATTTCAGATTAGATTTTAAAGGAAATGACCCATAGTTAAAAACTAATTCCACTTCAGATTAATAGTAGACCACCTCATGGTGTCACTCAGAGACAATCAAGACATTCTTGATTGTCTAAAAATAAAAGCCCTTCATGAGCTTCACTCATGTTTTTCCTCTGAGTGCTTTTCAACAGATCATATAACTATTTTAGGACAAAGAAGCCTTATCAAACCAAGTCAGTAGTTTGTGATCTCCCTGCCCGTGTAATATGAAGCTACAGCCCGTTAGCATAGCTTAGCATAAAGACTTGAACCCTCTAAAGCTCACTAACAAAACAACCTCCCGGTGAGACCAGCCTCTCTCCAGACAGCCGTCATCTCTGTACCCTGTGTATCTGTCTTTGGTTCGGCCTGAGATAAAACCGTCTCCTCTCCTTATAAAGGCAGGATGCCACATAGTGAGAGACACACCAGCTCAAGCACTAGCACGTCCATGTGTTGTCTGTGTGAATCACCATTCGCGGCCACGCACATTTCTGCAAATCATTTATATCCACTAACACAAATTAACACATCAAATATGTAATTTGTGCAAATTTCATTTGATCCTGAACTGTTTTTCCAACTGTGTATTCTCTAGAAGCCTCGACGTTCACAAGATGATTGTTAGAATAATCATATTTCCAGTGGGCCTGTTTATTATCACCTTCAGCCTGCTAGGAGTTCATGGAGGCTGGAATCGCCCTGATATATTGAATTTGCATGCGTATAGGAAAGATTGATACAGCCATAAACTGTTTAGTAGAGTTAGCTGAGATGTCGCTCAAGCAAGCGTCAATGAAGCAGATGACAGCGGCTTCAGATTAAACCGTGTCCGTGCCTTATCGCGTCTTTATCCCAGAAGAAACCTCTGTTTCCTGCTTTTTAAATGTCTTCATAAATGAGTTACTAGGAAAACAAATCCCAGGTTGGGTATAGCTCCTGAAAAGGGAACCTGCTTGAGACGCAGGAATGTCCTGGAGACACAATCATTGCCCGGTTATATGAGGCGTGCACGGACACGAGCCAAAAGCAATAGCGCAATAAAATACACGTTTATGACTTCGTAGTATATAGTTTACAGGCGGACTCGTGTAACGGCTGCTGCCCACCATTTCTAAAAGGACCCAACGAGCCAGAAAATGTGTCCAAGAGCTAAGAAGCAGCCACTTGTCCCTGTGTTACTGTGTGTGTGACATCGTGTGTGTGTGTGTGTGTGTGTGTGTGTGTGTGTTACAGAGGGGATGGCTTTCTCTGTGGTTCAGTCTCCTGAGGGCTAACCCCTCTTTCCATCCTCTTGCACTCTTTTCCTCCCTCCATCCACAGTGCTCTCTCTCTCTCTCTCTCTGTAAGAGGCAGGAGGCTGGCCTCAGGCAGAAGTTATGTCTTGGCCGACTGCAACTGTCTACTCTCAACACACACACACACACACACGCGCGCGCACACACACTCACTCACATTCTGAAACTTTACAGATGAATAAACCATGTCACAGCTGTAGAAATAGTAAACAGGAACTGCAGCGGCGTGAACACAAATCTCTCTAATGATGAAATTGTCGGCCTCAGAAGTGTAATAGGTTCTAGTTTGTGGGACTAAATTAGGGCACCGGTCTGCACGGACAGTCGAGGGACTAGAACGAGATGAGGCTAACTGGCGTGCATCGCTTGTTTTTTAGTTTCCACACAGATGTCAGTATCTCAACGTGACGGCGTTAATAATCGTGGAGCAGACTATAGCGTCATCGCTTCAGTATTCCACACGTTGAAACGGCTTTCCATCGAGGTTACACTGGTGACATAAAACAGAGAGGTATATATTTATCCGTTAAGAGACTCGCAGAACCTTGACATTTAATTGGGCTGTTTCATTCTGTGGCGTCATGACTACGTTTGAGGTTCCAGCTCTCTGAGCACTAATTAACTTGACTTTTGTGCTTGTAGAAGAAGACTAAGAGAGTTTTTTGAGCGGGGACGAAATGCAACTCTTTGAAGACTCTTGAGCTGTTGAGTCCATTAAGAAGAAGGGAAAGTTTGAAGTGAACTTTAAATGTATAGTAAATAGGAGTTTTTCTGTATATATGATGTTGTATCTGAGTCCTTTAGATGCACGGAAGGTACTTTAAATGATCTGTTATTAGTCGCAACAGAACAAATACTAGCTTTAATATACAGGAGGGAACTGTTTCTTTAATTTCCCCTGTTTTATGTATTGAATTTTAGCAATCAAGTTCTTTTTCATGTCAGTTTTCTGGTGTGATTTTAACTCAAGAGCCAAAACAAACCATCTCCACCCAAAGTTTGCCCACAGCAATTGTGATTACAAATAAACAAACGTGCCAATTGTGACTGCAGTTTTAAACAAACCAAATCCTGCCTCAATACAAACCAGAATAAAAACATGGAAGTGGAAAGAATAGACTCTCGATAAGGATTTTCTTGGGAAACAGGTGTGTGTTAGATTAAACAAGTGTTTGATAAAAATGTCAAATCTGTTCGGTTAATGGAGATGAATGGAGCGGAAGAGAGATAACGAAAAAGTGTTTGTTGTGTAAATTGTTGCGCAAACTCACGGATGAAATGAAAGGCTGGGTGGTTTGATTAGATTAAAGCGAGCTTAGATCTACAGACTGATAATTACCTGACCCAGTGTGTGTGTGTGTGTGTGTGTGTGTGTGTGTGTGGTGGGTTTATCCATGTGTTTGAGCTGCTTCGGGGGGGCATCTGGTTTGGGAAGGATCGGGCGATTACAGCAGCGTGCAAATGATGAGCATGACCGTTATGTGCATCTGTGTGTGTGTGTGTGTGTGTGTGTGTCCTTGTAGCATGAACATCATAATCGTTGCGACAGCTCAGAGGGAGAGCGAGTAAGCCGGAGTGTAGCCTCAGTGTATCCACCTTTATTATTCTTTCATTATGTAGTTGTGCTCTGAAGCACCTCGTCTCAGGTGGAGGTGGAACTCCCTGAGGGAATCTTTTCCCAACAGTCAGGAGTAATCAAATGTAAGAACATGTTCATCCTCATCATCCTCTGACTCTTGGAGCTACTGGAGGCAAATAATAACACCAAAGTCTTTATTTGTACAGCACCTTTCATTCAGGTTAGTGCAGTTCAATTTAGGACCAATGCATGCTCATGGGAAATAAAACACACATAAAACACGTTGAAGGCTTCCTATCTTTACCGTGAAGAAGGTTGTTTAAATTAAAGTGTATAATTAAGTTTTAAATCAAAGGCCAGGCCAAAGGGTTCGGTTTGTGTTCATTAAAAATGTTAATCATACAAATGTGGTTTAACCAAGAGAGGCAAATGAGATTTGAACCATTTAATGTTTCTTTTCTGCAAATCAATAACCGCAAAATCTTGTTTCCTCTATTTGGTTATACTTTATACTCCCATATGAACCACAACGAGTTAAAAAAAAAAGGAAAGTCTGGAGCCAATGACAGACAGAGAGAGAGAGCAAGAAGGTCTGCTGGAGAGTGTTTAGTCAAAGTGTTGAATAGATGTTTCAGGAAGTAGTTTGTCCTTCTCCGCGCTGCCAACGTCATCGTCTCTGGCTCGCACATTTTCCACTGCCTTGGCCAACTCTTTCTCTACTTCTCACACACACACACACACACACACACACACACACACACACACACACACACACACACACACACACACACACACACACACACACGACACACGTGGATACGCACATTGGCCCTTCAAAACGGGAAAACTAGGTCCCTCTCACACACACATGTATAAGCCTGCTCTTTGCTGCAGACCTGTGTGTGTGTGTGTGCGTGTGTGTGTGTGTGTGTGTGTGTGTGTGTGTGTGTGTGTGTGTGTGTGTGTGTGTGTGTGTGTGTGTGTGTGTGTGTGTGTGTGTGTGTGTGGTATAGCAGAGCATTTCGACCACCAGTGATGCTGGTGCCACCAAAACAATGTGGTCATTATTGGACTCGACACAAAGCCAGGAGCAGGAGAAAAGCAGGGAGCGCGTAGAACCAGAACCTGCAGAATAAACGCTGTTCAAACACCTCTCAGGGCAAAGAAATATGATTTACACTATGGTTATATACATTTTTATATGATTTGTTTCTATAAGCGCCGGGTATTTGATTTTGCCAAAAACATTGTGCCTCTTATGTCTAAAGCTCCATGCACAGAAACATGAATTGACAGAGCAGAACTAAAGCGAAGTGTTATAATAAATAGATTCTTACACGCTTTTTTTATTAGAATTATGTACATTAAACATGGAGAAATAACCTTCACAAGTTTAAGGTTGGGATCTACTCTAAGCGGTGTATTTCTATGCAGGCGATGGGGTTCAACAGGAAGCAGTTTGTCTCTCCTGCTTCTGTTCTCTGAGGTCTTTGTGCTTCGGGGTTCCCCTCAGTAATTACTATGCAGAGTGTTCCCCAAAAGCAACAACAGTCCACTGTGGCTGAAACTACACTCCTCTGCTCGGCCATGTTTAATCAACCGGTTACTTCCCTGAGAGATTTTTTTGTCAGTGTTTACTCAGTGAGATCTGGGGGGAAATGCCACTTTATGGTGTTTTCTATATTGTGATGATGAAGAAGATGTATTCTCTACAACCCTCGAGTGAAGCAACGTCACAGCTGTTTCATTTAAAAACCCGATTTCCAACTCGTGCAATTTCATTTATCGTATCTTGGAGGGAAACATCTGTAACAGTGGTTGTGCTGCTGTGTGTTTTTAGGAACTCTCCAAGTGCAAAGGCTCCGTTAATTACATTATAAAAACAATGAAACAAAGATAAAGTGTTATTTCAGGTCATTAATGATGGACATTAAAGTAGCTTTCGACTAGTTTTCGGCATTCTGTGTGCAGCTGTTGTGCAAATGGCTTTAAGGGTTAAGGTTTTGGAAAACCCTTCTTGTTCCTGGTAGTCGGCTGGCAAACTCGGTTAGAGGCCATCGGGGGATGAGAAAATACGATGTAATGGCCACTTGAGCCCGGGTGAGCCCAGATGAAATCAGATTTGAGTGTTATTTCTTGATATCCATCGCGGGGTCCGAAGCAGATAACAGATCAAAGATCACGTTACAGGAAGCGTAAACTCACTGAGTAGATGATGGAGGGGAGAGCTGGTTGGTGGTGCTGAGACTGGGATGAAGGATGCGGCTCCATGTGGAGAAGGGGTGGCCCGTGTGTTGCATAATAATAATGCTTCTTTGAATAGGCTTCTTTCATCTTTTAAGCTAAATGTATTTATTTTTTTAAACCATTTTTAAGGAGATCCTGCAGGCATTTTGCAATTTGGAAATATAGTCATACAATGTCAAATAAGGGTTATAATCTTAAAAAGATAATTGTTTTTGAAAATCACTTAAACTCAGAGACTAATCTCTGGAAGTCCATTTCAACCAGTAAAAATATTATTATGAGATAGAAAGTTGAAATGATGAGATAGAAAGTCGTACTTATGAGATAGAAACTCATAATTATCCTTCCTGTTATCTGGTGAAAAAAAATGTAAATCAAAAAAGGCAGCGTCACTGAAGCTTATGCACACTTTCTATCTCCTAATTATGACTTTCTATCTCATAATTTCGACTTTCTATCTCCTAATTATGACTTTTTTCTCATAATTTCGACTTTCTATCTCATAATTTTTTTCTTTTACTGCCGCTAATGGGCTTCCATACTAATCTGTCTAGACGGCATCAACTTTTTGAAAAAAACGTAAAATCCATGAGCCTCTGCTCATAACCTTTATCTCATGTTAATTCATCTCCATTAAAGCTCCGTTGTTTATTTGTTTATACGTTTTTTTTATAACATTCTTCAGCTTTCTTCGCGGTTTTCCTTTAATGTCTTCAAATACCAAAAATTAACAAATTTGGAACAAATAGCTGGAAGCAGTGAATTTATTAAATTACCACATGAAAGAGAGAAAAGCGGCAAATCTGCAAATGCACATGCATCTGTATTGGTACACTCAATTAATAGTTTCATTGATTTATTGTTTAACTATAAAATGTATTAGTTATTTAGCTTGTTGTACGCCTTTTGTATTAATAATGTGTCTTCCCGCTTTACATAACTGTAAGTGTCACATTAATCCTACAAATTTACATTAGAGACACAAAATGCATGTTGAAGGTAATGATGCTGCATCATGCACAAGCACGGCAGTCAGCAATCATATTTGTGTGAAAGGTAATTGTTTTTTAATGTTTGAGTGGGTGTAAATAGTTATTTTTTTTCCATTTACTACACACAATCACACACACATTCACAAAGAGGAGGTATTATTTCTTTGTTTGCGTGGTCGTGCGCAGTCATAAATACTCACCCGGACCCATTCGCCAGGTGCTGCCGATTGCACATTAACTATGTATACGTGTGTGTTGAGACAGATGTGTGTTTATGAGTAGAAAGAAGTACAGCAGTTGATTTACAGGCCAGGCAGCCTGTGGGGACCACACACACCACGGCCACGTCTCCTGTGTACATGTGTCATGGTTACAGGGCCGAGTGGGGACGCCATCACACCTCGGGATTGACACGAGAAAAAAAGAGTCATTATGTCAGCTGTAATTATGAAATATAGCCATACAGCCTGAGGAAAGGGAGGCGGGGAGATGGGAGATGTTGCAGTGAAGAGAATGGGGAAATGATTGAGAGTTGAGGAGAGGAAGCAAGGATATAGGAGGCTAAAAAGACGGGTGAAGCCTCACCTGAGGCCGTAGAGATATATATATTATTATATATTATGCGTAGAGATATGTGAGCATGACCTTTTGCTGTCCCTTGTGTCATGAAGCTCCAGCTCCAAAACCTCTTCAAATGTGTCCACAGGAGCAATAAAAAAAAAACATCCTTCTTTTCCAGACAGTGTGATTCACTCCATGAAGAGCTTCATTAAAATTTGAGAGCAGGAAAGATGGGCGAGGAGACAAGGCATTATTTTTTGCCTTAATTATGAAAGATGGCCTCATTAATTGTAATACAGCTGCAGGAGTTAGAGGAGTAGACGGAGGCTGCGAGAGGAGGGAAGCAGAACGAGGAGGAGCTGGTGTGAATGATGTGTCTGGGGGCAGATTGACGCCTCCATGCTAATGGACGCCATTATTTATGTTGCAATGATGATGTGGAGCGTTGTATGGAAGCTCTGCTACGACACGGTTTTAAAGGAAGTCAGCACGTTTAAATAAACCTTATCTTTACAGGATCTAAATGTTATTCACACATGCAAAGTCAGCTAATGAAAGTAAAATAAACGCTCTGACTTTCTGGATAACCATCATTATTAGTTCATATAGCTCGGTGGTTACGTTTGTGGGAACATTCTACTTTTTTACAAAGATTGTATTTTACTTTTCTTAACAGTAGCTGTGAAGGCGGAGGAAATATTCTGCCACACAGATTATTGTTCTTATCTTCACAACACAGACACACTTGTTTCTGATTGGTTAGCAGGTGTCCATTTACTGTAAATCTGTAATATTGGTATACAATATTAATAAATGTCCCCTGGGGATGAATAAAGTATCTATCTATCTATCTATCTATCTATCTATCTATCTATCTACTGTAAATCATTGCAAGATATATTTCATTGGAGTTAATTGTAGCAATACAGTTTTTTTCTGGGCCCCTGCTTTATTTTAGGACACCTTGGTGTGTTTTATATCTGCTGAAGGGCTGCAACTAATACATATATTCCCTATGGATTAACCTGCTGATGACTTTTCACTTAATTAAAGATTCAAGGGTCTATAAAATACCATCAAAGTTTCACAGGGCCCAAGTTTACATATCTAAATTTAGATTTGCTGAACCAAAACACAAATATATGTAATGTACCGATCAATGAAGAATAAGGAAATCAGCAAATGCTTTCATGAGAGAAGCTAAATAAGTTTTGGCATTTCTGCATAAAAAAAATTATACTGGAGCTACATGTGGACACCTTTTAGTTCCATGGCTGCCGTTTGCAGCTATTACATCACCATAGGGCCAAAAAATAGGGCATTTATTACAGTAGTGAAACAGAGGAGGAGGAGGTGGAGCACATCAGGAGACATGGGGGAAAGGAGGGGACGAAGGAAACAAGGGAAGGAAGGGAGGATGTTTTTATTCTGGTTTGTATTGAGGCAGGATTTGGTTTGTTTAAAGCTGCAGTTCTGTGATTATGAAGGCATATCATATATCTCTAATCTTTATCGTATGCAAGTGTCTCACCGAGAAATGTCCGTCTGAAATTTATTTTGGTCTCCAGGGTTGTCAGACTGTCGGAGGTGGCAAAAGCATATGAGGGAGAGAGAGAAGGAGATGATTTTTCATTTGCTTACTGTTCAGACTGTTTGGTAATTATCATATCCACCATCTGCTACGGAGCATATGATAAGTAGAAGAAGCAGCAGTGCTGCCAAGAGGAGATGGAGGGAGAGAGAAAGCACAATGGAGAGGCGTCCAGAGGGGGAAGGGAGGCATGATGAAGGGATGAAGAGGAAGGAGAGGAAAGCATTTCCCCTGTGCAAGTGTGTGGCTACCTGTGGCTGCATGTGTCGCCGCATACATTTATGCACGAGTGTGTGTGTGTGTGTGCAGCCCGGTTGGCGGGTACAGCGAGAGAGCTATTTATAGCAGCAGGCCTCACCTAGCTGTGAGCGCTGTGTTTACGAGGAACCGAGAGGCATCATGGGAGTCCCAGCAGGCCCTGCCTGCCTCGCAACGTTACGTCACCGCTCACCTCGCCCCCCTCGCCCCCCTCCCCTCCAAACACGACTTCAACTAGTCGGAGTCTCTCTGCAGTCAGCGCCACAACAACAACAACAACTCAAGGGCCTCCCGCCAATTTGAAAAGTCATGCCGCCATTTGAGAAAGCAGACTGTCGTAGACTTGTTAACGTGGTGAAGAAACAGTGAATGATTACTTTAATGAATTCATCTACAGTGTTGCTTCATCTCACTGGCTCAGAAATGTACCAGCACCTCTTTTAAGAATGTGAGAGAGCCGCTGGGAATACGGTATTTTCATTTCCTGTTCTTTCCGCTGAAATAGAGCCATATATTGTAGGCTCTGCAAACAATAAAAAAAGAAAGGAAACCTCGTGTGCCAAGCTCATTTCAAACCAGAATATTCTCCGATACTTTGGGAGAAGCTGATCCAGACCTGAGGAACAAA
Organism: Myoxocephalus aenaeus; assembly: GCA_038501785.1. Lineage (NCBI taxonomy): Eukaryota > Metazoa > Chordata > Actinopteri > Perciformes > Cottidae > Myoxocephalus > Myoxocephalus aenaeus. The sequence continues at coordinate 1,889,016 of JBAMJR010000047.1, read as the reverse complement.
AGCACAATCACCAACGCCATGATTCATCCTCGGTGTGTGAAGGAGAGGTACCGCAAGTCCTTCCTTCCTGCTGCTGTCAGGCTGCACAACCAGCTGAGTAGACCACAAAACCACTTAATAACACTTTGGTCACTTTAATTACCTCAACTGGTGCAATATAAATAAATGTTAAATACATTTATTTTTTTCTGTCTGTATATACAATATTGCTATCGTAGATTCTTTACTGTTTTAGTGTGTTTTATGTGTCTCTTGCTGCTGTAATCCTGCAATTTCCCCACTGCGGGACTAATAAAGGATTATCTTATTTTATGGACTCAAGGCTCTCACAGCATATGGATGATATGTTGTCATTTTAAACCAAGCACACTGTACATATTTAATAAAATAATATAATTGCACTGACTGTAGAAGAAAAATCAAGCAGGTACGAAATACATATCTTGTATGCTGTAAGTTTATTATTTTTGAACATATGTGGTGGGGAACAAGAGTAATTTCAATACTCCCGTGTTTCTTTTCAGGATCAAGACATGAGGATTAGGCCTGTGACCAAGTCAATAAGTGGGCTGAAAGATGATGATACAGATTTTGAAAGAAATCCAAAATGGATGGTCCTGGTGGGACTGCCTTATAGATGCCGGGAGCCAGAGAAAACTCAAATTAGGCAACTGAGTGTGCGATAGAAGATGGCCTCGCCTGCCTTCCCCAACGCTGCCATCTGTTTTCTCTGAGTTTCGTCGGAGTTATCACAGCAACAGAAGGCAGAGTTGGCAGTCGGCAACACATTTATAATTGACAACTAAATGTTTTCTACCTGAAATTTAGGACATAGGGTCAGCACCAGAAAGCACAGCGTGGGGTAAAGTATTTACATATGCATGTTATTGCTGTGAGATATATGAAATATGAGAAAACATATCGGTTAGGAGATGGGCAGAGCTTCACAACCCGCTGGGAGAATTTAAAGACGATCAGTTCCATGTCCGAATCCCATAAACAGCATATTTTCAGAGAAGCAGGTCAACATTTATACAGCATTGAGATGGGCGTGGCCAAACGTTCCCAAAGGCATTCTGGGAAATATGGACCAGTTGGCGGGGAAGATTTGGATTACAAATGTGTGCTCGAGGCCTGAAAGTGCCCTAAAATGGTTATCAGGGTTATAGACCAGCACGAGGCAGTATTCTTGCATTGTGGCCTTTAATGTTTTTAAAATATAGTGATGAGGTTTTGTTCAAAGAAGCTGCTCCAATAAATCTTATCTCACGTATTATGAACGTGTTTTTGCCTCATTTACATAACAAAATGACTGTATATCGGTTGAAGAGGGACTAGATTTGTCCCGCACTACTTAATTAGATTCTATTCAGTCATTTCAAAGGTTGGCTTATTTATGCCATTACCGACACTCATTGAGAATGACGGCTATTTTTAGCCACTGAAAAGCAGATTCACGTGGCACTTTGAACGGATCGAATGCGGAATGATTGGCGCTCCTTTTGAAGTCGCTTCAAACGGCCTCAAGAGTGGACACAATACTTAAAAGGTTTGATGAAGCAGCCGCTATACACTTTGTTTTTAGTTTTTTCAGGAAAAGGACAGAATGAAGCTGCTGACGGCTGGACTAATTGATTTAATTAGCTTTTGTTCAAATTAAAACTACACTAAACCCCTCAAAAATAATTACAAAGTGGTTTAATCAGTGCAGCTGAATAAAGAAAGAAACTTTCTAAAAAATGAGGGTTCCTGCCAAGTGTGTCCATCACACTCTCAATTCTGCTTAATCCGCAGTTACAGCGCTTCTCAGTCGTATTGATCAAAGAGTCTGTCTGTGCAGATCGTATTGGCAGATGGTGTGTTGCTGAATGAATGAGCGACTTGAAAGTGGTTGGACTCGTGAGTCTGTCAGTTTGTGTTACGGAGGACAAAAACCGCCTCGAGTCCTGCAGGATGTAAACACGGGTACAGTCGGCATAATAATCTCTCAAAGGATCAAAGGGTCCGTCTACTTGTTGGAAATGATTTTATGTCGTTCTTGAGAGTATTTTTATTCAATGCTATTTGCTTTTTGCTTCTACAAGTTTGAGGAAAACAACTTATACTTATGAAGTAAACTACCCCACAGTGTACATTTATATAACACATATCAAAACGAGTATTGATGTATTTAACAGGCAGACATACAAAGAACAAAGGATGCAGCTACACACACATTTCTACATAAATATATATTTATAAATCCGAACGAGGTTTAGCCTACAGATCGGAACTAACAGGAAGTAACTGTTTCTGTGAAAGGTAAAGGGATTTCTGGATGGGTGTTCTTTGGCTCATACCTCGCTGATATGAAATATGAGCTATATTTTACAGTGATCTCTGGATAAGTGTGGAATCTGCTTTCTTTTTATTATCTCGCTTTGTTTGCTAGCACCTAGCTACGGATCGGCTGGTCCGGAAACATGCCGTGAGAGCTCATTTATGGCGAATTATTAATATAATATCTTCATAATCTTTAATGTATTGTTTGAGTTGTGTTTGGACCATGTACACGTGGATGATATATTATCGAAGCCCCAGTTTTTCTCTTTAATCTGATATATAACATCCTTATTTTTTTATATAATACATTTTTCGTGACTTTATAGCCGAACCATCCCGTTTTAGCGGACGCTTGGGCTTAAAGTAACAGTGTCAGTGTTGAGATGGAGTATTTTTACAGTATGGTATTGTTACTTTTGTTGAAGTACAAGCTCTACATGTAGTTTGCGTCAGCAGGAAGTTAAATATTATATTTTAATTAGGATTTGTTCATGTAATCTCTTTGTGACGGGTTTCATTTTCCTTGAGGAGTTTAATTTAGCTGCTGCGAATCGGCCCCTAAGTCAATATTATGGTTTTGCTTGTGCAAACTCCCCAGAGACCCAGACGCCTAAAGAACTGTCTAGTTTGTCTTCCAGTCAGACACCAGAGATAAACAGGCAGAAAAGGAGAGAAACAGAAAATAAAACTGCTATTTATTGACTCAATAAATCCTCCTCGTACGTGCACTGTTTGTTCCTCCTTTTGATTCACCTCGGTATAAAACATCCAGCGTGCTGTTTGAATATTTTATACTATTAGTGTGACTAACATGCTTCCATGCTTATTTAAAACGTCCCCTAATAACCGAACTTAGTACCAAATTGTCTGAGCATCTTTTTTAATATTGTTCAAACTGTATTTTCTACTCAAAAGCAGTGAAAAGTCGTGCCAAGCTCACAACACGCACACACACACACACACACGTATGCTGGCAAAGGGGACCTCTTGAAGCTGCAGATGCATCTTTATTCCCTTTTTCTCTCTGAACCAGATTCATGAATAATAGATAACAAGGGGTGGAGAGATGGATGGATAAAGTGAATGGGAGAGAGAGCGAGAGAGAGAGGATGAAAGAGGGGGATCAGAGGGAGAGCAGCATTAAGACGGCCAGCGACACTATGGAAGACCGGACCTCGGTGGGGAAGGAGAGACGATTGTGGCGGCGAGGTAGAGGAGGAGGAAGAGGAAGCGAGGCGTGAAAACAAGCAAAATGTGCCAGGGAGAAAAAACAGCAAGTATGGCAGAGTGAGAGAAAAATGAACGCGCATGGGAGAAGGAGGAGGGCTGAGAGGTATTAGGGGAGAGATGGGTAAGAGGAAGACAAATCAATGGAAGATGAGCTCCACTTCTGAGAAAACATGTCTGACATGAGCAAAACCGTTTGGCTCAGGCCGATGGAACGACAAACTGATTTTGCCCTGGAAATTAAAGAAAGAATAGCTGCTCCCTTTTCTCGATTTATTTGCCTTCGACGTTCTTTGTCTCTCCTTTACCTCCATCGTGACCGTATGAAGCGGGGCAGGAAGCAGGACCATTGAGTGCCACATAAGCGTTCGCTCTAATGGTCTCTGTGTTTCTCAATCACACCCATAAGCAGCGTTTCCCTCCTCTTCTCCATTAAGCGCAACGAGATCGGCCGGGAGAACGTGAGGCCAAATGGAGGCTGTCGTCTTTACCGGCGCGTAGAAGCGGAGTCGGAGCGACGGCTCTTTTGTTTTATAGACATTCCTGAACCGTGGCCGCTAACGCACCACTAGATCGAATCCATATTTTGATTATGAAAAGTGTCACACAATGAATTACCGCCCTTCACACTCTTCGGTTTCCAGTGTTTGCGCCAACAAGTTCGCCTTATAAACGTTCACGCTACGTTCTATTGATTGACCTCTCGCTGATCTCTTTTGAGTGATCGATATGTCTGCAAAGAATCATAAAAATAACGATGAAGGCCTGTCATGAGTTCTCAGAGCCCACGGTACATTGCTTCTTTTTCTGATTAGCAGTACATTCACTTGCATAAAACAGGAAAGCAGCAAATCCCTTTTCCTTTACGAAGGGCCGGAAAATGATATCTATGAGATATGTTGTTATTTTCAAACTCTAGATCATAAAACACTCTAAAACATCAGTGGTAGTTTTTGATTTTTACACCTGGACCACTTTTTTTCCCCTCAACAAAAGGATCATATTGTCACAAAATAGATTATTATAGGATTCTGATCAGATCCCTGGTCTTATCATGGCTACCTTTCCCTCATGATGGCACTCTGCAGTTTATTTTTAAACACATGCACAAGAACACCTCGGAGAAGCGTGAAAGAGTTTCAGTCTGATTGCGCTAATTGATTCCCTCGCGGTGTGACGCCGAGGCAGACAGAAACTTGTAACAAACCCAGAACACACACAATTCTGCTTCCCCGGTCCTGTGGATCCATTTTGAGTGATTCAACATCAACTTTCTGACGGTGAAAAACCGGCAGAGAGAAAGTAATCATTTTCCAAGAGGGAAGAAATGTAACCGTACGCACCTCTTCTTCCTCCTTCGTCCTATTTTACGACCGGCAACACAACCGGCAACACAACCGGCAACACAACCAATAACTCAACCACTGCCCATACCGCCATGCTAAGTCGTTGCATAATGTTCCGGCTGCCTGCAATGCTTGTGAGCAGTAAAAATGGAAAATGCATATTATTATAGAGAGATGTAGTCATTGTGTAACATTTTGGAAATGGAAATGCATGCAGACAGCAATACAGTTATTACGACTGTTGGATCGTCTTTGATACACTCCTCATCTTGCACTAGTAATTTGTTTTTGTGGACCAGGTTTTTTTTTTTTATGAAAGTGCTTCATTTCCCAAAAGCATATTAAGGATTTGTCGATTGCATTTCCTAATGCGGCATCGTAAATTAGATCCCTGTGACTTCTACTTCAATAAAGCAAAGACAAATGATATTTCTTCTCAATGGCAATGATAAACTTAAGGCTCTTGTTGTCGTTTTTTCTTTTTTGGGCTGTTTCCATCCGCAGGTATCCATCCGATTTCTCTCAATCTGATTTAAAAAACACATCCTGATCGTGTTGATGAAATATTAATGTTTAGAACTGACTGCGGGCAATCTGTTATTGAAGAGGAGTGCATCTGGAAAGTCGTGCCGGCAGCCTGATGATATGAAATGAATATTTCGCTGTAACATACCGTCTCTCTCTCTCTCTGATGCATAATATTGTAAATCTTATATGTGCTTCCACATTCGTCTGCTCTGAATGAACGGAGGAGAAAGAGCTTTCCCTCCCTGGATGCATGTGGGCTGAATTATAGATGCATGAAAAATATAATGCAAAGTGAAGGATGCAGCTGAGTCTCACACACACACACACACACACACACACACACACACACACACACACACACACACACACACACACACACACACACACGTGCACATGCACACATTTTGCATACATCAGTATGTATACAACTGAGTTACCTACAGGTTGTGTGTGTGCATTATTGCATGGAAGCCATGTACTGTACTGGCTCACATGGAGAGATCGTGTGTGTGTGTGTGTGTGTGTGCGTGTGCATGTCCATGTGTGTGGGTATGTTATAGAGCTGATCAATACGCCTTTGATTGTTTCTCTTACAGATAAATCACTCTGATTACCTGCCGCTGTAAATCCAAGCACTTATTGATCACACACACACACACACACACACACACACACACACACACACACACACACACACACACACACACACACACACACACACACCACACTACAGTCAGCCATGTGCATGCAGAGATGCACGTTTTGTATATAAACAGAAGCACACATGTTCCTGTTCACAGGCTTTTGCACTTACACTTGCTATAAATAAGCAATCTCGTTGCGTCAACTCCACGTGCACTGTGATTGTATCCTGGTATGCAAATGAGGTAGGCGGAGCTTGTCAACAGGAAGGGCTCATGTGCAGCTTTTTGCCAGGTTTGCTAGAGGTGGAAAGAGGCCGCCTGCAGAGGCGGTACGGCTGATTTCGTAGCGTTCTCACTACAATGAGTTCGGTGTGCATTAAAATACACTTTTTCTTAATCCAATTAACACGCTCAGATACAGAGTGCATATTAATTCCAGGTTCAAATGGGGTAATATGCACATGTATATAGTGCTAGTAGCTAACAACAGCTGTTTCCAGTGTAAGAGTGTCAGTTTGGTTTGTTTTCGGGTGAACTGTTGTTTTATTGAGGCGTTCTCTGCAGAGGTGCACTACAGTTTAACGCCAAGCTGATGGCAAAATGACAAATAACATTGATTATCACTTTACCTTCAACTCAGTCTGAGTAAACTTTTTCCTCAGTTCTTTAAAAGGTGCCGAGAGAGCAGAAGCGTGGCAGCTAATAAACTATAACATCCATCAATGCATGGTCTGTTTGGATTGGTGCGTTGATGGTCTCCGTTTACATGAAATCGTGTGTAAGGCATTATATGCTTTTTTATTCACAAACTCGCACATCCTGGGACAAACTGCAGTTTCATCGTCAACCTCTCCCGTCCTTCATCTGTCTCTGCAGCATCGTGCTTGTTCACCATCACTCTTTCATTTCCCACCCTTTTAACTTGATTTCTCCCTCTCACACAGACTCCCGCCTCTCTCCCTCTCCACTGCAGGGTAAAATCTTATTGCATGGGTGTGTCTCTGTCCGCGAGGCGTCGAGATGCAGACAACAGACTCGGGAGCAGAGCAGTCGTAGCTTGTGAGGCGATAATCCATCCAGAAAGTTTTTATGGGCACGTTAACGAGGGATGCTGGCAGCAACGGGCAGCGTACTGAGACCTAATCAAACATCTGTTCATGTCATAACAGCGAGGCAGCAGGAAATGAAGCTCTGTGTTCAATAGTATGATTTGAGATGGTCTCCTGTGACAAATAATGTCTTATAGCTTGTAATATTTCTGTGCTTTATGCACCACTTGGAACCTGACTCTCCATGTGGACGTGATTTATACAATTGATCTGCTCACGTCAGAAGAAATGATGACATTTTTACGAAGTATGTGAGGTTCATGTTTCAAGTTGGGAAAAGTGGAGACAAATGAGTCAAACCCTGCTCTGGTCAGGTGCCATACAGATGTTTTACCAAATAGTCTGAGTTCCAGTTTAAAGTGTGTATTGTGCTGAATATCTATCAGATCATAATCAACATGATGATATTCCAAATAGAATAAAATACCTGGTATCACTGGGCTTTATGTTCAGTGAAAGCCAGTCAAAGGAAGATGCTGCAGCATGAACAGCATTGGTAAAGTATCTGTGTATCAGTGTGTGTGTGTGTGTGTGTGTGTGTGTGTGTGTGTGTGTGTGTGTGTGTGTGTGTGTGTGTGTGTGTGTGTGTGTGTGTAGTGAAGCATCGGAGCTGTCCATCTGTCTGCTCGGGGAAGTAATCCATTTACCGATGGCTAATGTCCTGCTCTAAATGGAAGAGTTTCCTTTCTAAAACAAGACGCTCGCCATTGGAAAAACAAAATCTGCCGGCGTCAAAGTGAAAAACATCACCGGCTCCCATTAAAGTTGGGCGATTCGCTGAGAGAGTGCTTCTGTTTGTGTCCTTCCAACACAATCCCGAGGCCTTTGAAACACAAGCGTCTGCGTGGACTCTGCCTTCAGAGAGTTTGGTAAAGCAAAAGAAAGACCTGCAGTTTGTGCTTTCAGCTGTTTATCTTGAGAATTGTTCTTTTATGAATTATTCACAAGTCACACTCAAAACAAGCACTTTCATTTCAGCGGGGAAACACACATAACTTTCTTCATGAGGGGCCCATCACGGGGTGAGGTCCCCCCTTTACCGTCTCTTCTGCAACGAGGAGATTTGTGAGGCCGAGTGAAAGCGAAGCTTTGTAGACGCTAACGCCGCGAGCGATGTCGTTCAGGCGGTTCTAGCCGGAGCAGATTGATGAAATCATAAATTAGAGCGCTGCCTCGCCCTGTCTGGCTTTACAGCTGCAGCTATACGGCTGAGACGCAGAGGAAAGGCTGTGAATCCCCGCCCTGCAGGGCTAAAAAACAACAAAGAAAAACATGAAAATTGATTATCAACGTATACAGATATCATTTGTTGGGCCTTTATGTTCTTTCAAATGATGCGTGTCATTGTTTAGATGCTAATAAGGTGAAGCAATGACCCATGTTCCTGCTCCCATGTGACCACCTGATGCATGATGGGACGGACGGTCGGTGCAGCAGCTCTGGTTCGTCTAACTTGAATGTGAAGATTATTATGATGGATGACTCTTCAGATATTTTCCCGAGCTTCATCTCTCAAACGGTCCCCGCTAATCAGATCCTCGTTCTTAGTTCTGCTTTGTCTCCGAAGCGTCAATTAATGCGTGCGCTGGGATTTCCTGTCAACGTCTCTACACAATGAGATTGTGTTTTATTAAGAAAGAAGGGGGCAACTTTATTTTAAAGTTTGACTTGAGTTTTGCTCGCTCGTCACATCTGCTCGTGTGCTGTCGGACCGCATTACGCTAAGCTAAGCTGAGGTCTGAGGAGAAACCTCTGTGGAAGAAACTAGATAAGAGCTTTGACATCATCGCCTCACCCATCGTCTGATTCGTGGGGTTTTTGTTTTTGTGGGACTTGATCTCCTCCTCTTCCACATCTTATCATTTGAGACAACTCTGATGTTGCTTGGTTGATTTTTGTTCTGAGGGTTCTTGATAAGTCCCGGTCTCCTTTGTCCCGGTCTTCCAGCTCTACGTCTGCGTACGATTAGATGTTAAAAGTATCTTTTTTTCATGCAAAAATGTTAGAAAATGTTGATTTGGGCCCTCAAATATGGAGTTATCCTGCTTTTTTTATAGTATTATATCACACTAAACTCAATATCTTTGGGTTTTGGACTGACAATAATAATTTAGATGCATAACTTGTCTGTCTGTCTATTTATAAAAATATTCTGCAGTCTAACCGATAATTAAAATATTCGCTATCAAAACACTTTACTGTTCCATATCTTAGAAAGTGATAATCTTGTCTTTTACTGGGTGAAATAAGTTCACTGTTGGACTTGAAAGCACATTTTATAATATCCAAAACCAGACTGGAGGCTGTGTGCAGTTATTATTTGATTATCAGTTGACGATCATGTTTCTCTTCACGCCACCAGAAGACCGACAGAGCTGCAGAGGAGGCGTCGGGTGTGTGTGGAGTACATGAAAGAGCTCTGACTTTTTCTTATTGATGGTCTTTAATTTAATTCCCCGTCGCCGGTCGTGGTCACATCCCTCTCATGGTCCCTCCTTCTCTCGCTGCTGTGCAGCGTAAACCCCCCTCTCGGCCTCGCAGGCTATATTGACCATTAAAGTTTAATTATTAATAGACGGAGGAGGTCGGATCCTGCTGCTCTTAACCCAAGGCTCACGCACACACGCACACACACACACACACACACACACACACACCAAATAAACCATTATATGGGAAATTGTTTCCATTTTTTATATCTTTTATAGTTGTGTTGCCCATCTTGGAGCTGTAACAGGATAATAAGGAAGTGATGGTGTACAGACTCCCAGTGGGGTCCGGCCTGCTCTTTAGGTCCCGGTAGGACGTCTTTGAGGTTTTAATGGGGTTAACTTTAACAGCAGGAGATAAGAATGAGGAGATAAGTTGGCAGGAGATATCTCGACAATAAGAAGGGACAGTCGTTCTGATTTCTCTGAGGGAGAAGGTGGAAAGGAGGACCGTGAATATGACGTCCCGCCTCCTCCCTGCATCGCCATCCGTCTCCCCGCCTCACTTCTGTGTGTTTGACCTCTGACCTTGTGTCACATGGTCTCTCTCTCCCTCACATGCTTGTGAACAATAGGACTTCTTTCTCAGATTCCTGCAGTCTAATCGCGTTATGCAATCTCCCAGTTGGTTAGACCCCCCCCCCCCCAAACACACACTCGGTCTCCCTCTCCTCTTCACTTTTCTTTTTCTCACACTCTCCAAAACCGACTACTGACTCTGGAAACGTGAGGGAAATACAAAGTGCCTACGTGTGTGTGTGTGTGTGTGTGTGTGTGTGTGTGTGTGTGTGTGTGTGTGCTCAGGGGTGCCAATGGAAGAAAAGATCTGTTGTTTTAAAAGCCAAGTTTCAGCCGTTTAAAGGGGCAGTACACATGCACTTCGCTGAGAGGTAATCTGGGATTATTATTACTGTTGCAGGTTGATCTGTAAAAGTCTGTAAACTAACGAGTTCTGCAGGAATCAAATCTCAAATCTTGAGTCGGTAGATGCGGATTGAAAGTGTGTGTTTATTGGGTTGATAGTTTGCAGTCGGTCACCATGGACAGCAATAGAGAGGAGAATGTGTGCGTCATGGTTTTAACATATTAGAAACACTAAACTGGTGTTATGTCAAAAAAAAATGGAAAAAAAATGATTTAATATGTGGAAAAATATGATTTAATATGTCTTCACTCAACATTAAGATATGACATTTGCCATCGTATGAAACAAAAGAAAGCAGCAAAAAGATGAAACCAGAGAAACGATTCATCATCTCTCAACTGACTAATTGACTAATTGTCGCAGTGATAATTTGCCCTCTCCTGCAGACTGTCAGCGAGCGGCCATTTTAGTGACGCCTTTAGGACCTGTTTACAGCATCTGAACCCGGAGAACCTTCTGGGTTTATGACCCGCTCATGTTGGTGTCAGTGTGTTAAAAGTACAGACTCCATCCATCATCCCACATCATCACATCATCATATCTCACCAGCCTGTTATCACAGCCACAGGAATATTGTAGCATTACATAATCCTTTCAATTGTGCACTTATTTGCTGTAATTCAGAAAAATCGGTTTAATATGTTTCTTTATGGAAAGAGTCGATTATTAGAAAGATTCTGAAGATCCCAACACACCTTTAAACGCCATCGTGTGTTCCATCATAATCAAACTTTGATGATATCTGTGCTGAATAGTTGTATTATCTCATGAAACATTTAGTGAAGCCGAGAACAGTAAACAAGAACAAAGCCAGTTTGGTTACATAAACATACAAAATACATGATATCAGCTCGAGAAGGAGGACATGCATATGTATGAAGTTATTATTGAGGTCAGTGCAGAACATAAAGAGGAAAAACACATTGAATTCAAACTAACGCTGACTTGAAATGAGTTGATATACTGTGTAATACGTTATGGCTATCATGGCTTTATTTATATATTTATTGAGTACAAATCTCTTTTCCTCTCAGTCTGTCCCTCACACACACTCAAAGCATTATTCGTTTTGCAGCATACAAAAAATGGTACATTCCTAATGACCCATTAATCCGGGTTTACATTTCCACGCCCTGCAGGGGAGGAATCATTGAAATGCTCATCGTGTCGAAGCAAACAGTGGCCGGGAGGTTGCAGGTTCAAATCCGTGCGAAAGCACTGAATGGAGTGGCTTGTGGTCGACTCCCCCTGTGCGACCCTGTGTTTCTCCCGAGGCCTCGCACAGCCCATTACATCAGCGCCTGCGTGCAGGTCTCAGTGTCGCCGGCCCCGATGGGACAGAAACCACTTCCACTGGTGACGTTGACAACATGAGTCCCACTGGTGGAGCTGCAATCTGTCTTTTGAATGAGGATTGAGCTTTTCCAATCTGCCCCTCTCCCAACCTCCTGTTGCTTTGATGTTGGAGTCTCTTTTCCAGCATGTGTTAGTGTTTGCTATGAATGAAGAGAGTGAACGAAAAGCCAGTGGACATTGATGGAAATAGCCAGTTTTTTTTGGAGCTGTCATGCTTTATTAAATGCTGTAATGCCTCATTTTTGTCTTTGCTTCTGCTGTCACTCAACGAGCCTCAGGAGTCCAAGTGCATCAATCAGCTGCTCGATGATTTTTGCAGACGCTGCCTCCTGGAAATGGCGTCTGCGGCTTCCCAAAACAGAATCCACTGAACATAGCTGCTGGGATTGCGTGACAAAACACAGGAATAGCTTTTGCATCCGCTCACAGCTGATTGTGAATAACAGGACTGAGCTGCTTGCTGGCAGCTCCAGAGATGGATCACTGCAGATCACCGAGGGCCCCTGGTGGTTATAGCTTTAATCCCCCCCCCCCCCCCCCCCCCTCTCTCTCTCTCATGCAGCACGGTAATGTGATTACAGAGAACAGTAACGAGGATCTTCGCAAGTCTCTGAAAAGCACACAAAAGATGCAATCAGACAGATGCTAGATGGTGATATCTGTCAGTTTATGGATGATGACGCTGTAAAGTGATCATTTCACAGTCCCAGATTACCTGCAATAACCAGTTTAGGGCTAACTGTGTCAGAAGGTAACGCAGTAACCGTGTTACGTAATGACAAATTAAAGAAATGTAGCTCGGGGCCATTGTAACCAACACTGTAACGGAGCTGCTTTATGTGTGAAGTAATAGTTAGACTGTGAGGACACCTGGTGGGCGCTACCGGGAACTGCAAGCAGAAATAAATAAATAAATACATTTATATCTAAATATAGATGCCACTTGTTAACATTATACTGATAGTGCATGGTTAAAAAATAAAAAATAAAATCTTTTAAATGACACAAATTACATAATTTACTTTTCAGTCATGCAAATAACATTTAGGGAAAAGGATCCAAACAGCAGTCTGACAGGTGACTCCTGCATTGCATGTTTATGGGACTTGAATTGTACATTATTGTCACGTAGTTTGCATTTTTTTTGGAACAAGATGGATTGATAAGAAATATAATATTAAAAGGTTTTTGCTATTTAAATTAAAATCCCAGCTATGTTGATGGGGTTTATGTTTCTATTTCTATTATATTGTATTTATATAAGTGCACAACCCGTATTTAAAGAAATATAAAGACTTGTACAATGCTAAAAGATGCCACTGCTGTGGTGAAACATTATATGAATGATGCAATTATTGTAATTAGATATTACATTGTCTTCGGTATGACAGGTGATTCTTTTTCAGGTTTTTGGGCCGTGTATTGCCATTTTACAGCAACATGGTTGCTCTGTCATCATCGTCAAGGGGCCTGAAGATTAATACATTAATAAATGAATGTCCTGTATGCAGCAGTGTCTGATCTATCAGGCTGATCCAGCGCTCTCCTGTTTGAGCCCTCATGCATCGCTCTGTTCTACCGCTAGAGGGCGCTGCTGGTCTTCAAACAGGAGTTGGGTTGAAGCAGCAGGACACGTGAGGTCAAGGATAAGGTCCTTCTCGTCTTTGCTATTGAATTGGACTGGAATTGTTCAGACACATCACTTTGAATAGATGTCTTCAAGCCTTTTACTTCCCAAATATGAAGTGTTGTTTCGCTGAATCTCTCCTTGAAGAGGTTTTTCACTTCAGAGGAGAGATTTGGTCAAAGTCTTTCTCTTCATTTCTGTCGACTCTGATTTGATTTCAAACACGAGATGTCTGAAATGAGTAACATGTGAAGTGAGGTGAAGTATATGCATCCTTTGATTGGCATGTTGTTCTTTTAATTGCTATTTTTTTAATGCAAAATTAAATGATATATATTTAAAACAAGACAATAGAAAACTCTAAATGAATGCATTTGAGGGGCAGCCATGTTATTCCATTGCTCCTTGCCTTCTTCAGATAAATATGATATATTTCTTATGAATACTCTGCAGTATACAGACAATAAAACACTTAACTCACTCATGGGTAATATGTATAATTGAGCGGTGCTCAGAGACAGAACATTTTTGTAGATAATTGTCATTCGATTAGTTTATGAAAGAAAAGAATGTCCTCCACAACTTCCCAGAGCCCAAGGTGAAGTCTCCAGAAGTCTCGCTTTGTTTTACCAAGAGTCTAAAACCCGATGACATTTAGTTTAAAATGATACATGACAATGAAAGCAGCAAATCCTCACATTTGAGAAGATTAAACCATAATATAAATGCATTTATTTTGCTTGAAAAAGCACTGAAACAACATAATTCTCAGGCGGTCGACTAATCGTGTCATCTCCACATGTTTGCCTCCTGTTTGCTGTTTAGTGGATGGATATGTATTCATGTATAGAGAGACATGTGGCGTTAGCGCAGTGTCATATCTTCAGAAACCCCCAAATCATCTGTGTGGCGTGCGGTAGAAGCTTAAACTGATTGTTGGATTTGGGGATTGAAAGAAAAGCAGGCCGAATCACACAGGTGATGACCCCGACTTCTTATCTCTGCTCCCTCCCTCCACTCAACTCCCCCTCCAGATATACCCTATTTCATTTTTCATCATTTTCACCCCTCCCTTCTCCTCCTCCCCTCCGTCCGAGATGAAGATTTGGCTCTCGCTCATCCACTCGGCCCCCGCGTGACCGCCGTAATTCAATTTTTCCAATCTTTCTAATCTAAAGATTTCGTTTTCATTTTTCCTAATACTATCAAGGCAAAAGAGAAGGGAGGGGGGACACAGCTTGGGCACCATTTGTGAATATTACAACCTCGTTTTATTCCTTGTCTTGATTAATAAGAGACTTATTTGAACCCGTCCCTCCCCCTCCTCTCCCTCATGTCTCTTCATCTCCGGCTCTCTTCTCGCTTTGCCATTTCTGCTGTTCTCTTTTTTTCTTTTCAATCTTTCCCCTTTTCTTTTTCATCCGTCTTTCTTTTCTATCCCCCTTGAGTCAGGTCCCGAGTCCTAAACCATTACGATTATTTGGCTCCGGGAGGGGCCGCGCGGCGTATGGGGAAATGTTAAATCCATGATGGATTACGACGTCCAGATTGTCGTTTTGAATTAAAGAAAATGATAAGGAAAGACACGTAAAAACAATCATAAGTAGATTTAGTTCTCAAGGAGAAACTGTGTTATAATGACAAGAGAGTGGGGGGCGGTCCTGCATTCAATCAGAGAATATCGGCTCGGCGTGTCCCCTGAAAACCTCCCCTGGTAAAACGCAGCCGGGTTTAGCCGGGACCTGCATCCACTCCATTTAGGCTCTCATCGGCGGCCATCTTGTTTGTCAGTTTGTGTTATTGCTCTCCTTCTTCAACCATCTGAAGAGCAGAGGAGCTTTTCTAAGGGCAGATTCTGTGTGTGTTATGGGTGCAAACTTATTTGTATCAGCTCCAATGTCGCTGTATCAGTTCACATTTCTTTTATTTGCAGTGTTTGTTGATTTACTAGTTCTCAAAATGACTCGTTCAAATGTCCGATTGTTGCACCAGGTCAGCCAAGCCTGTTTTTTTTTTGCAAAGTTTCGGCATTTTGCACGTCTCCATCTTGTTTTTTTGCAAATGGAAGTGACAGGAGAGGGTTTTAATATGGTGCTCCATGCCATCACTTAGAACAGTGGTTCTCAACCTTTTTTCAGTGATGAACCCCCTGTGAAATACTTTTTTTAAATATAGAATATATACAATTCAGTTTATGAACTTACACTTACATTGTATTGAATATTTATTTTAATGGATGCTCATTTTAAATATATATATATATTTTAAATCTCACGTACAACCATTTGAGAACCACTGACTTAGAAGACCAACTGCTCATCTTCTTATTGTACCTTTTTCTTTTTTAAAGAGCAAGGAAGCGAGCGATGTTCCTCAAAAACACAAAAAGAGTTAAACTGATACTTTTACAAAATCATTTGACTAAAACAAGTCCGACATTTGGAGACATGAGCACGAGTTAACTCTTGCATTTATGTTTTTTTATAGTGGAAACAGTCTGTGTGTGTGTGTGTGTGTGTGTGTGTGTGTGTGGTCTGAAGATGAAGAGGGGTGAGGATGAGGAAGAGTAGGATTAGTAGAGGAAGACTGAGTGGTTTTTGGGGAGATTATGTCCTCAGGTCACCAAGTGTTAAACTTCAGATTATATTTCTGAAACTATTTCTTTGTGATTCCTGGCTTGTGTTCTTACTTCACCTCAGAGATGTGGTTAGATGTCCACCACATCTCTGTATATTAAGGCACATGCACAGCACAATTATCCTCAAAAGATCCCTTCTTCATGCACATCCAATGCATTTAGTGGGACAAAATCCTATTTATGTGCAAAGATAACTTCCTCTGAAGCTACAATGAGGCTTCTGTTGTCTGAATTATCCTCAAAAGTTATTCTTTTAGTTTTTGAGAACTCCAGCTGTCAACAACTTGATCCAGTCTAACATTCAATTCCACTCTCTTTCCACTAGTCTACTGGAGTAATAATCTGAAGCGATCCATAAAGCCACGGCAATATAATCCTCCAAATATTTTCATCACATTTCATTATCATCATATGTTTGGCTCCATTATCCTTATTTGGAGGCTTAGATTTCGTCTTTTTCGGTCGCCCTCCCTGACTTTTCTCTCTCCATCTCATATGGACTTGTGCAAGGAAAGGCAGGGGGCAGTAAAAGAGCATTACATGTTAATAATATGCAGTGTGGTGCCCTGGCAGGGTAAGAGGCTTTGAGTGGAAAAACCCTGAGCGCATTGTTACGGATAAACAATGTCTAATTGATTAATTTGTGTCATTTCAAGAGACATCCTTGCTTTTTTGTTGTCTGATTTTTGTAACAAACTTGCTGGAAAGTGATAGAAAAGAGAAGAGCGCGCATCGTCTTTTGCACAGAGCGTTCCTCAGTGTCTCACAACGTTGGCAGTAACTGCAAAAAGAATGGGTGCTCGAGGATGTTTGCGTGCACTAAACACACGTAAGATACTTGGCGTGCTGATTTACCGTTTCACATGCCACCCCGAGAGCTTAACCTCGTTTTAACCCCAATAAAACTCTCTGCTGTTCTCCGTCGGCCCCGTTGTTCCACCTCAGACCTGCTTAGCTGCCGATTGACAGCTGTCCACAAGTGTCTTTGTGTGTGTGTGTGTGTGTGTGTGTGTGTGTGTGTGTGTGTGTGTGTTTCATTTTCCATGTTCGGTGCAGCTGACCTGCCAGTGAACCTTGACCGCTGCCTGTTCAAAGGGACCGCACAAGCTTATTTCTAGAGCGTGTGTGTGTGTGTGTGTGTGTGTGTGTGTGTGTGTGTGTGTGGACAGATTCTTCCCCTCTGTAACTTCTTTTGTCACTCATGAAGAACTTCTTATTTCTTTCTTTCGTTCTCCGAATGTCATGCCTTCATGCTTACAATCCAACTGCAACCGCACTCTTCCTCTTCTGCTCGGTGTGTCATTTAGTTATTTATAGTGTGTGTTTGTGTGTCTGAAGAGGGCTCTTCTAGGAGCCCTATCCATTTCTTGATAAATGAAATTCCTTGGCCCACTCTGGGGTCTTAACAATAGGACAAGGCAGACACTAAGCTTAAGAGTCTCAGAACATTTAAACACACACACACACACACCTGTTCCTCATGTGACATTTCTTCAGTCGCGTGCATATTTCGTACACGAGCAGTCGAAAGATTTTCCTCTCCGCTAAACGTTCTTTCGGTCTAAATGACAGCGTGGAGGGATGAAATGAGGCCTGAATGGGATTCAGTCCTCTCAAACCAAGGACGCTGACAGACGCAGCGCAGTTATTGCTCCTTATGTTAGTCTATTGATTCATTCAGTTTGTATTCAGTCAATTATTTCAATTCATCAGTGAAAGATGCCGATCGATGTCTGGCTCCAGCTTCTCACTTGTGAGGATTCGCCCTCATTTGGACACTTGGAAATCCTGATGTTGTGATTCTGATATTTCACTTTTTTTCACGATAACTACTTTTGTTTGAGGATCTAATGCAATAAAACATAATGCAATTTAAGATAATGTTATGCCACTGGTATAACGGTGATATAACAGCATAATAAAGCGACCCTTTCAAGGAGCGCTGGACTTTTGATTCTTGAGAAAATGCAACCCCGGTGTTATTATTGGGGACATTTACACAAGTAAACAAACACGCATGTAAACACGATGAGAAATGTCGAGCTCAGCAAAAATTACTACTTGGTTGTGTAGCTACTTGGTTGTGTAGCTACTTGGTCTTTCAGTTGTGTAGCTACTTGGTTGTGTAGCTACTTGGTCTTTCAGTTGTGTAGCTACTTGGTCTTTCAGTTGTGTAGCTACTTGGTTGTGCAGCTACTTGGTTGTGCAGCTACTTGGTTGTGCAGCTACTTGGTTGTGTAGCTACTTGGTATTGGTTGTGCAGCTAGTTGGTTGTGTAGCTACTTGATTGTGCAGCTACTTGGTTGTGCAGCTACTTGGTTGTGTAGCTACTTGGTTGTGCAGCTACTTGGTTGTGCAGCTACTTGGTTGTGTAGCTACTTGGTATTGGTTGTGCAGCTACTTGGTTGTGCAGCTACTTGGTTGTGTAGCTACTTGGTATTGGTTGTGCAGCTAGTTGGTTGTGCAGCTACTTGATTGTGCAGCTACTTGGTTGTGCAGCTACTTGGTTGTGTAGCTACTTGGTTGTGCAGCTACTTGGTTGTGCAGCTACTTGGTATTGGTTGTGCAGCTACTTGGTTGTGCAGCTAGTTGGTTGTGTAGCTACTTGGTTGTGTAGTGTAGCTACTTGGTTGTGTAGCTACTTGGTTGTGCAGCTACTTGGTTGTGTAGCTACTTGGTATTGGTTGTGCAGCTAGTTGGTTGTGCAGCTACTTGATTGTGCAGCTACTTGGTTGTGCAGCTACTTGGTTGTGCAGCTACTTGGTTGTGTAGCTACTTGGTATTGGTTGTGCAGCTAGTTGGTTGTGCAGCTACTTGGTTGTGTAGCTACTTGGTTGTGCAGCTACTTGGTTGTGTAGCTACTTGGTTGTGCAGCTACTTGGTTGTGTAGCTACTTGGTATTGGTTGTGCAGCTAGTTGGTTGTGTAGCAACTTGGTTGTGCAGCTACTTGGTTGTGTAGCTACTTGCTTTGTCAAACTTGGCATTGGCTATTGTTGCCTCGCTTATTGAGCAGCGGCAGTGCTACATTTGAAGTTGTTTGACCCAGAATACCTCAGAATTTCTGACATTTAAATAAATGGGTTATTATTTTTACAACAATGCTTCGCTTTTGATTGGATTTTTTCTTTTTCTTCGCCCCATTGAAATATTGTTTTACCGTCCACCATCACATTAACTTCTCCTGATGCGATGCTTTCTTCATCCATGAAGGGAGCTACTTCTTTTCTTTTGGGCTTCTTTCAGAACAGCAGCTCTGAACTGGATTCGGTGGCTCGCTCAAGGACGCTGGATATTCAGCCGCCGCCATTGTATCCAAGGCCTGGCCTCGCTGCTCTTTTCAGGTTCAAATACATCAGTCTTTTTACATTAACAAAACTGCCTCTCATTCAGGTGGTCGTATCTCCCTTGATGTGCCGTGGAAGTTTACCCGGACTTTTTCATACGAGCCTTTTCGACGTTTATGCTCAGATATTTTTTTAATTTCATGAAATCCCTTTAATCTTTTTTGAAATCCAGTTTCTTACATTAAACACATATTTAACAAATATAGAAATTAGTCAAATCAGACCCATCAACAAAGCTTATGACAATGTATAAGCAATCTATAAGCACTCATACATGTTCACAATGGTTGATAACAATAATCACAACACATTGTAAAGCATTTTCTAATTGCTTATTTAAAAAAAGGTATAATATCAAAATAATTACTGGTCACTCACATATTTGTCATTATTATACATCATAATCTTTTTTATGATGCATTATAATCCCTGTTATGCATTATAATTTAATTATATGTTAATCTGAGTGTTTTCTTGCTTCAAGTAAAGTGAAATAAACACAAAACATGGTAACATGAATTTTACAAATTGCATTACAATGCATTGTAACGTATTGTTATAAAACACTATAACATTGTCGGTGAGTGAACAGAGACTATGAAGTATTATGATACAAGTCGTTATGAAATGCTTTATAATGTGTTGTGCTTATTGTTGTAGCATTAAGGATATTTACGAGTGCTTCTAACTACATTTACACAGTTCTACAAGCAGTTTAACTATGTTTATAATGCTTTATGTTAAAAAGGGGCTGACCAACACGGGAAAAAGTAGAGAGGAAAAAATTAAAAAGTAAGAAAGATGAGAGACAAAGAGAGGAGGAAACATAAGAACGTGTCAGGAGGGGTAGTGGATGTGGATTAAAATGGAACGGCCCAGGGCTGCACTCCATTTCTGTCTGGTTAAAGGACAAAGTGAGAGGGGGAAGTTAGTCTGTGTGTGTGTGTGTGTGTGTGTGTGTGTGCGCAGACAAGAGTACGGTCCGTGTGTCAGTTGATAGAACCCCTGTTATTCTTGAAAGGCTCTTATTGACGGACTTAATGCCCTTATTGGACACGAGACACGTGGCCGACACACTCCCTCAAGTGCATGTGTGTCCGAGCCGATGCTGAAAGTGTGTCCGTCTATAAGCGTGCATCAATGTGTGCGTGAGCCCCCTGTTTCCGCCCTGTGAGAGGCGGTATTGATTTCCTCACCAGAAGTCTCCTCTCTCCGCTGGTTGAATTATATCATCACAGGGCGTCCGGTCGCTGCCCTCAGGACACGAAAAAAACATGATTTTGATGAATATGAGTTTAAAAGCTTTGATTTTAGTGGCTTAATGCAAAGTTGTATGATGCCCAATAATATGTCAAATCTACATTCGTGCCTTTGATTGCATCTTCCTCTCACTGAAGAAAATCATCTTAAACTGGCGAGTAATATTTCAGCGTTTTTCACTGCTTTGGTGTTTGACAATACAATTGTTTTAATGACTTTACACGCCTATTGAGCAACGCATATCGGGTATTCATTGAAGAGCATTGACTGCAACAAAAGATGCCGGTGACCTCAAAACATTATTTTCCCTGAATGGATTATTTGAAGCAACGAGAAACAGGAAGCTTTGAATGAATCCATTCTCATTTATTTTCTTTTTTGTTTGTAGTTGGAAGAGACTTTTGTTCATTAAATTAAACCAGTGGGGGGAAAAAGGATGCATTGATAGCGTGCGGCCAAAACGTAAGCTGAATTTCTCTTTTTTCGTATTCAGTCAACACACTACATTACTCCGAATTCTGGCTGTCGCCATCTTGTTTTTTTTGTCATTTTTTGCAACCAGAAGGGACACGATAGACTCAACCGAATCTTGAATCTTGAATAGGCGACGTTATGGTCTGTTTGACTCTAAATGGACCCTAACTTACTACATGAACATCATGCTGTATTGAAGAAGACTTGAAACTAGAGATTGAGACATAAACTCATGTTTACAATGTTTACTGAGGGAATACATCAAGAGAGAAGTAGAGTCATTTATATATACTTCTATACAACCAGAGGAGTTACCCCCTGGTGGTCAGGAGAGAAAATGCAGCTTTAACACATGAAGCATATACTTCTATACAACCAGAGGAGTCGACCCCCGGTGGCCATTAGAGAGATTGCAAGTTTAAGGAACTTCAGCACTGGCTTCACTTTCCAGAACTGGAAGTTGGCGCCTGATTCTCTCAAAACCGCCTTCTGTATGTCACCGACTCTGTGACAAGCATGTAGGGAAATCTTTTTATCTGCTGCAACACACTAATTGAAAACAGAAAGGGAAGGAGATGCATTACAGCCACTAACACACTTGACGCCGGGTGTAAACGCTCCCACTAGGTGGCATGATGAGGCACTAGGATGCTGCTGCTTTCACTAATTATGTGATGTTAAGCCATTTGTCTTTATCACATGCAGTCTCTTTCTTCTCTTCGCCACTGCCGTTGGCCTCCTGACTCCCGCGTTTCAGTTTTTTACCTCCACGCCTTTCTCATTTTGTCTCTGGCTCCTCTCTTCTCCTTTATTTCTTCCTCCCCTCCTCACCCCTTGTCCTTCCCCTTTGTGTGATGAAAAAGTGCAGTCTTGGCATTTCCGTCTCATATCAAATGCTCATATGCGTAAAGGGAGAGCGAGACAAAGATGCCAGCCAGTGTTGCACACCGTGCGTGTGTGTGTGTGTGTGTGTGTGTGTGTGTGTGTGTGTGTGTGTGTGTGTGTGTGTGTGTGTGTGTGTGTGTGTGTGTGTGTGTGTGTGTGTGTGTGTGTGTGTTTGCCAGGAGAACATTGCATTGAAGCACCAGTGAACATCTGGCCCATGTGCCAATGATTGGTTGGGGAAGTTCCTCAGGATATAACACTTGAAAATGTCTTGGCATGTTCTCGACAACAGCAGTGCAGTGTGTGTGTGTGTGTGTGTGTGTGTGTGTGTGTGTGTGACGACTGTATTAAATATGTGTGTGAACGTGTACTGGTAAGTGATTATATTTGTGATGCGTGTCTGTGAGGGATGATTGTATTAAATGTGTGAGAAAACTATCATGTGTGAGTGAGTTTAAGGTGATTGTATTCTGTGTGTGTGTGTGTGTGTGTGTGTGTGTGTGTGTGTGTGTGTGTGTGTGTGTGATTGTACAGTACTTGTGTGTTTGTGTTGGGAGCTTTTACTCTCCACCATTAGCTCCAAACCCTTTTTTTGAGCAGGCGGCTGATTCTTCCCTTGATCACTATTTAGACTTCCACTCGTTTACCGAGCGCCATCTCTCCTTTGTTTTATCTCTCCGTTTATACCTTCTGCTAGCTCGTTATTCCTCTTTCTCTGGAATGATTTCATTTTCTTTGCTGGTTCCTGACGGTGCTACTTTCGGTTCAACCAGAGGCCAGTAGAAGTTCAAAACTTTTACCTTGTTTTTCCTGCAGTCCTCCAAAAGCCCCTTTTCCTTTTGTCCTCCTCTCTTCTTGCGCACAGTTCCTTCTCTCCTGTGCGACCCTCCACATCCTGATCACCTCATGCGCTCTGATAGGCCACGCATGCACGCTTCTGTACGCACGCTGGTCGCACATGTGTCGGTCGTGTCGGCGTGGGCCCGTAAAGGAGGCGGCGGGCCTCATCGGAGACGCCCGCCTCGGTGGCGGCGGCGGGCGGCGGGCGGCGGGCCGGGGAAGATGCAGCAGGGTTGTTAAAAGTGTTGTTAAGAGAGCGGCTGGCAGCTGTTCCTGACAGGTTGGGGATGGAAGGACAGATGGTGTTTGATTAGCGAACAGACCGCTGATGGAAGGAGGGATGGAGGGAGGAGGAAATTGATATCAGTTAGGAGGCAGGAGAAAAGATGGAAGGATGGATTCTTTGACTTAAGGATGGATGGAGAGATGGATAAATGCATTAGGAATAGGAGAAATAGTGTGACTCAATGGAGGAAGAACAGATGCTAACTCTATGACACATAGAAGTGTTTCTTTTTTCATAAATCAGAGATTGATGGAAGGATAGATTGTTGTTTTACCGGCTGAAAAATGAAGGGAATAGGTGGAATGGGAGCATGACCTGATGGAGAGACGAAGGGATGCGGAGCGCTGCGAGAAGGAAAGGAAAACGCTGTCGGGGCAGCTGCTCCAAACAACAATTAGCTTCATCCACCTGGGTGCCATCTTAAAGAACCGATGCAAATAAACCTGCAGCGCCGGCTGATTAAAGTCTGTTTCGACAAGCTAACAGTGATCGTTGGAGCCGGCGATGGTCCGATTCAATCAGTCGTTTATTTGAGTGATGTTTTCAAAGTTGATGAGTGATAATTAGAGCGGAGTTCACCTCAACAGGTCAGTCTGAGGTCAGGCGTTCTACTGACACAGCTGGAAAACACAATGAAAACCATATTGAACAGAGACGAGAGACTATGAATCTGCTACTGTGCAGCAGAAAGAAAGTCTAGAGACAAAGAAATACACTTTTCAACTGCATTACTTTTATTTACAGATATATACAAAGATTGCCTGATGAACATCCTGCAGCTGAAATGTTGTTCTTCATGCTTATAATTCATTTCAAAAGTCCAGGTGACAGCAGACTATCGATTAATCCAGATGTTTCTGTAAAATGTCTTGAAAATAGAAGACCAAAGTTAAAAAGTCAACTTTTAACAACACAAAATAATTGTTTCACCTTTTTCTTTTTATTTCCCTAAAGTGAGTCATTTTGGATTTACATTTTTGACATTATTTATTGATCATCAAGCAGATTAACTGTCTCTGTTTTCTTCTTCATTCCTTCACAAACTCATAATCTATTATTACGTGAAATTGCACAAGGCGAGGGCCATCTTCATCAACATAATGTACGTTTGTCGTGCTTTTAGTGCGTCTTACGCACAACAATACAGAAAAAGACATAAACAGCATGAAAACAAGTTGCAGGAATTATCCTGCAAACCAATAAGCCGAGTTATATTTAAAAAATGCAGTCTTTGGTAACGAGGTAGCAATTACGCCAGTGAAGTCGGGCTGTTTTGCGATTATTGCCATTGTTGTATCTACAGACATAAAGTTGTGCCTCATCCTGGGCCATCGCATCCATCCACCAATATGGATGTGAACACACACACATTCACACACACACACACACACACACACACACACTGCCGTCCAATTTAGCAGCAGTTAACAGAGAAGACAGTTACAGCTATTAGGGTTATGTCGAGGAGAGATTTCCTTGTAATAAACGCTCTCCCTACTCCATAATAATAGCGGCCATTACCCAAGATGTATCACTGTCAAGCCATCTCGGCGGACAATAAGTGTGTTTGTGTCTGCGTGAGTGTGTTTGTGCGTACGGCGACGACGTGGTGATTGAGAACGAAACAATCAGCAGGCCAACACAAACACAGCTGTTTTATTGTTGCGCTGCTCAGATGTGCTTTCACAGGCAGACGGCGTGTATGTATGTGTGTGTGTGTGTGTGTGTGTGTGTGTGTGTGTGTGTGTCATATAGAGCAAAGTGTGACCCCACCTCCTGTTCAGCCCCCCCTGTTCTAATGAGAAGCTTTGGCAGTGTGAGCCTGCTGCACTAGATGATCATGATTCTGCCTTTTGTTTTCCTCAAAGCACTTAGAGACAAACTTTATAGAGCGGCGGTTGACGTGTGATTGTTGTTCTCCACCTGCACTGCGAGCGACCTCCTGGGTTACTTAAAGGGACACTACACCGATGTAGCATCTCACCTGATGTCCAACCTGATGTCCGACTCACTCCATAACAATTTCAAAACCTCATCTCGGTGCGTCGAGAGAATTCGTCGTTTTGGTTTGCGAGCGCATCACGAAACACACAATTTCAAGTGGCGCTTTTGTGTGATGCGTTGAGTTTGACAAGTCAAATAATCGATCAGTCAACAAAATCGACTCTTTTTTTCATGAGTAACTTCCTTCATTTTTATTTGACATGTAAACTGGATTATTATTATTATTACACAAGCTCTGACTTTACAATAATTGTGCTTTAATCTTGCATTATTACACATAAATGCCACTGTGGCATTGTTGCGATTGTACTTAAAGTCACACACACACACACACACACACACACACACACACACACACACACACACACACACACACGCGCGCGTGTGTGCAGAGATGTCTTCTACACACACTGCTGTCATCTCCTGTATGAGAGAGGAGGAGAGGCGACACATTGAGTGCTGGCACTTTATCTCATGCTGGTGATGCTGGTTGGCATTGTGTGATGCCAGTTAGCGTTGGGCGCCAACACACAGAGGGCATGGTGTGTGTGTGTGTGTGTGTGTTAGGGAGGTAAGTGGTGTGAGAGGAGGACATAAATAAAACCTACGAGGAAGGAGGCAAGGAGGAGAGGCGAGGAAACAAGGGGAGGATGAGCAGAGGACATGTAGAGGAGGGAGAAGGATGGAAGGGCAACGAGGGCAGACGGGCCTTGTCCCTTTGCCTTTATATGTGTGTGTGTGTACGAGTGTGGGTCTGCACCTATGTCTTTGTGTGTGTGTGTGTGTGTGTGTGTCTGTCCCTGCGTCTTTGTACTGGCTAATCTAGGCGTCAGCAGCTTTTTGAGGCTTTTGTGCTGACAATAATCACACAGCGCTCCTCTTTTCAATTCATCAGCAACAACAAGGGATCACATGTCCCCTATACACAACCCGGAGAGAGAGAGAGAGAGATGGGGAGACGGGGCGAGCGAGGTAAAGTGGCCATCACGTTGCCTGGTTACCGCTCGGGTCGAAGGCGACTCTCTGCAGGTCGGCGGCCTCCGCCACCTCCGCCGAGCGCACGCACAACAGAGAAGCACAACCGCACACTTTTTATTTTTTTTAAATTCTTTTTATTTTTGTTTTTTCAAAGAATAATTTATTTCATGTTGCAGGGTGATGGGTAAACGATAAGTAAAACCACTGGTCAAATCTGTAGCAAGCATTAATAATAATAATCATCATCAGAATAACATTAATAGGAATAATTATTTCAATTATAAATAATAACAATATCAGAGTAATTGTTACATCTATACAAGCTACAAATATCAGCATTTTGTCCTATGTCTTTTTTTTTTTCTGCTGTTAAAACCTTAAACACTTCACACGTGACCCGGCCGGTGCAGCTGCTCCCCTCGGCCCCCCAGAGCAAAGGGAAAAATATAATATATATATAGTTTTAGAATGAAAATCGGACATTTTGACGTCTCTGAATTCACAAATTCAATTTTAAGAACGTCCGAGTGTTAAAATCCTCTGTGCGAGTGTCTGAGTCCAGTCGTAAAAACATAAAAGATGCATCGTGGAGAATTATTATTGCGTTTGCATCATGTGGGAATTTAGAGAGAGGGATCTACGGAGCACAGGGAACTGGAATTCATAGTTTGGTTCCTATTATAAACAATACAGTCAACACATTGATGTGAATGGGACATTTAGATTCGATATTATAAGAAACATAACGATGGTCCAAAAGAAGTTATATAAAAAAAAAATGCCAAACTTGTTACAGTTCATAAATGCTGTGTATGCATGTGTATGTATAGTTTATCACTGATTTCTCTGTCTGAAATTAAGAAACGGAGTCGCTGTTACGTAGTTTGTTGTTGACTGGTACTATCTAGATCTGAGAGATTTATTAAAATAAAATGCATGTTTTTTTTGTTTTGTTTTGTCTTCGATGCTCTGGGTGCCTGAATGCAACATGAGCCAAGAGGGGCGGGTGGGACAGGGAGAGCCACACGGTCAAAACAAACACCCAGTAAGTCTCAGTACAGTATGAAGAGGGAGGAGTCAAAAGAGGAAGAGGGAGGAGTCAAAAGAGGAGGGGATAAAAGAAGGGAAATAAACAACAACTAAGTTTATTCATATCCAGCTGGTCTGGGTTCAGGTGAGGATTTGGGAATGCTACTGTGCTTTCCTATTCAAGAGGTGTGTATGTGTGTGTGTGTGTGTGTGTGCGTGTGTGTAAGTGTGTATCTATGCGAGTGACTGAGGGTTCATAGAAGAGTAAGCTTATACAAAGGGGAAAAAAATACAGAAACATCACCTTTTTTCTTCTTCAAAAATGTCCATGTAACTTAAAAACATCCACAATAAAAAGATTTCTTTTTTAATATATTATCATCTTTATTCTCAGTTCGCTCCCGACCCCGAGTCACGGGGGCCGAGGAATTGAATCCGTCGTCTTCCTCGTCCCGTCGTTTCCCCTCCAGAGGAGGATGAAGAGGTGGAGGAGGAAGAGGAGGCTTTCATCTATAAAAGTCTCGCCGCTTGACTCTGAGTCCGAGCCCTCGGCCTCGTTCTTCTTCTCTATATAAAACATTGTGAGGGCAGTTTTAGTAGAACCGCTCCGAGTCTCTTCTCTCGGCCCTCTGCGGTGTCGCTCCTTCAGTCGTGGAGGAGTTCTTGTAGGCAGTTTGGGGATTTGAACACATCGGGAACCTCGCTGTCCAGCTTGCAGATCACCTTGTAGATGGCCTTCTTCCAGGACGGGTCGGCGTCCTTCCCCGCCACGATGGCGTTGAAGAACTCGCGGAGAGTCACCTGGGAAACCTCCAGAAATCGTTCAGGAACCTGAGGGCGAGAAAAAAAAAGGGAAAGGAGGGGAAGAGGAAGTCGTGAGTGAAAAGCTCGCTTTGATTGTCTCCACTGACGAGGAACTCGGCTTCCTCTTTCTGTTACTTCCTGTACGAGCAACGAGTTTGATCGGAGAGCATCTCACTCCTAAAGCATGCTCAGTAATCTGCGGCTATTCTGGGACGACTTTACACACGATCGCACAACACAACACAACACTATAAGTACACACACTTTTTATGTGCGCCACAATATTCTGTCTGTCTGATTGGTCGTTTTCACCTGGTTTCTACGGGGTTTTTTTGTCACGTTTGACTGCTTTTTCATGCGGAAAAGACTTATTTCAAAGACGCTCCTGATCACATACCTGAGATTTTAAAGTGGTGCTTCTTTGTGAAGAAACTCAGTTGTGTGTAAAATCCCAATTTAAATCTTCAAATATAGACGGGTTGCTTCTAGAAAAGTGATTCTGTGACTGAAACCGACCAAGACTTTGGTTAAGTGTGCGTGTGTTTCAGGTGTCCGTGCTGTCGATTACTATTCCTGTACCAAGTTCTTCCTCAGCTGTCAACTTCCCCTAAATTTACTTCCCCTTTCTTAAACGCCCCCAGTGTGTGTGTGTGTGTGTGTGTGTGTGTGTGTGTTTGGTGTCATGAGTTCCTTATGCACACGCAGGCTCACACATGTATTGACATATGACACACTCAGTCCTTGACAACGGCAGGTGAACAGTTGTCTGTGATCTGTCACTGTGTACGTGTGTGTGTGTGTGTGTGTGTGTGTGTGTGTGTGTGTGTGTGTGTGTGTGTGTGGAGTGGGGGGTGGCAGATCCAATTGTCCTTTCCACATGCAGGCATAAATATACTGTCATCACAAGGCTTTGTGAGTGTGTATGTATGTGTGTGTGTGTGTGTGTGTGTGTGTGTGTGTGTTTTAATGCTGTGTGTTTGACAGCTGAACAATGGCACACACACATTTTTCATTCTTTTTTCTGCCCTTTCTCCCGGGGGCAAGATCATACAAAGACACGAAACAACCTCTCTCTCCCCCTCTCTCTTTTTTTCTTCTTCTTTGTCTTTTTTTCTTGCACACACACACACACACACACACACACACACACACACACACACACACACACACACACACACAGGAGGCTGACTCTTCCAGACGAGGTGCATGCTCCTATAAACCCCAACAAACTCTCTCTCTATCTCTCACACACACACACACACACACACACACACACACACACACACACACACACACACACACACACACACAGACACACACACACACACACACACACACACACACACCTAGAGGACGACAGAGTGCCGTCTGGGTCTAACCCCGTCACGCATGGCAGGACAAGCCAAGGTTAGCCGCCACCAGAACGGATGAATCACCACACACACACACACACACACACACACACACACACACACACACACACACACACACACACACACACACACACACACACACACACACACTAAATGATTCCCTGGACTCTCATATACTCTGTCTCCCCTCACCTACCCTCTCTCTCTTTTTAGCCGGCCCCTTGAGACCACAGTTATTTCAATGAGGCCCTCTGTCACTGTCTTGCTATAGACACTACTGTACACACACACACACACACACACACACACACACACACACACACACACACACACACACAAAAGATTCAACGTTACAGGAGATACATGGTAGGTTTTACACAGTCAGGTTGGAAACATGCCAGATCATCATTTGGAGGTGAGAGGACACCTGAGTGCTTTTAAAACGTTACCCATGATCCCTTGTTGGGTACGAGAGGTTAAAGTTGAACCGTCGTAAATGAGATGAATGTTTTCAACAAACAAGACCGTCCGACTGCTTGTTTTTCTTCTGCTGCGTTTGAGTACAATCGTATTATTAGAGATGTTGGATCGTTAAACCTCAGCCAGGGCCGTAACATTTGAAACCTTTTTTGTTTTACCTCTGGACAAAAATACAGAGAGCCCCAAAGTCAAGCGGCTGTTTTTTTTAATAGTTTAATAATTTGCCCACTGGGAGAAATAAAAGTTGAAACCTGTGTTTGATCTTGAAGATGAATGTGTCTTTGAGGCGTCCTCTCCCTCCTGAATTACATCCCTTCATCCTTTAGTTGTTCAAATTTATCTTAAAGGAATACTTACCCCATAAAAGGATCATTTCTTTCTCAATTACTCACTTCCTGTTACCTTGAGACATTATGTTTTTCTTTTTTCTTTTTCTAATGCCTCAATGGTGAATGAAGAATTAAAAAAAGAGAGTAGAAATAGTAATTCATTTGGACAAAATGATGTCAAACCTCGTGCAGGATAATCCCAATAAACGTGTTCATTTGTCTTTTTGCTCACTACTTCCCAACATGCATCTTGGCTAAAACCTGGCTATTTAAAACTCCATTTACATTATATTTCATTTGGCCGACGCTTTTATCCAAAGCTTCTTCCAATAAGTGCCTTCAGCCGTGAGAGTGCAAACTCAGAACAACAAGAATCAAGAAAGTACAATTTCCTCAAGAAAGCCAAACTACAAAGTGCTGTAAGTAAGTGCCGTTTAAGTGCAGCTAAAGTGCTGCATCTTATTTTTTTCAAGGTGTAGTCGGAGGAGATGTGCTTTTACTTTACTTCAATTGATCGAGACTTTTCTCCTTTCTTTCATTCTCTGTTCACGCGATGAGAGGAAAAGTCAACTTTCTTCAAGGATTCACGGAAACTCGGGGGTCATGATTGACACACAAATGATCATTTTGGGGGTAGAAAAAGAAAGAAAGACAAATCCACTCCTTTTAACGTCTTCCCAGAACTATTTTTCGCCACACTTCATATTTGTAGTCTCCAAATTCAAGCATCCTCTTGGTGCATCAGCGAAACACCTAACATCTAAGGCTGGTGCTACACAATCTGGTTCCCTCGATTGAGGGAAATCTCTTGCTTTATGCTCGTCCTTACGTTTTTTTTTGCGATTGAGATATTGAGATATCAACCCGCGAAGAGCTGTGAAACAAAAAGCTCCACACGTAGCGGGACAGGAAGAGAGTCAGCGACCTTGTCCCGGAGCGTTTCTGCCTTGTTCAGCATGATGATCGGTGTGTTTTAAAAAAAAAATAAAAAATCAGGGTGCCGCACGTCATCGTCGCAGCAACGAGACTGTGACGAGGAGAGGAAAAGGAAATAGAAGCAGGGAGGATATTGTGTGTCCGGTCGGGTATCAGCTCCACTGGACAAAGACACAAACACACATACAGACACACACTTGGGTCCAGATGCCCAGATTTGTCTGGCTATCGTAAATCAGTCCAATAAAGAGATCTAAATTAGGCCATCATCAATACAGATGGGCCTGTTTCCCCATGTGCGTGTGTGTGTGTGCGTGTGTGTGTGTGTGTGTGTGTCATTTACTCCTGGCTTGGATCTTGATATGGTGTGTAGTTGCCAGGAGAGAGAGAGAGAGCGAGGAATGGGGAAAGTGTGGAAAAGGGAAAGCAAGATAAAGAGGAAGAAAGACACTTGGTTCCCAGTAAACATAATTCGCATGATTGCTCCGGTTTGGTGGGTAAATATTGGATGAAGGAAGGCTCAATTACTTTCTCTTCTCACACACACACACACACACACACACACACACACACACACACACACACACACACACACACACACACACACGGACAAGAGCCTGTAAATCTCTACATCGCTGCCCAACAAAGAGGCCTACTGGGACACCCTCCCTCCCTCCATCCCTCCCTCCTCCTCCTCGTCTCCCTCCTTCCTCTCATCCTCACTCGTCCCCTTCATCATCGTCCTCCTCGCTGGCTCCTCTCTCCCTCATCTCTTCTTGGAAAATGTCGTCGTGTGAGAAATCACAAAACTTCCCCAAGTGCATACACAAAACTCCTTACACGTACTTTCAGATATTTGAGAAGTCCTCAGAAGCGTTTAAAGAAATGTCACCGGCATTAATGCTTTTCCAGTTTGAGTGAGCGGTTAAAACACAGAAGAGCGCCACCTGCAGGAACTCCAACCAATCGGCAGAAAGCAGCCAGAGACGAGCACTTAGCAACAGTGACGTCCGCTTTGCTAATTCAGTCGTTTCTTACAGTGCGGACCACGAGCACAAAGGGCAGTGTTGCACTAAAACTTATTTTTAGAAAACAGGAGAGCCCTTTCTAAGTAGGTTACTTCTTTATGAATACACTGTCCCATTTTAACGCGTCCGAAATAGAACAAAACTTAACGCAGACTTAAGTTACATGCGGAACTTCGGCCGTCATCATTCAGAAAATACGTCTCGTGGAGATTCAGGGATGCTCGGCACATTTACTGTAGTAGTATTTAATATATACGTGTCAAAAGCTGGCAGTTTTCTTCCTTATTTTAAGGGAATTATGATTTTAGGACTCCTGGAGAAGCAGCGTTCAGCTTTTCTGCTCCACACATCTGGAACAAGGTCCCTGAGACCCTCAGCTCCTTTAAATCCAGAATGATGACTTTTCTGTTTGCTGCTGCCTTTAATTGATCCAGATTCAATTGCGGCATCTCACTACTGCATTTTATTTCTTAAACTGCAACTTTTATTCAATTTTTATTTAGCTTTTTGACTGTTTTAATGTTTTCTTAACTGTTTTAAATCCTGTTTTCTCTGCATTATGTTTTGATGCTTTTAATGGTTTTAAGTGAAGCACTTTGAATCGCCTTGTTGTTGCAATGTGCTCTACAAATAAACTTGCCTTGCTTTGCCTTGATCAAATGGAGATGTTCTTCCCGTGTGAGGTAACCAGACTCATTCATTAATATTGGCTGACTTTCCGCCTTCTTTTCTTCCTTTGCACCCTTAAATCTTCTTTCCTCACCTCTTCTCTATCAACAGTTACTTACCTTCCTCTCTTCTCATTGACCATGTCTCATCTCCACCTGCCTCCTCACCTCCTCACCTCCTCCCCTCGTCTCCTTAAGGATTACTGCTTTTTTTTTCTGCACACGAGAGACGGATGGAGACGTCTGGGCGGTGGGACTTTATCCACCTCTCCCTACACCTCTCCACCTGCTTTTGCACTCTGTTTCCTTTCCATTCTCACTCGCCGTCTCGCACAAAATGAAACACACACACACACACACACACACACGCATGCACACACACCAGGCTCTTAAGAAGGCACTGTACAAACACCATATGTTTGAATCTCAAGGTGTACAAACAGAAGGAGGCTGTGTGTGTGTGTGTGTGTGTGTTTTGTTCCTTCTCTTCTCTTTCTACCTCCCTCCATTAACATCGGAGACGTTGACAATATTTGCTCAAGTGTGTGTGTGCACTGGTTTACTGTGTTGTTAACTGTTCACGTCTACACGGCGTTATTTAATCATTGATCATTTTCAAAACATCTTTGTTTTGCGAGATGTTTCACTCTGAGGCTCGACTGTGTTGCCATACATTTCCTCCTTGGCCTTGAGGTCCACTTTGCTGTTGGTCAGTAGTATTTTTCTGTCATCGAGACAACTGCTCCTTCTGCGGACGGCGCCTGTGTGTGTGTGTGTGTGTGTGTGTGTGTGTGTGTGTGTGTTTGTGGGGACGGACGGGTCATTTTTGTGCCAACACACAAGCATCTGCTTCCTTTTTCCTCTTCTCTCTCACTCTGGCCCTCTTTCCCTATCAGGTCTGGCTTTCGTCACACACACACACACACGCACACGCACACGCACACGCACACGCACACGCACACACACTGGCAGGAACATATGACGAAAAACACACACACACTTCTCGAGCAGAGAGTTCTTTCACTCATCTTTGTCTTTTTTCCTTTTCCATTTCTCCTTCATACTTTGGTACATTTATGTCATTGTTTTCTGTTTTGTGGATATAGACGTGATCGCTTGAGCGATTAAATAAATAAGGAAGGAATCTCTGCTCAGGTACTGGACACCTTTTCCATCTCTATTTGCATTCTGATCCGATTTTAATCTTTATGTATCTGGGGAAAGGAGGCGGAGCTTGCTCCTGCTTTTCTGGTTAGGTCACGCTCACACCGATTCATACATTAAAAGGACACTCCTTAATTTGTGTCCAAAACATTGGTGTTTTGGTTTGAAACTGCAATTATACACACACACACACACACACACACACACTCCTGCCTGCCTGCATGTGTGTGTGTGTGTGTGTGTGTGTTCTCCTCTGTCTATCTGAGGGCTCCTGCAGCATCAGCTTCTGTTTCCTCTCCTGCTTCCACACACACACGATAACTGATAATGTTGGTGTGACAGACTTTGTGAGTGGTGGAGCACAAGATAGCCGGAGACTCAAGAGGACTTGACTCAACTTTAGTCGTTCGAGTCCTGAGTCGTGACAGGAATGTAAAAACAAAAAAGGTCACCGACTTTAAATGTCTAATTATGAGGCAAATGAAAGAAGTGGCTCTCAGCTTTGCAAAAGAAAAAGTTCAAATACGACATCGTCCCGTCATCATCTTGCACTTGACCTCAGGCCTTTCGACACTTGACCTTCCGCAAAACGGTTAAATACAACGTTGTTTTTACTGAAGTTGCTCAGGGAAGAGGGCGGGACTCTTTTCTTTTGGTGTCATTTTACCAACCAGGGAATTCACTTCTGTTCCTCTACATAAACATCACAGAGTCTTTGACACAGTCGCCCAAGAAACGTACATTTTAGAGACATAATTCCCGCCCCCGTCTCACCCATCATGGCTTCAGGATCGCACATCCTTTGCCAGCTGCCGTTTTAAAGTGTGAAATCGAAGGTACAAGTGGAGCCTGGAGGTTCCTCCAGGACATCGGCAATATGTTTCCTTTCTCAGCTGCTCTTTTGTCAATCAGCCACTGATCTCACTGTCACCAGGACAATGGCAATAAAGTTTCTCTTTGTTCCGACTGCATGTGACTGAGAGGAAGGGTCTGCGTCCTGAGATTGCGTCTGTGTGTGTGTGTGTGTGTGTGTGTGTGTGTGTGTGTGTTCTCACTATCTCATGAGCGCGTGCTTCTCCTTCTTCTTCTTCGTGTGTGTGTGTGTCTTCGTATCGCCGCACACTGCAGTTTGTGTGTGTCCGTTCATACACGTGCTTTGCTTCCTTGGATTGGTGTGTGTGTGTGTGTTCTGTGCTTCCTTGTGTGTGTGTGTGTGCAAGTGTGTGTCACCCATAGAGGACAATAGCCCGGGTCATCTGACTGAGAGGCTGCAGACCACTAGTATCACATGACGGAGGCTGAAGGCCACGTCTTTGTTACCAGGCCTATTGTTAAAGCTAAGGAGACAGCTGGGGCAGGGGAAGGGAATCACTGCATGCACACACACACACACACACACACATTCACACACACATACAGGAAGACCAAGGCACACACACACATACATACACCGCCCCCTCGTGACTCCAATCAGGCTCAGTGACAAAGATGATGCCTTCTTCTTCTCAACTGGAATACTAAGACACACACACACCCACACACACAAACACACACACACACACACACATTGCAAGCAGATAGCTATAATTATAGTGACAGAAACTGGCAGGTGGCATTGTCTGTACCATACCGCTCTGTCAAGCAGAGGCAGAGACAGTGAGGAAGACTTAGTTACTTGGTGCTCATACTTGCTTAAATGACAGTGAGTGACAGCAACAAAGAGTGTGTTCACATAGATTAAGGGCTTATATTGTATGTGTGTGTGTGTGTGTGTGTGCGCGTGGTTAACCTTGTTTTCTAAAAATGTATGTTCATACTTTTATGGTCGGGCCATTCAGTGAGGGAAAGGTCGACGTCTTTGAGAAACATAATGCTGCCGCATGTAACAATTCAGCGTTCCTTAATCTTGACAAAGTCTGTGGGCAGCGAACATGTTGTCGTCGTCCTCCAGGGTCAAAAGGTTACGCTTTGTACGCCAAGAAAAGTTTGGTAAACACAAGATTTAGAGAGGAGCTTTTGTGGAGAATTCTTCGTGGACTCAGAATGTCTCGGGTCACGGAAAGCCTGCCGTCCTCCAGCCTGACCTCGTCGCATCGCATTCATATG
This sequence comes from Myoxocephalus aenaeus, assembly GCA_038501785.1. Lineage (NCBI taxonomy): Eukaryota > Metazoa > Chordata > Actinopteri > Perciformes > Cottidae > Myoxocephalus > Myoxocephalus aenaeus. Next base: position 1,852,816 of record JBAMJR010000047.1, on the reverse strand, counting down.
GCAAAGCAAAACGAAGCAGGCATTTAGCAGAGGACAAGGTTGCATCTAGCTCTGGTCTAATAGATTTTTTTTACTGCACCATTATTGTCAAAGTCCTTATTTCTGCACTGTTTGTTTATTATAGGAACCCCTTAATTCCCTTGAGACACTTATTTGTATTTTAACTTTGAAGAGAGAGTTCTGGTGCCCCGTGATGGTACCCTCGTTTAATATTTTTTCATGGGGGCATTACATTCTTGGCATGGAAATAGTCAAATTAAAGATATTAAAAGCTGGGGTTCTGTGGTTGTGAAACATTTCAAAACGCACATGAACCCTGGTGTGTAAAATGTGGTAATTGCCCAAAGCTCTGCGCTCAGAATGAGGGAGAGATCAGAGTTGGAGAAAGAGGGAGGAGAGAACAGGTGTAGTCTTTGAAATGTGTGTGTGTGTGTGTGTGTGTGTGTGTGTGCGTGTGTGTGTGTTTGCCTTCTGGGTAGGTTACAAATGGAAGACATAAAAAAGGTGAGGACAACAGAAAGACGGATGAGACGCGAGGAGAGAAAACTTGAGGCTAATGGAGGTAGACAGACGGAGCTTTCATATTTTGCTGCGTGTTGATTGATTAATATGAAATGATGAAAAACAGCGCGTCAGACACTTTTATTTATTTATTTAAAGCAGCGGGGCATTTGCTGTGCCGACGCGAGAATCTGACAGAAAGCCCACTTTGAGAATCGATTACTGAGAGTCGAACTCTGCCCTTTTTTTTCAATGGACTCGTATGAAGAGGAAGCGGAAAAGATGAGTGAACAGATGAATAAGTAGAGACAAAGGACGACAAAGACTCTCAAACGGCGGAGAAAGACATGAGAAGTTTAGCCTTTCATAAAGTGCACAGCTTATGAAACCAGATAGCCCTGAAATGTGAGTGTGTGACCACTCTGTGGCCTCCAGGTGTGTGTTTGTGTGTGTGTGTGTGTGTGTGTGTGTGTGTGTGTGTGCGTGTCGTTCAAAGTCAAAGGGCAGATTTTGGTAGCAGCCACACCCACCCTTCAAGGGAGGGTATCTCTGCTCTTTCAGACCAACACAAATGAGTATGTGTTTGTATGTGTGTGTGTGTGTGTGTGTGTGTGTGTGAGGACATATGTGTGTGTGTGTGTGAATGTGTGAGGCGCAGCTGTGCCGTCGTTTGGTGCTGACAGAGCCAGCGAGGATCCTTGAACTGGAAAGATGAGAACGTCCTCTAGAAGGCTTCATAAAAACGTCTCATTGTCCCTCTTCAGCCGACACACACACACACACACACACACACACACACACACACACACACACACACACATATGACAACTTCCTCCCTTTCTACGCTCTCGGCCTCTATTCTTTAGTCGGTGTGTGTGTTCAGTAGCGAGTGTGGGAGTTTAGGGCTCTGGCATGTCTCAGTAACCCGGTGTACTGGAGGTGTGCTTCACATATTGCACCAAAAACTTTAACACACACACACACACACACACACACACACACACATAAGGTAAGAGAGCTATGCCCAATGCTGCTGGCAGACGCGTCAATCTCGATACAAAAAAGAGGAAGCGTTGCTCTTCCTCTTGGCAGAAGGTGGAAGCTGACATCTTTCCCCGAGTGTCCTGGCAAAGAAAATCTCTCTCTGTTTCTTTTTGTTTTCTCTCCCTGTCTTTTTTTTTTTTTTTTGAAGATGAGACTATTCCCCGTTTCCTTTCCCATTCTCCAGCCTCCTTCCTTTCTTTGCCTTCCTCATTAGTTTGTGGGCAGAGCTGCAATTAGGACAACATAGTTTCAGAGGCGGGGGATGGGAGGAGGAGGAGGAGGAGGAGGAGAGAAAGGATGGAGAGAGAGAGAGAGAGAGGTAAACAAGAAAGAAGAGTTGTGGCTGGAGAGGGGAGGAGGAGGTAATTAATGAAGCTGCTATAATTACTGGGGCCTGTTTACGCCAACTCTGGACGACAGCAGACACACACACACACACACACACACACACACACACACACACACACACACACACACACACACACACACACACACACACACACACACACACACACACACACACACGCAACAAATCACACTCACCTTTCCACGGCAGTAATCTACAGCGACTGTTTAAAATGCTGGCCATGCACGTCGACTAATGACACAAGCTTTTATTTCAACCGATCAAACCGAAGAACACTTTCTTATTTCACCATGTTGACAAAGATGATTTTTTTTAACCAGAAAAACATAAAAAATGCTAATTAGTTAACCTCGCAAGGCCTTCTTTTGGCAGGTAATTTGACAAAGGGCAGATTTTTATGGAAGGAATAAAAGCTGTTGGGGCATAAAGATGAGAGGGTGATGAGACAGATGTGGGGAAAAAATGATGAAAGAGAGTTTTTGGAGAGAGGGAAGTGGACAAGAGTTGGAAGTCAGGGGAGTTATTATGGAATGAAGGACGAAGGGGAAGAAAGGGAGAAGAAAAAGACAGCAGGGGACAGAGAGGAAGGAGAGGACAAAGCTAAATGAGAGAGGGATTAAAGAAGAAGAGGATAAGGAGACGAGGTGACGGAGAGAACAATCGACAGAGGACAGATTCAGCAGGAAGGGTGGAAGGAAGGAAAGGGAGCAAGGAAAGAGGAAAGAGCAAAAAGAGGAGGAAGGAGGGGAGGAGTTGAGGTGGGTGTGATGGGGGACAAACCAAGGTGGAACCCTGATGATGCTAAATTTGGCAAAAGGAGAAGACTTCTGCGTGTGTGTGTGTGTGTGTGTGTGTGTGTGTGTCGGGAGACTTGCTGAATCGGCCGCGGTTCCAGTTTCACGCCTCTGAGTTTGACAGAGAGAGAGAGAGAGAGAGAGAGAGAGAGAGAAGGTCCCTTGCCGGTAATGTTCCCTCAGGGCGGGCGGACGAAAGGATGGAGGGATGGAAGGAGGGAGGTGAAGGGACAGAAGGAGGCAGGCAGGAAAGGGGACAGAGTACGGGGAAGAAAATGTATACCTCTCTTTGCAAACACACCGTAATTTTATAGGACAAAGGACGCACATGTTCTCTTCCTGAAGTCCTCATCAGCATCCTTTATGTTCCAGGCTGCACGTGAACTACACATCTGTAGTTCTCTCTCTCTTTTTGGAACCAGCACTAAATTTGGGTGCCTTGAAGACTGCTACCTGGGAGTACGGTTTCTGGTTTCAAGTGTCGTGAAGTCGATTTTCATATCAAAGAAGTGAAACTACTGGATGCCAGTCGGGAGGGAAACGCATGTAGAATATATAGTATAGTATATATATATATATATATATATATATATAGTTGCCGCCGATTTAAAGCCAAAGTCACGCTTCTCAAACTCCCGACTTATACATGAACCTTACCCTATGGTCCCTAAAAATACCTTAAGTGACGGCCAAAATACACACACAGAAATGATTTGCGTGTGTGTGTCAGTTGCCTGTACAGGCTCTTTACATACACACCTGTGAGAAGCTACCTGACTCTTGTTATGCAAAGCATGCAAAGCATTTGCTGTTCAGTCCTCCAAAACAGAATACTGAGAAGTCTCCTGTGTGTGTGTGTGTGTGTGTGTGTGTGTTTGCAAATCTTACTCTTCATGCATTTAAGCTCCAGCGTTTCTCTCCTTAAGCAAAAAAAGAAAAGCGCGTGTGTCAGCGGCGGGGTGTGTGCGCTAATGGACACCTAAATGCTGCTGATGTTACGTTGAATAGTTTAAGGGCCCTCAGGTCCCCTTAGACCAATATTGGGAGAGAAAAAGTGAGGGAGGGAATGTGACTTCTACAAATCGCTTTGACAAGGACACCCGCGCCTCGAGCGGCGTCCTCTTTCGCCTCATCGAACACACACACACACACACACACACAAACACACGCACACACACACACACATACTGCGACATCCACACCTCAGCAGAATCGTGAGGTGACTGTTGCGCTCTGAACAGCTGACTTGGTAGAGGACGTTCGTGAGAGAGTTGTGCTGAATCTAGTTTTAATTCAGTTTTGAAAAGTGAACCGAGAAAACAGTTTGTTTGTGACGGGAGTCTTTTCATATTTTAAGTCATGTTCTATTAACAGTGTGCGGCGTGTTGAGTAAAGAACACTAATCCAACCCGTTATCCCAAATTACGGAACAGAAAACGAAATCAGGCGGCAACTTTCCGATTCTGAAAAGGGAAGCCGATGCTAAAGTGCTTTAAACGTGCATTCCCTCTACTGGCCACCAGGGGGCGACTTGTCTGGTTGCAAAAAAACAAGTCTGATTGCAAAAACGCCAAAAAATCAGGCTTCAAAACCATTATTTGATGCAGTCGATGAGAAAAATGCTTGTTAATTATTTTTGTTATCTCCATTGAGGGTAACTTATGCAAACATATAGTCCTTCAATTCAAGGTGAAACAGCGGAGTTCGATTTTGACGCTTTGACAAAGTCAGCGTTTTTGAGGGTTTCCAACAATAGAACAAACGTCACACGCTTGCCACTGTTACGTTTTTATATCGTTAAGTTGCCGATGCATAACCGCCTCACCTCGAAGTCGTTGGCCTTGTTGTAGTGCATGTTGAGCGCCCTGAAGAGCTCGGCGTCGCGGCTCACCACGAGCTCGTCGGAGGCGGTCACGCCCTCGTTGATGGTCTGCCGGGCGAACTTCTCCATCTGGATGTAGTAGAACTCCCTGAAGTTGCTGAACCACTTGATCAGCTGGGAGGTGATGCAGCGGTTGAACTGAGAAGGAAAAGGAAACGTTCGTTATCTTAAGGATGCAGACGCGTACACGTTTGAGCATTGTAAAACATTTTGAAGATATTTTAAAAGCTGCTACTAGCACAGCTTCATGACTTGCACGCTGTATGTCGTCTTCAATTAACTTGAACTGGGCTCTGTTTGACTGCTTACTTTGGATTATCTGCATATACATTTATTTTTGTATATATCATGCAGTTATGGCTTACAAGGTCACAGGTATTGTTGTTTCTTTAAAGAAAACTCTGATCTGTAAATGTCTGAATAACAAGAGGAGGAGAGGAGGATTAATGGGGAATTTAAGCTGGAGAAAATAGTTATTTATTTTCCCTGTTCATGTGTGTAAATGCACTGCAGTCCTCCACTTAACTTAAACCAGCACCCATACAGTTAAACCCACTAACTAAAGTATCTATACTAGTTCAATGCCTCCACCTCATTAACCACTAAAACCCTGTCTGCAGCTTGAGGGTCCTCGTTGGGGAACAAAGAGAAAGCAATCGGCCCCTGGAAACCTTTAATCAAACAAGAATGACCCAAATATTATCTTATTGTTATGCCATCATGGGCTTTAAACCAACATTAAACAGCTCTCATCAGACCCCGCCCCCCGCCCTGCAGGCATGAACACTACACTGCAAACACCTCTTTCCAAAAATATTCTTTTCAGAAAAACAAATTGCAGCAATGAGTTATGTGAGAGATGTTGGTACACAAATAACTGCACTTAATTCTCTGCAGAATTCTAACACACATACTACACTTTGCAGTTCCCACTTTTGAATTCTTTTTTTTGTATTTGATCAGCTCATAAGTGCTGCATTGATGAGATACAGAGGAATGAAGGAAGGAAGGAGCAGCGTTGAAATAATAATGGATGTATTAGCATGTGATTAGTGCAGGTTGTCTGACATAATTTGTAGTCCTTCATGATATTTTGTGTAACATCTAGAATATGAGCACATATCTACTTTACATTACATTTCATTTGGCCGACGCTTTTATCCAAAGCTTCTTCCAATAAGTGCATTCAGCCGTGAGAGTACAAACTCAGAACAACAAGAATCAAGAAAGTACAATTTCCTCAAGAAAGACAAACTACAAAGTGCTGTAAGTAAGTGCCGTTTAAGTGCTGCTAAAGTGCTGCATTTATTTTTTTCCATTTTTTATTCAAGGTATGGTCAGAAGAGATGTGTTTTTAGTTCGCAGCGGATGAACTAGACTTTCTACTCGCCCGTTTGGAGCCCAGTGAAAGTGTGTGTGTGTGTGTGTGTGTGTGTTCGGTGAAGGGGAAAAACGGCTTTGATACGGAGATTAAGCTCGGTATTGTTACAAGACATTGTCTCGCAGGAACAAGCGATGAGCGAGAGAGCGATGAATGGAGGGAGGTAGCATGGAAAAAGGAATGGAACGAGAGGGAGAGAGAGAGGGAGAGAGAGAGAGAGAGAGAGAGAGAGAGAGAGAGGGAGAGAGAGAGAGAGAATGATCGGAGGATGACGGAGGGGGAAAGAGATATTTTTTCAGGAACAGTCAGAGGGGGTGACATAATGGAGCATAATTGGGAGGCTGTGTGTGTGTGTGTGTGTGTGTGTGTGTGTGTGTGTGTGTGCGCACACAGCAGAAGGCCAGGGAGTTGGTTTTACAAAGCATAGTGACAGGAGGGGAAAGTGTGTGTATGTGGGGGGTGTTTTGAATGTTGCATGAAATGAACGTAATAGCAATTAATTAAATAGAGATAATAATAATAATAATAATAATAATAATAATAATAATATCACACCAGCATCTTGCAGTGGCCTTTTCTGTCTTCGTTTCTCCCAGATCCCCACTGGTAAGCAAAGCAAACAATAATGTTTCACATGTTAAAGGTATAGTTTGCGTGTTTTGAAGTGGGATTGTATGAGGTGCTTATTCATAGTCGGTATATGGCGCTCTATATTAGTAACACACATCTCTGGGTTTTAGACATTTAAAGACGTAATCCTGAGCCTCTGATGGACATTTTCCACTTCTATCTGATAAAAACCACCACTTCATTAGGTTGCAGCCAATTATCTTTTATTAAACATTTCTGTAGAAAATGCATTCTGTTGCAATACCACAGTTGACCACAGGGGCAAACTGGCTCCTCACTGTACAACCCAGTCTGATGTCTTTTAGGTCTGTGTGTCGGAGCGATACAGGAAACAAACAAATACAACTGATGACATTTGATTTAGCAAATGATGAATCAAATAAAAACAGCACTAATATCGTCATAGCGTTGGCTGCAAATAAATCACTTTTGGAGTGCAGGTGAGGCCTAAAATCTGTATCTGTCAAGTGTGTCATTCCCAACCTGATAACATCCTTTCATAAGGTGGACCTTTCAGAAAACACCCGGCCACCCCACCACCTGCCCTCCCTCCCTCCCACCCGCCCACTGTCCCGTCCAGCTCATCACAATCAGCACAAACCCGAAAAAAAAAAACAAGAGGCCAGAGACAAAAGACAGAAAGAGAATGGGGGGGGGGGGGGGGGGGGGTGAGGGGGGGAATGCTGAGCTCGAGGAATGCCATTTCTGTTTACAACGAAAAGGGGGAAAGAGAGAGTGTCAGAGAAAGTGTCAGGGTGCCTCACCCCCCTCCCCCCCCCCCTGGTGTTGTCAGCCCCCCCCCCCCCCCCCCCAGGCCACGCTGGACACACACATCCTTTAAGAATCTGCTCGCTTCAACCGGATTCGTCGTGGCTCGGCACTTTTTTTTTTTTTCATAGAGGACGCCGTGAATGTGCACGATCGACACAAATCTACAAGTGTTATAACGGCGAAGGTTTTCCTGCGGCTCCTGGAAGAACCGCTGCTGTCGGAACTTTTTTCAATGATGACGTTCTGGGGGCTTTTCTGCTTCACTCGACAGAACAGGAGAGTCGTATGTGTGCGTGACGTGTGCAAAAGCAATAGCACAGTAGCTCATGGGAGTTTATTGTATTGTTAAGAAACTACCAAATTGTGAAGTGTAAGTACACAGGATCATAATTACACCTTAATATAATTATGTTGTCTTTTGTACTGTGAAGTTTTAAATGGCCACAATGTTACTTTAGTTAAGCTCCATTATTTTCCATTCAACACACGCTCAAAAACAAAATAAACAAAAACAAATAGTGCAAGACCTTAGTTACCGCAGACCTTGTGGCTCATTGCAATCTCTATTTTTAAAACGTTCCGTTCAACATGTTTCCATCCAGATAATTAGAAACTGTCTTCATATTTTGGCTCCACAGTTTTCAAGATGAATAAAAACACACAGATTTAAATGTGTCGTCATCTACAGTCGGGGGTTCAAACCCTTCAACACGGCAATTGCTGAAGTTCAGTTATATCTGAACCGGCAGACGTTGCTGGTCCGTGTCCCGATGTGGCAAAACAATTGGCCGTGCAGCTTTAATTGACGAGACGGGTCGGTCGCTAATTGATTCCTGCTGAGACGCCATCTCAGCCTCTCAAGGCGAGAGTCTTCAGGGCTCTCGCTGATAAATGTGTCACTGTTTCGCGCCTGTGCGTGTGTGTGTTAGCTTATGTAAGAAGAAAAAAAGAGAAAAAAGCCCTCAGCTGGCAGGGAACTTGTGAGTGAGAGTGTGTGTGAGTCGGAAGGAGCTCCCCGAGCCGCCGAGCGTCTAATTAATCCTTCCTCCTCCAGTCTTAACGAGGTCCTAATTACTCTGGCCGACTCTCTCAAGACGGGACGGCGGAGACCGGAGCGCCTCGTGACGACACGTACGAGTGTCTGGTCAGAAGGCAAGAGCTTTCACTACGCAATTAAGGTCCCGTGTGTGTTTATGTGTGCACCCGCGCGCCCGCTCATCTGTGCTTAAAGCAGTTGTCAGCTCAACCCACTTCCCACAGCGAGCGAGGCGGCCATCATGTGCGGGAGGCTCATCTTTAAGAACCAGTTTCCCAGAGACAAAGTCCATTCAAGTCCAATTAGGGGAAGCCATTCAGGGCCCTAATTCCCTTACAGTGAATCTGCCTGATCCTCCTAACACATGCTACTTATTGTTCCCTGGGAAGGGGGGGGGGGGGAGTAAGAGAGAGGGTGAGAAAGAAAAAGAGAAAGAGACAGTGACCCGGATTTTTGGAATATGGTAATGATGAATGCAATGAATGCAATGGGACAATGAAACAGGTCCACACACACACACACACACACACACACACACACACACACACACACACACACACACACACACACACACACACTACTACCAAAGCCTTGAAAAGAACAGCCTCGTTCATCCCAAATAGGATTATCCACGATTCATTTTTTTTTTATTAAGCGAAATTATATCTGCGGAGTTCCTCCCACGGATAAAATTGATGGATTAACTGGGATTACGACTCAATTAAAACTAAATTTGCATGTAAAGCATTTGCATAACATGTGAGTAATAATAAACTGGACTTTTCTTAAAGGATAAGACTGTAGAATAAATATATTCTTCTTATGAACAAATCCCAACTGATCCTGTATTGTTAGGCTGATTGATCTTCTTCCTCTTCGCCATAGACTTCTATTGCTTTCTAAAAACTATCAAAAACACATCAGTGAGCCACAAGCTGACGTCCATTCATTATAATGAACACACACACACACACTGTAGTTTATTCTGAGTCAATCCCACACACACCATCCTGCTGCTGTAAAAACTCAATAAAGTTACCCTTCCGCCTCTGAAAGTAGTCCCCCCCCGCCCCCCCAATGAGGAGATTCTGGTTTTGTTCAGTTATAAAAATATATAATATTGTATCGGTCGTATCCTTTAAAGTTGTACTTTGTATTTAAATGGAATGCATTTGCCTGCATTTCTCCAACAACAGGCCTTTCAAAGTATTTGCATTATTACCTCAGTTGTTTTCATCCCCATGCTGGAGTCAAATTGCCTTCTTACGCACGAGGGATTCACAGGACATGAGGCGCGCATGTAAATCATCGTTACAGTATTTAAGTCCATCTAATTGCCGTATTAAATTACTGCTCATCTTAATGATTACAACGTTAACGATGCATCGCGGCTGGAAATGAGACTGAACTTGTAGATGTGTGAAGAAAAAGGGGCAAAACTAATGAAGATGTGAATCTGGTTTTTCAAAATAAAAGACTCATACAATGCATTCCAGCAGAAACATAAATCCCAGTTACAGATCGAGCCTCTTCAGTAATGCCGTCCATCTGCCGAGAGAAGTTTGGGGCCAAAGCACTGCAAACATCTCCTAATCTAAATCCATGTTTGCTGAGATGAGGGAGATCAGTTTGGAGATAAACATACAGATTTGAGATTAGAATATTTTTTTTGGAGCTAATATCAATCTCCCAAATGAGCCTATGCATGAATGCATTAGTCCTAATTCATCAATTTTCCAAATTAAAAGCCCAAAGCCGTCAGTTTATTTGGCCACATAAATGTTAATCATATTTACTCGGATAATTGAAAGTGAGACTTAGATGTGATAAGTAAGCAGATTACGGGAAATTATCAATGTCCCCACAAAAGAGTTTAAAATCACTATTAATCTTGGGAGATATTCTTTCATTTGCAGTCTCTTCTGCTCAGAGAGAAACAGAATTTGGACATTTGGACTTCCATCACGTGTGTCCATCAGCTTCATGTATTCATTAAGACACAAAAGTCTTTACGAATGTATTTATTATTCATTATTATACTTCCAGGGTGTTTTATTACATCCTAACTCAGCCTGAAGATGATGTTTCATGGAACAAATTCATTATTGTAAACCTCAAAGGTCTAGATTTGATCTCGGATTTATCCAACGATCCAACAACTGAGTCCTTAAATTAATGAAATTATAATTTCCGGCGACGGGACTTTTTTAAAAAGAGCTGAAAAAGTTTTCAAGCCTCTTGGTTTGTCCATATTTTTGATAATTTCTCCCCTTTTTATCGCCTCAACGCCAGTAAACCGAGGCCTGACTGCTCGCTGGTATCCATTTCCATCGGACTGGCGTGTACTGGGAGCAGGTAAGCTTAGCAACCTTGTGTTTGCCTAGCAACCCGGTTGTTGCCATGGCAGCCCATGAGGATGTGGCACTGCCACGAGGAAGTGGTCACCGCAGATATGAGGGCAGCTGGTCTGTGTGTGTGTGTGTGTGTGTGTGTGAGTGTGGCTGCTCATTTGAATACAGCGTCCTGAATCCGTGGAGGAGCCGTATGTTCCTTTAACAAAACACGGAGCAGCTTGTAAACAACCAAACAATCGGCGCCTTTGTTTCAAAGCTGTTGTTCTGTTGTCATCCCCTCCATTTGTTTGTCAACCCCTCCCCTCGCTCCCACTGTCATGTTCTCCCACACACACACACACACACACACACACACACACACTTTTTCCTCCTCACTAATTTGTTTATCTGACTTCGTCCTCTTCCTCTCTGCATCCCGCCATCCGTCACCTTCGTTATCGTTTATCTCGTTTCGGTGTTCAACTTTTTAGCAAGTTCAACTCCTCATTTTACGCCGGCGAGAGTGAGAGTGAAAGCATTGTTGCATGTGTGTGTGTTTTGGGTGAAAGGGAGATGGAGGTTGAGGTCGGGGTGTGTGTGTGTGTGTGTGTGTGTGTGTGTGTGTGTGTGTGTGTGTGGGAGAGAGAGAGAGAGAAAGTGGGCGTTAACGACCCCCCCGCCCCCCCCCCCCCCCCCCCCCCCCCAGCCCCCAGACCGATTAAGGCCAGAAACTCTAATTATGCTACAAAGAAGTGACAGACTGGAGCACCCATCTGCCCTAGAGGGTCTCACACACACACACACACACACACACACACACACACACACACACACACACACACACATATACAGTGTAACGGAATAACACACAAAACGGAATAATATCAGACGACAAAATGCATGAAAATCACAAACAAGACGAGTGTGAGAATATCTCGACAGGGAAAATTGGTGAGTAATTAGATCAGAGAACAAACAAACAAACAAAACATAATCTAAACGTCCCGAATGCTTCACACAAAGACGCATACCTGTTTACAACAGCTCGTCTGCTCCATCTGTCACTGATTTCTGAGCTCTGATTCTAAAAGACGCCATTGAGTTCCCATCGTTTGTCTCTATCGTAACCACGGCCCGGTTTTTTTTAACCCTTAAAAAAAATGTTGTGTCCATTGATTTGCTGCTAGTGTCTTTGCTAAAATAACAACTTTCCCTCTCCTCTTGTGAAATAATGACATCGTGTTCAGGATGAAAACCCAAAAGAAACAGGAAAGTAAAAGATTGAATGACGGAGAATGAGGAGAGAACATTGATAAAGAGAGTAAATAGGGGAGAAACACGAGGGAGAAGTAAAAAAGGTCTTACCTTGACGTCTGAGAAGAATATTTTGAGCATGTTGGAGGAAGGGTAGCGGGTGTAGAAGAACATCAGCTTGGCCTTCTTCAGGTGGTTGGGAGACAAGCCCTCCTGGATCTAGAGAGCGGGTCAAGGAGCCTTCAACCTCATGAGGAACATTTCTACCAGAAAACCCAAATGCACATCTGTATTCGGAGGCCTTTACACACCGACCACACATTTTATGCGGCGATCGTCTCGACCAATCCCGTCGCGTGGAACGGACACAAAACTGTATTACTCCTTTCAGCCTCGACAAAGGCAGTGAGTATTTCATTTGTACCTAGTTTAAAAAAGGCTTTGATTTAAGACGGAGCTTTCCGTTGCACGTGTTCCACAAAAGGCTCGTTATAGACGGATAGAGAACTACAGAAACTGTGGCCGCTTCCCTTTTCTTCGTCATTAATTATTAAAGTCAGTGTCGATAAGATTCCGTGACCACAGAGCGATTAGTGCCAGAGACGGGGGGAGGGGGACGTTTTACTTTTCTATTTTCTAAGTGACCACTCCAGGATACGGGGCGACAGCACCTCTGTTCGTAATTTAGAGAAACAATAAGAGAGACGCCCGGTTCTCTGGTCGACGGTCCGTTTAACAGCCGAAGCAAAAAGGAAAGCCGAGCACCTGCTGGCTTTGGATCAAATCCCACATCCACTCCTGCAGCCATGTCGTCGATCCCACTGTCTCAACGAGGAATATAATAATTGTGGAGGTGCAGTGTGTGTGTGTGTGTGACAACAGCTGTGCCCCACCACGCTGCCATTTCCCCACCACATTAACAGCCCTATAATCTATCAGAGAAGATGAGGCAATCAATGGAACCCCCTGCAAGGTCAATTAGCACACAGACAAACACACACACACACACACACACACACACACACACAAACCCCAGGGGCCCTATATGGCTGGAGAGAGGGAGAGAGGGGCATCAGCAATCGGGGGAACGGAAGTGTATAGAAAAAGAGAGAGGGAGCAGCTTCAAGGCAGGAAGCAGAGGAGAGATTTTGAATTTTAGTTTGCCTTTTTTTTTAATTTTATTGTATGTTCAAATCGTTTTTTTAATCAGGCACAAAGATATTTCATAAAGTGCAACTGTGCCTATTAGCTGGAGGGACCAGGGTGTGGTCCTAAAACATAACGAAGAGGAAACTTATAAAAATGTGTCTGATCCCGAAACCAAAGACCAATCGGACTCGTTACAAATCCCCCCGACGGCTCAATGAGTGAAGCGAGCCGTATTGCCATCCATCATTCATTCAGCAGCAGGTACGTCAACAACACCATCCCCTCGTTAACATTCATACCAACCTGCCGCTATCCCTGTGTCTGGGTCACACAATACACAACAAAACAACACTTTGTCTTGTTTTCTGTGGACACACACACACACACACACACACGCGCGCCAATGGCAGCTCACACACGAACAAACGCACCGGCGTGACTCAGAGTAAACTGTTTTCGGCAGGATCATAATGACAAAGAGCAAATGGACGTCTGTGTGTGTGTGTGTGTGTGTGTGTGTGTGTGTGTGTGTGTGTGTGTGTGTGTGTAACAGTAGCTAAAAGTCAGTGAATAAACAGCGCAGCGTCTTTTTCTTGCACTCCTCTCCTGTCGGTGTGTGTTTTGTTCATCCTGGTGCACATCTGTGAATGTGTCTGTGGGTTTTGTGCAGGGCTCACTGTATCAGCTGTAACTTGACCTTGCTGCCAGGTGTGTGTGTGTGTGTGTGTGTGTGTGTGTGTGTGTGTGTGTGTGGTTTTGGAGGGGAAGAGAGGGAGGGGGGATAAATTCATAAATGAATGGGGGACATCTGCTCAGCTCCGTACAAAGGATTAAAGATACACAGACCTGAGAGAGAGAGTGTGTGTGTGTGTGTGTGTGTGTGTGTGTGTGTGTGTGTGTGTGTGTGTGTGTGTGTGTGTGTGTGTGCCTCTCAGGTGAACTACAATCGATGCAAAACACCTTAACCTAACTGCCAGGCTTTCTTAAATACACCGACAATGCCGTCACCATTTCATCAATACCATGCAAATCACCCACGGGTGCTTAAACTGGAGGCCGAGAAAGAGACAGAACGAGAATGTAGACCGAGAGGGAACGGAGAGAAGTTGTTGAATTATAAGCAAAACGTGGCCTTTTGGAGAATATCAGCTTCTTATTAGTGAGCTAAAATGTTTGTTTTTTAGAATATAACATAACATATATAATAAAACAACATTTGATAATTGTGTTGATCTCTGCGGCTGCTGTGTCTGAACTGGTTCTGTGTCTTTTAGTGGATACATGTCAGCAGTAAAACTATTTGTTTAATTGCACCCCATGACATAAATGACTTCAATGCGCTTCCATATCATTTTAAATATCAGATCCATGAACTGAACGGTTTCACACTCAAACAGGGGAAAATGTCGTACAAATGCAATTCATTTAATTTAACAGTAAAGGGTGCAACTCGGTAATCCATCAAATATTTTAAAAAAAAAGTTGTGCACTTCATATTATTATATTAGCTTTCTCGGACCAGCAGTCGAAAAGGAAAAGTTATTTCATTTACAAAGATAGAAATCAAAGAAAATAAGTTTTTTGTTGGATGAATATTGTATCATATAAGTAAACATAATAATAATATGAATACATTGACTGAATAGTGGAAAATAATTAACTCAAGCTGGAGGATTGCCGTTATTAAAATGAAGAAAAAAAACAGCAAACAATTTTAGATGTGTTTACCTACAAAATAAAAAAAGAGAGGGTTGAAGGGTGGTAAATATCTTTTGAAATACTAATGTCCAATTTCAAAGACTTTTTTCTCCTTCCAAATGAATGGAAAAGCATTTTGGAATGAAACGGCTCAGCAGGATCAAGAGACGTGTCAAATATTTCCTTTTTTAATTAAAGCACGACATCTAAATTGGCTTTGAAGACGACACTGTGATCACGGCCCCGTCGCAGCTGCAAGGAGTTCCTGTTTGTCGGGTTCAAAGTCTTATTTTTCTTTTCACTTTGTTCTTCAAGCGTGCACGTGTGTGTCTGTGTGTGTGTCTGTGTGTGTGCAAGTGTTGATCCAAAGTGTGTGCATTGTGTAGTGGCCGGGAGAAGCCCTCTCCATATGAAAGGTTAGGGACGAAAAGATAAACAGCTACCTGCAAACACCTGTCCACATGCACATGCCATGAAATGTGCACGTGTGTGTACGTGCACGTGCGCGTGCGTGTCTGTGTGTGTGTGTGTGCGCTGTGAAAGGTAGCAAAACACACACAGCTGCCGAGCAACTGCAAACGAAGGCCAGCAAATGAAAGTGAGTGGGAGAAGACGGACAACCACACGGAGGGAGACGAGCGGCTGAAAACATTTTAGATATTACACTTCTCCTTACGTGTGCCCACACACACGTTTAGAAAGCTTCCATCATTAAGGCCAAGCATTCAACTGTTCCTCTCCCGTGCTCTTTGAAATATGATTAGCTTTGAGCTCCCACCCCCTACACACACACACACACACACACACACACAGTGAAATATGATTTGCTTTGAGCGTTTATGTACAAAGTCTTTGTGATGAAAGAGAACCTAACAGCACAAGAGTGTCTCGGACTGTGTGTGTGTGTGTGTGTGTTGAAGAGCTTTCTCAGCACCTTTAAACATCACAACCTGCTGCACAAACTTAAAAGAGCGGCGCGCGACCCGTTTAATCTTCCCCCCTCTTGTAAGACCCGTCGCGGCCCGTTTCATCTCCCCACTCAGCGAGGAAACAAGACGGTCAGACCAGGAGCCAATTAATGCAGATTCATTTGTATTAATTAATTTGTTTGACTAGTGTCTGCAGGCGCCGCCGCCGGGACGTCTCGGCTCTTAGAGAGCAGCAGATAAAATCACAGCCGATTTGAAACTCTTTCCAAGAACACACACAGAAATGTAGGGACGTTCTCTACGCTTCCAATAATGATATCATATTATATATCACAGTGTTAGACATGCTCAACGTAATCCTCACTAATACCAATGTGTCCCAATTACAAACTGCATGCTTCTTCCATATATATGTAAAGCTGTATTTAATTAGTTAGAGATCGGAGCAGTCACATGACCAGACATGAGCACAGAAATATCATAGCGTGATATAAAGGTTATCTTAACAACGGATGTGAAACATTGTCACAATTTAATGCATTTTGAATGCATATTTCAAGTTATGGTAGGTATTATGTATTAATCTTAAGTATATTTTTCTAGAGGATAGTTTTATTGAAAAGAAAAAGAAGAAAATAGTGTTTAAAAGCTTAACGAACCTAACCCAGGACTAAAACGGTTTAAAGCACAAGAAAACACACACACACACACACACACACACACACACACACACACACACACACACTCACACACATCTGTACGGTAATAAGGATACGGTGCTGCCCGAATAAGCCGACATGTCGGCCATGTCCTGCAGGTCCCCACACTCGGACTTGATGAGGGACAGGGACAGACCCTCTGGTCCGTGCTGGCCCGGGGAGCTCTGCCTGTGGTGGTGATGGTGGTGGTGACTGAGATGGCCCCCTCCGAGGGAGGCCATTTTGGTTCTGAGGCTGACGGCTTCCCGGGTCATGTCCATAGAATCGGGGGAGGACCGATGATGGTCCTTGGGCCCTGGAGGGTAGCCGCCTCCACCTCCGTGTGAAAGGTGGCTCTGAAAGGGGTAGCCCATGAGGGGGAGAGGGAACGGGTGGCGAAAGGATGGAGGGCTGAACCCGAGCGAGGCCGAGAGAGGAGAGGGGTGGAGGGAGTGGTGGTGGGGAAGAGGAGGAGGAGGAAGAGAGGGGTTAGTGTTCTCTCCTCCGCCTCCTCCGCCGCCGCTCTTGCGCACCACCAGCGGCAGGGCCTCCGTCTGGTCGTGGGGCGTCGGCAAACCGCTCAGCCGGCCGCTCAGACCGCCGAACGAGTCCAGCGGGCTCGGCACGATGACGTCGCCGAAGCAGTGCAGCCGCTGGCTGGAGGAGTGGTAGTTCGGGGTCGGGCTGCCGTCGCCGTTCATACTGAGGGCCAGAGGGGCGCCGCCGCCGCCGCCGCCGCCGCCAAAGCGCGAGTCCGGGGTGAGGGAGGGGAGGGCGCCGAAAGGGGGAGGACAGGAAGAGGACGAGTTGGAGGAAGAGGAGGGCGCCGCCGGCGTGCTGCTGTGGCAGCCGTGGTGGTGGCCGACGGCCTGCTTGGGCGAGGAGAAGCCCTTGACGACGGTGTCGACGACCTGCGACACGGCGCAGTTCAGCTCCTGCTTCAGCGTCTCCGCTAACTGCCGTCCTCCTCCTCCTCCTCCTCCTCCTCTCTCTCTCCTCTTCATCACCCGCTCCACGTTCCTCTCCACCTGCCCCCTGCCGTCCACATCGTCCTCCATCTCTCCGTCTATCAGGGCCTGCTCTCGGAGGAGGGCCCGGGCCCGGTCCAGGAACAGGCCCGGGTCCAGCTCGGACAGGTCGTCGTTGCCGCGCCGGCCTCTCTCTCGGTGCCGCTCCTCCAGGCCGTCGGAGCGGATGCTGTCCTCGGACAAGTTGCCGTCCTCCTCTCTTTCTCCCCCTCGGTCGGCCTCGCCGCCCTCGCCGTTGTCTTCCTCTTCCTCCGTCTCCGAGTCGTAGATCTGGTAGAACTTCTCCTGCAGCTGACGCAGCTGTTTCTGAATAACAGAGGGCAGAGAGTGTTAAAGACGACGTCTCCATGAATTTACTGTTACCATTAAAAAATACGACTGAGATTCTATGAAACCCACTTGGTGGACAGACACGAAAGCCTTTTTTAATCAGCTCTAGGAACAGATTCAAGGAAACGGATAGCATGTAGGTATTCCTTGAATCTGTGCCACTTTGAGAAGTCGGCCTTCTTTTCCTGAAATCCTGGGTTCTTATTGTTTTACTGTGCCTTATGTTGCTAATTAAAGCATCAACTCAGCAACTAAATTGAAAACTGCTAACGTTTGTCCTTGATGTCTTCTTCTACCAACCTGCATGTCCTCCAGTTGCAGCTTGAGCTGCCGCCTCTCTTCCTGTCTCTGCTCCTGCCGGGAGCACACGAGCTGGGTGAAGCTGTGTTGCTGCTGTGGCAGGCGCTGCTTCCTCTTGTTCTCCCTGTAAACCTCGCCGGCGGCGCCCACGCCGCCCCGAGAGCCCGGAGAGCTCAGGAGGGAAGAAGGGCCGTCGCTCCGTCTGTGGTTGTGGCCGCCGGCGTTGTGGCCGCCGCCGCCGCCGCCGCCGCCGTCTCGCCGGTGGCCGTTGCTGCAGTTCTCGTTCTCGCGGTGGCTTTCTTGGCTGTGGTCGCCGTTGGGCCGCACCAGCGGCGAGTGGCTCATGCCGCGGATGATGTTCTCCACGCGGGCGCGCTTGGCGCGGAGGTGCTCGTCCGACAGCCGGTCCAAGTCGAAGGTGGAGAGGGAGAGCGGCTGAGAGGCGTTGAGGCTCGAAGGAGGCGGCGGTCGCCCGAAGGAGGAGGAGGAGGAGGAAGGCGGCGGGGCGAGAGGCGGCCCGGGAGAGAGGCAGTCGGACGGGCTGTCCCGGTCGCGGGACGAGTTGCTGCAGGCGTCCTCGGCGTGGATCTCGGAGCCGCCGCTGGACAGAGCGCCACTCCCCTGTGACGGAGGATTTAATACAGAATTAAACACAGTATTTAACCACGGAGGAGCATTGAGGACTATTTGTTTAGTTGATTGTAAATATAAAATACATATGCATCAGTCGGTGGGTTAATGGACTCCACACTTCATGGCTACCTGAGTATTTGTGTTTACCTGGAAGCCCGAGTCACTGCCTCCATTCTTCCCCATGTTATTCTTCAGCAGCTGAGAGATGATGGTCGCACCAGGGAAAGGCATAATGGCGTCCTCGTACGAGTTGGCCCTCTTCAGCAACTTCCTCAAAACATTGGACTTCTCTCCGTCGCCGTTGGCGCCGCCATGTCCGTGACCGACCAGCGAGCAGTCTCCGTCCTGGTTCGGGCCGTGTGATTGGTTCATGCTTTCAAACAGGGTCTCCCTGGCGTGGCCGAATAACGCACTAGCCACGGTTCTTTTCACCCCGATGTCGACACGTCGGCGCTTGGTCTGTCTGCTTAGGAGGGCGGTGCTGTCATGATCAGGCATCACGCAGGGCAGCTAAACGGACATGACCAGGGGTCCTCGCAGACACGCAGGATGAGAGGAGATACCTGTTCAAACACAAACGAGAGAAAAAACACAACTTGCTATGATTTCGATATTTGAGTATCAGCTGGAAAGAAGCATTTAGATAGTTTTCATCTTTTTAATTTGACAACATTTTATTTAAAGTTTTTCAGACAGAGAGAAACCCAATCATTGAAAATGGAAGCTATGTTTGATGCCTTAATTTTGAAAATAGCACATCTGTCCAGAAAGAAACATTTTAAATATATATTTATAATTGTGAATTGTGAGATAAACTAGTGCAAAACACACACAGGATGAATTAAAATACACTGTCTTTAGAGTTTAGTGTTTTTTTTTTTTATGTCAGAATTATTTCTTAGAATGAAATCTCCACATGTAAAAGACATGCAATGTTTTCTCAACTAAATCAATCTCATATTTGACCATTTTAACTATCAAACACAGCAAATTAATATATAAAAACATCCCCTGTGCACCATCACAAAACTGTCGAGCTGCTCAACTACAGCAACATGCCTGACTGGAGCAGCCACTTTTATCCATCACCAAATTCATAAAATTACACATTTCAGCGCATTTCTGGACCAAAAGCGCGAGGGAAGCACTGTGAGAAAGAAGCACTTTTTAAAATAGTTCAAGGAGATATTCCCACAGAGAAGTAACACCTGCCTTTAATAACCAAAATCATTTCCCATTTCCTCCTCGTCCCCTGAGAGGTAACCTTGATTTCTACATCTTGTGAGGAATCGACAGGCTCTCTCTTATTGTCAGAGGAATTTAACGCCACTCTGAAGTAAAAAAAAAAGGCATATTTTTGTGTGTGTATGTGTGTTAATTTCCTTTTTTCACATGATTTTAAAGAAATAGGTGCTACACTGACATTTCTAATATCAGGGCATTTGTACGTGAATGAACTTTGGGTATTTTATTTAGACGAGAAAATGTATATTCTGATAATTGCTGCCACTTGGGGGGTTTCACCAAGTTCTCCACATACCGCACATTCAAAGCTTGGTTCCTGTCGTGAGTGATTATATCATATCTATTTATTCGGCAAGTGTAGAAAGGTACACCTATAGTGGCCGGGAAAGCACTGCATAAAGGTTAGGTTTCTCTTATGATGCTCTGGAAACACCTAAAATAAGAGGGCTGGCTTCACAATAATTTGATTTATTTGACAGATACTTCAAATAAATTACAAAAAGAACAGAAAGTGCAGGATATCCTGACTGTAAACACCTCAACATGATATCTTAAAGAAATAAAAAGTCAGAATTTACTGCGCGGGCTGCTTTCCTCATTCATTTAGAGATCTTTTTTTTTCAAAAAGCTATTTCTAAAATGTCTAAAAAGCGTCACCAGAAATAAGCCGTGGCCATTTCCAAAGCGGTGCATGTTGGAAGTGGATATGTGTCCGCTCTGGTGCCAGGGACACACATGCATACCCGCAGCGTTTTCCATGTTACATGTTTGCATCTGTTTTGCAAGTGATTTCAGGGTCAGGTCTAGGGAAATATTTCAAAGCTGCTTCCTACAACAGTTTGGCAGAGCCGTGCCCGTGTCCAGTTTTCATTCCACTGTTAAAATGTGTTAAACGTGCTTCGAGCACACAGACGGACTGAATCAGGCACACGAGTAAAGACCCCGTTGTGTTCCTGCAGGGCCATTAACCAAATGAATTAGTGTCCAAACAGGGGAGAAGGGTGAGTTTGAATGTGACTCTGAGTGTCAGCGTTTGGAGACGAGAGAGGTGTTCAGGAAAGGACAAAACCACTCAGCTCCTCGGCACAGTGGCCGGCAGTGACCCAGATACACTCACACATGCAGGACATGCATACTATCTGTTTGCGTAGGATTGGTTCCTCTGGGCAGAGGTCTGGCACACACACACACACACACACATACACACACACACACACATACACACACAGAGGGGAGGTAGAGAGAGAGAGAGTGAGAGACAAACAGTCTAGATTAGGGGGGTCCAAAGAGCTTGAAAACCTGGTTATTGAAACGTGCGTCTGAGGTCAAATTGAGGGTGCATGTGGACATATTACTTGGCTCATAAATACTCTTGGAACCCCAAGCAGCAATGCAAGGTGTTTAAATAGACAAGAAGTTCAGCAACTGTTGCATTCATGTTTGAAGGTGAGCATTGAAAGGAGATGTGAGAGAGTGTGTGTGTGTGTGTGTGTGTGTGTGTGTGTGTGTGTGTATGTGTGTGTGGTTTCTCTATTTTAACAGAAATGTTGGTTCTAATCTGCATTTGGAGAGCACTAACTTTGCTCTGCAATTGAGAACTGAAATGGGAAGTAGAGTCAACTGTAAATGTCTTATTTCCATATACGAGCGTGTGAAAAGTCACTTTAACCGAGACGTTATCTCCATGTTTGAGACTTTTATCCAAATCTTAAAATGAGAAGGAAAAAAAAAAAAAACAGGAAAAACAAGGATAAAAATGATTTTCAGAAATGAAACTTTGTGTTCGAGGTTGTCGTAATTTACACACATTGCCCTTCCCTTCGCAGAGGAAGCGAATCACTTGGTTATTATTTAGAACTTTAGTGTGAAGTCACAGAAAACACAAGCGGGGGGACCTTTACGCACCGCGCTATGGACGGCGCATAAAGCGAGATGTTTGGCGCAGTTAGTCCGCAATAAAGACACGACAGCGGGAGGAGAGCTCGACTGGCACCCGCTGCAGACACACCCGTTCATTCTTTCATTATAAAGCCCATAAAGTTGTATTGAAGTAGTGACTCTTTGGTTTTGTTTGATGTCAGCGCTCACGCGGCTGCATGCTAAATTACGGATACATACTAATGCAACTTCGAAACAAGAGGATGTCGCTCCTCGTTTTGCTTTAAAGTGAGATTCGGAATATAAGAAGACGGTTTTTAAAACACATTTTGATATTTCCTGACGATAATAAATTGAAGAAAAAAAAAAAAAACACGAAATCCAAAAGCAACGGCAGGTGCGTAAATCGAACTCAACGCCCGCGAAACTGGCAACCAAAGTGAAGCAGCGAGCAGTGTACAAAAAAAGCTCATTTTAAATTGTTAAACACACTTCAATGAGAGCTTTCAGTTCACGTAGCCCCCGTCTCGTTTAAAACCCCACGCAGTCTGACACCGAACCGCGTAAAGTCAACACGAGCGGAAACTGTTTTGGGGGAAACAAATAATCCCCAAATTCATCGAAACCCTCCGCGATGTGTGACGAGGATGGACCGTGTGCTCGAAGTTAAGTTACAGCGAACACGGTCGGACAAATCACACTCGCACACACACGCTCAGACAATATACATGAGCCCGCGAAACACAATAATAACGGCCGTAAATAATACGGGGTTCCACTTACTTCTCTCTCGAGCGTTTCTCCAAGTCGCTCCGTCGAAGAAAGAAAGGGCGAACACCAGAGACAGATCCGCACTCGTCGTTGAGATCAATGCCGTAATTTACTACGGCAAAGTGGAGACGTATGCAGAGCGTGCGCGCGCGCGGGCGCGAGGGAGTGTGCGCGAGGGAGCGAGAGAGACAGAGAGAGGGGGAGACTCATAGGGAAAGTGCGTGAGAGAGAGCGAGAGTGAGCGAGACACATAGAAAGAGAGAAAAGGAGAGAGAGATAGTCTGCTCTTGTGCGCCGCTCTCCTCCCGGGACGGGAAGTGTTCAGTATCGAGCGCACCCGGTCCGTTCCGGCACTGAATCCTTGTCTCGCGCTCTGGCCGACGGCAAGACTCTCAATACGACTCAAGGAGAGACTCTGCGCGTGAAGGATACGCGAAGACGCCGCGTCACTGCTCCCGGAGTGAGGTAACGACTCCCCCTGACCAATAAGGAAGCGGAGCCGGGGACGCTGGATTTTATTTATAAGGAGCCCCCCGAAAGCACGCGCAGCCAGAGCGGAGAGGGAGAGGGAGGAGAGAGGAGCACGAAAGTCAGGTTCACCAACCTTTCTTTCTCTTTACGGAGAAGCTGCAGACACATTTAGAGAAGCAGTTATGTGTTTAACTTGAAGCGGACTTTAAGTTACTCTCTTCTGCGTTCATTTTTTATTTATTTAATGTTGTTATTGATGACCGAAGGGAGGTCAACCCTCAGTTTGTGATACAAATACATAATCAGTTAATCAAAGCAGTGGATTGAACACGTGTACTATACTTCCAGACGTGTGCCATTAAAAAAAAAAAAAAACTTTAAAATGGGAGTTATGATTGACATGCCACGGTCATTGTGTTACAACGGCATGTTAATGTCCAGCTATATGGTTATTACGGTTTTCTTTATTAATAAACAGGCGCCGAGTACATGTTTCTCTTCTTTTCTCCTCACTCACACCCTGTGGATACATGTTCGTCTTAAAGCAGCTTGCGCGTATTTGGAAACAACCGCGCGCCTCCACGGAGCTCCATGTCAATCAGAGAAAGTTGCCCAAAACGCAGAAACTTCCGACCCTCTTCTCCAGACATCAGGGGTCAGACATGCAACCCGTGGATCTGATATAGTGAGTCCGGGTTTTGCTCAAGGACTCTTCGGCACTTGCTCCGAGCTGGAAGGATCTCACCGTTTCTCTCCAGTCCAGACCGCAGTCCGTCCTTCTAAAGACACCGAGAGCTGCACATAAAACAAAAATATTTCCACGTTGAAGCGAATTTTAAATTACAACAAGCTGAGGCCTTTTGAGAAACAGGCGTCTTAAAGATCCAGCGATGAATCCTGCACACAATTTTGATTTATTGCATCAGAATATCAGCGTTCCTTGACATATTTCCTCTAAAATACTCTTTAACAGTTTGGGCTGAGTGAATGAAATAGTTGTGTGTTTGTTGCATTGTTATGTTGAGTTAAAGCGCACGTTCCTCCAGTATCAAGGTTCACGATGAGTCTGATTCACTGCTTTCTGTTATGAGTGCGCAGCTAGAATTTATTATAATGTTTTATTTCAGACAAATAACAGAAGTGTCCAATCTAGATCTCACAAACAGGAAATAATGCTATGAAGCGATTTTATTTTTCATTTTTCAGGGAAGTAATTCAGCGAAACAGTGCATATTATGTCTCTTTGCTCATACACAATTGTGAATATGTGTATTAACCCGTTTATGAATGAGGAAGATTACGTGACGGATCTAAAGAAAAAGCCACGTGTGAGAAAAGTGGAACTATATTTAATGTCGACATTTTTGGTTTGATTTTTAAAAGCCGTTTGTGTCAAATTAGATGAGAGATTAACTGGATTAACTCAGAGTTCTGCAGTGTGTGTGTGTGTGTGTGTGTGTGTGTGTGTGTGTGTGCGCGCGCGCGCGCAGAGGAATGCCAACAGTGTCTGCGTGCCACCTTTATGAAAAACACATATTCATATAAATCAAGCGCGTTTGCAATTCAAAGCTATTGAGATGAAACCATTTGAAGCACTGTGTTCCTCCGCATTCAAACGAGGTCATTCAATATGGAAACGGAATTTCTCCATTATTATTCAATAGGAAATATCCGCGGACCCGTTGCAACAAACCGGCAGCGCGAGAGCTGCGCGCGGCCGTGCCACTTATCCAGCAGCTCTCCTCTTAACTTAATTACGCACGGGAATATAATCGGCATTTACACGAAAGTTACACAATTATTTAGCCCACTCGTCAGGCTGTGACGTGCGGGTTTCATTCGTTGAAAAGACAGATATGAAAACGAATCTTCCCCCGAGGAGTCAGACGTGAGTTCCGTGTTGGTTGTCCTCGCATGCAGAGGAAAAACAGGCCCAGTTCTGCTAATGATCCAACAATGACGTGTGTGTTGTGCTGCAACAAGATGTGACCTATTTGGGGGTTTTGTAGTTTAATACTTTGGAATGTCTGTGGATATTCATCTCTTTATATGTCTGGTATGAGGAGAAAATGCGCACTTTCAGAGAAGACGATATTGAACAGCATTATGAAAAATATTCATTCAAATAAAAAATCCCATTATTGTAAGGCCAAATAAAAATGAGGGTCAGTGTGCTGTATGGATGTCGAGAAGAATGGTCTTCTATGTGAAGAGGAGGGGACCATTGTGGTCATGAAACTGTAAGGAAAAATACAATAATGTCAATTTAAAGGAAAAAGGAGTTCGAGGGCACACTGTAAAACCTGATGAGTAAAGTCAACTCAAATAGTTTAAGGAAACCGATTGCCTTGAACCATTTAAGTTAAATAACTCAAATCCTTTTAGTGGAAAAAAAATGCTTAAATGGAGTACTTTTAACTCAAGTATTTATTGTTAGGTATACTTAAGTAAATAAATGACTAGTACTAACTCCATTCTTTGTATTGAACTTAAAACATATTTATTATTTAAACTTATTTGTAATTTTTGTATGAACTCAGATGGAATGAATTTATTTGAACCAATATGATTACTTGACCAGAACATTACCCATAGGGCTGTGCGGTATACCGGTTCAATTTGAAACCGGTATGAATTTTTCATATACCGCATAGCCATAACGACCTTTATTTTTTTCACCACTGAGGGCACAGCGGTTGGAGCTACTTACGTGTCATGGTTGTAACTTTAGTCATGGTTGTAACTTTAGTCATGGTTAAAACTTTATAACAACAATCAATAACCCACAACTAACGCTCTTTAACAGGGTAAAACACCACGACACAACAGTTTGTGACAAACTATTTGTAACACTAATAATTGTAATAATTGTGCCGAACTGCATGCTGGGTAGACTCGCCCACTTCACAACAAGCAGAAACTCCGTCGCAGGAAGAGACAGACCCTTCCGGTCTGCTGGTTACAATAACGGTGTTATCGGATAGTACAGTGTATATTTCTCGGTAACTTTTGAAAAAACTAAGCAGAAAAACGCAGAAAAATTTACATTTACAGACACCTGTCTTAACGACAGATCAAGGATCAGCTAAGTTTTCGAACACATCCACTGTCTATAAAATCAATTTAGATCAAATGAGTTAATACAACTCATTGGAATTGATACACATAACTTGAAAGTCTACCAGAAGTTGACTGCAGTTCACTTATGAGTTCATGTTAGTGTATCACTCAAGTAACTACAACTTTCTATGCCATTTAAGTTGGGTTAGCTTACTTCTTTTATTAAGATGAGCTGTTGCTAAATTTATACTACTAGAAAATAACAGCTATTTATGACCAATGCAATACGAGAAACGTCCTCTATAATCTTGTCTCGTAATTATGTGCCTTCGGTATTGCAAATATTTGTTGCTGCAGCTGTTTTCACAATCACAAGTAGAAAAGAAATGTCTGCTATTAATGTTTAACTCCTTGACCTCCCTGCTTGTGTTTACATGCCTGATGTGGCGATGACCCCCACCCACTACGTCTGTGTGTGTGTGTGTGTGTGAGTGATGAGAGAGTGTGTGTTACTCTGTGAGGGAGAGAGAAAGTCACACACACACACACACACACACACACACACACACACACACACACACACACACACACACACACACACACACACACACACACACACACACACACACACACACAGGAGGTGGAAACTGTGTAGGAAGTGCTGGGTTGTGTGTGTGTGTGTGTGTTTCGGTCACGGCCGGTCACCCCGAACTGTCCCTGCAGTTTACTGAACACCGACATCCCAGAATGACCTCACAACCCAAATACCAACAGTGAGTTGTTTTTGTTGTTGCTAGGATTAAACCAAAGAGTCAAATCTACAATCCAGAAGAAAAACAAACTATATCACATGTGAGGCAGCTTCTGAATGGAAAGGAATATTCTCAATTATGCTTCAGTGTCATAACAACCTGTTCCAGTGTGGCCTCATGTATGTTAAAATATAAAGAACATAAAGTGAGTTTCTCACGCAGTTAAAGATACACCTGAGAAAAATATCCCAAACAAGAATGAGAGTCACGAGTCATCGGCCACAGGTTTAGTTGTAATCTTAAACGGTTTTATTCCAGTTCCACTTTTCAGTTTCAACCAGAGACTGAAGAAGACACGCACGTCGCCGTCAGATCCACATCTCTTCAGGTTTGGTTTGACACAAAGGGTCATGGTGTTTCTCCATTACACTTTTAGAAAACGGTGAAACATGTGGATCAGAGCCCAAGATGACGTCCTCAAATGTCTTGTTTTGTCCACAACTAAAATATATTACATTGAATGTAATATATGGAAATGAAGAAACCAGAAAATACTATTTAAGAAGCTGGAATCAGAGAATTTTTACATTTCTTCTTAGAAAATGACAAAAAAAAGTTGCAGATGAATTTAATAGTTGACAACTAATTGATTAAGTGTTCTCTCTAGTGAGTTTTCCTCTTTTCTGTATGTCAATGGCATCTCGTATTTGTTATATTTACGAAATACAACTTTAAAAATCACTCCAAGACCTGTTAGAAGGAGCTAAATTAAACACTGAGGTGTTGAATAAGTGAGGAGGGAAAAGAGGACTTCGCTTATCAATAGAAAACTTTTTCTCGCTGGACTAAAGTAGACTTGAAGTTTTTTTTGTTGGCTCCAACTATCTGCTGTTAGCGAAGCATCTTGCAGGTAATGTTACTAAAAAAAAACAGCATATTCTTCCTCATAATGGGTCAATGCCATGAAAAGTTCACTTTGCTAAAAGGTTGGCACGCCACATAAGGACGCCTTACACACACACACACACACACACACACACACACACACACACACACACACACACACACACACACACACACACACACACACACACCGAGATGTGTGTTTTATCTCGGCGGATCATCATCGCGCTGAAAAGGGAGACAAAAAGGGAATAATGAAAATAGAAAGGCAGCGAGAGGGAATAATGATAGGCCTGCCACTGATGGAGGTCTGGAGGTAAAGACAGATGGATGCACAGGTTTCTCTTTCTGTCTCTTTCTCCGCCTCTCCACTGTTTTTTCTCTCGCTCTCTTTTTCCTCTCTCCCCCCTTCCTCCTCTTTCTCTTTTTCCGTCGGCTGCCTCTCCATCAAGATGCCATTATTCAGGACATTAGCGAAGAAGAGCTAAAAGCTCTCACTGTCGAGGAGGGTCCCAGGGTCCTTTCTGAGAGCTGTGACGCAAACACACACGCACACACACACACACACACGCACGCACACACACACACACGCACACACACTTTGACTACAGAAGTACCGTGTAGTACAGGTGAAGAGGTAAGAGGTGGTGAAAAGGTCTTATTGCAGACATTACGGTATCCAGGCTCCTCCACTCTCCTCTGTGGCCAAAAACATGGACATTAGCTGACACAAAGAAAAATGAACAGTGCTCAATAAAGCACATTTTGACACACATCATCTTTGCTTTCTTTCCTCAGCTTTCCTTTCTCCCATATAATGCAGACAATTGGGGCACATTGTGTGGATGAATTAAGGGCATCCATGTGTGCACGTGCTCCGCATAATGTGACGACTGGCAACAGGTTCTGGGGAATTATCTGCTGTATTTGATTGTGCCTTATATGTTATCATAAACATATTAGGTTTTTAAGACTCTCTTAAGTGTGGATTACGTTATTTTGTGCCTGAATACCTGAAGTGTAGTTGATAAGTTCAAGTTGACCTGATGCTCCAAAGATAAGTGTTCCTGAGAGCATATGTGTACTTTTAAAATCCATTTTGCGCACTTATTACTAGTGCAATAGTTCTGCCTGTGTAGATGTTACATAGAATAACATGCCGACTATTTTAAAACAAACCAAAAAAGTCCTAATAACTGCTTCATCAGCTTCCAACAAAGTCATAATCCTCACACACCAGCTGGAAGCTTTATCAATCAGTGTGGCTAAAGAATGACATCACTTTCCATCCAAACGTTATTAGCATCGACCGCCTTTTAGGTTTCTGTCTACGTCCCAATACAATGACGGTTTATAGAAATACGATTTGTTGTCCTAGAAGCATTAAGAATTTCAACAATATTTTCTACAAATTATGTTCACATGAAACTACTTTGCAACTGCAGTTCCATGACATCTGGTACTTTAGTTCAGTCGGGTGCTGGAAGTTAGTTGTAGAGGGAACAATAGCAACAGTTCATAGTTCTGACTCTTACAATAGTGCTTGTTATTCATTTATTAGTTGACGTTAAAGGAGATGTAGCAGTGGTTGTTTGGAAAGAGATGTGGTCACAATAATATCATCTGTATTATCTGTAGTAGAAGATGCGATGTCAATAATAACATCTGTATCATCGGTAGAAGATGTGATAGACATAATAACATCTGGATCAGGAATAGTAGAATGTGATATAAATCATAACATCTGGATTAGCTGCAGTAGAACATGTGGTAATAATAACATCCACATCAGTTGTAATATAAGATGTGGTTAGACTGGACTAGTTGTAGTTGTGGTAGTGTTTGATTAATTGATTTTATTTAGTTGTTATACATAATTGCTCTTTAATTACCACATCAGTGTTCTTCAGTGAACCAGATACTGAGTCAGAGGTCTGTAAAAGTTAATTTCTGCCATTCATTTTCCAACTTGGCTCTTTAACTTTTCCTAATTATTCCATTTCCTGAGCTCAGGGACTTGGAGGATTTTCATAATTCATCACCCTCCTTTCCCCGTTTCTTTCCCCCTCCCATCACAATTACTGTAGTACAAAACCATCAAAATTATTCATCTGTCCCCTTTTTTTCAATTTACCATTCTTTCTTTCAGTTCCTGTAATTCATGTGTGTTTTTCTTTCTCTTTATCAGTCCTATGGAGCTCTACGCTGCTCATGTATTTATTCATGCTTTCCTGCCTCTGATGGGCGACATGGACGGAGCTGAATAGAGGCAGTGTGTGTGTGTGTGCGCGTGTGTGTATGTGTGTATGCGCGTGTCGCTCCGCTGTAGACCTCCTCCATTGTGCTGATTCTGAGAGAAGGTCTTAATCTAGCCATTGCCATTACCGCTGCTGAGACCTCCAGCCTCCACCTCCCCTCTTGCCCTGATGTTGTGCCCAGTCACGGAGGCCCTTTAGTGGGCCGACGGGCAAGCCAGATCAGGGTCTTGGGGTCTGTGGCTTGGCACGGATCCCTGGTCCTCATCCTCCACTACCGACGCCCTCCGCAACCCCACAATGAAGCCTCCGTCCTGGCCTGACTTGGCCCCCAAAGCCGCCTTCCTGGCTCGGGGCCTGGATGGATGGAGAGAGGGAAGAAAGCCTGTAGCTGGATGTGCAGTGGAGTGAGGAGAGGTGGAGAGGCTAACAATGCTATCAGAGAGTTGGCGTCCGTCTCTCAAACGCACACACACACACACACACACACACACACACACACACTGCTGTGCTTGTCTTTATTTATCACAGCTCTTCACACATAGACGACAACAAAGGAAGAAAGGGGAGTAGGCAGAATAGAGAGGGTCAGAAACAGAAAGGGAAAGAGGAGAAAAGAGAGGAGAGGGGCCAGAGAAAACGAGAGGGGACGGAGCTGAAGAGCTGCTTAAAAGATGGAGAAGGGGAAACAAATGAAGGCAAATATGCAGAAGGGAGCGAGAAGAATTCAAAGAAACATAATGAGCGATGAACAAAGAAAGGGAGAAGTAGAGACGGAGAGTCGAGGAGAACTGGAGGGACACAATGTGAATGAAAGAGGGGAAAAGGCAGCGGTGTTTTCCACCAGTCTGTTGGCCGAAGCCTCTGTGACATTGTCAGGCCTCCTGGATCCCCATGGAAACAAAAATCAACATGTTCGCCTGAAATGCTTTCATTAACGCCTTGTAGCCGAGCCAAAAAAAAAAAAAAAAAAAAAGGCCCGACAAGGGACGAGGAGATGCCGAATAGAAATCCCATCACAAATAATGCAAACAAACAAAGGATGAAAAAAAGAACACAAAAAAGAGCAAAAACAAACTTGGTCAAAGCGTTTTATTTTCCCCGACTCATTGACCCGTGTCGTTTGGTACACAATGTGATCGGCAGACTTTCAGCACATTCATTTTTTTGAGTAGCCATCACTTTGGGGATCACTATGCTCAGTGTAATGATGTTGCCATATTTGCATGGGGCATTATAATGATAGCCTTTGGCACATTAGAATAAGCTTTGCACTGGGAAAGTGGCTTAAACAAACATTTGTTCCATTTATTAAAAACCACAGAAGATAAATATGAATTAACCTTTGAGCCTATACACATAGCCAACTTTTAGTAATATTGTAAATAATGTATTAGTTCACTTTTTGTGTAATAAAATGAATACAATAGAGTCTGAAAACTACAAAAAGTATTGAGCCCCACATCACAGACTGGAAACAAGCTGAGTATAATCAAGCAAGGAGAAAGTAGGACATCTGTGTGTGTGTGTGTGTGTGTGTGTGTGTGTGTGTGTGTGTGTGTGTGTGTGTGTGTGTGTGTGTGTGTGTCTACAGCAGCCTGACTCTCTCTCTCTCTCTCTCTCTCTCTCTCTCTCACACACACACACACACACACACACACACACACACACACACACACACACACACACACACACACACACACACACACACACACACACAGCTCTGGCATAACGACAATCAATTAAAGCTCCCTCTTCTTCTCTCCTTTAATTGAAATTGAATTAGAGAGTTTTACCTCCCGTCCCTTTAGCTGAGCACGTAAAGAAACGCCCGGGGCCGATCTGAAGCCCATTTAACCGGAGAAGGAGTTTAAGGTAGAAAACATGGCAAGTAATAAGGTTGTTAGGGTATTTAACTCAGAGACGCACACATGAGCTAAAGTAACGGGGTAATTAAATGGTAAAGCTCAGTGTAGCTGAAGTAAACATGTCTAGAAGTATTTAAGATCACATTATCATATCTTAATATTCAACATTTTATTCTATGGCAGAAACAATTATTGCTATAGTTGATGTGTCCGTGCAATGTTTCCACCTTCATTGTATTCAATTACCTTCTGGATTGTGTGATAATAATATAACATTTTATTGCTCATAATTAATGACAGTGACAACCCCATAGTTAGGTCATTATATTCGCTATGGGGGAGATGTGTATGTGGAGAACACATACTGATTTCCCTTGAAGTTATTACGATATTACATAAGTATACGCTATACGTAAGCTATAGATTCACGATTCAAGATGTTTTTATTGACATATCCACAGTTTACAGACAGTTAATATGTACAATGAAAGATGTACTTTGCCAATTCCTCCTTCGAATTACAATAACTGAAAAACTTAAGGTACAAATGTGAATTAAAATTAAGAATTAAGAATACAAAAAAATGCTATAAATGCTAATGTATAATAAAATATATTAAATAAGGCACATGCATATGATATATATATATATATATATATACCCTTGTGGTTTAGGTGTGTGAGACGATGTTCGGCGGCTCCTAAAGAGGTTAGCGTAGATGCTAACCTCTGTTCTTTAATAACTGGAGAGCAAAGAGCGCCACTGAAGGATTTCATCCTCTCCCAAAACGCTTCGGTAAGAGTTTGACTGACAAATCGTTCGTCCAATCACCTGCCAAGTATATTTTGAAAGTGCCCGCCCTTTTCCAAACAGTTTCAGTAACGACTTCTCAGATAGTTTTGTGTAAAAAAGCCTTCCGGTGCCCCAGTACAGTGTGAAGACCTGCTAATAACAGTTGTGTTTGTTTTGTAAAGCAATATATTTCTATATGCAGCATGTTTAATGGAAACAAATTACAGTAGATATGTCGTGTGCAAGGTACAAGTTATGCAGAGATGTCAGGAAAAGTTAAAGCTATTAAGTCGAAAGAGAAACATAGAATTAGAAATAAACGCGTTATGGAAAGGAGACAGAATGAGCAGGAAAGAGAACAAAAGGTTGAAAAAGAGATAAAAAAACTCCAGAAACTGAGAGCCAAGCTGTGATTTCCCAGTAAGATTCCGCTCTTCATCTTTAGGTGCACCGGCCCTTCAGCAGAACAAAGCCACTCGTCTATCGTCCATTTTTCATTTTTCATCTCTTCTTTTTTTTCTCCCCCAACATGCACGAGAGCTCCCTCTCCCTCGTTTCCTCTGTCGCTCTGACGCAGTGGGACAACCCTCACCCTCACAACCTCGCACCTCCCCTACCGCTTCACACACACGCACACACACACACACACATGCACACGCACAGTCTTTGCCAGATACTGATGGACATGCAGGGGTGCAGCACCGGCACAACAAAGGATGCTTCTATCACATTTATTTAGGGACAGTTTGTTTGTCGTTTAGCATTTTTTGTACTTCTTTTGTAAATTTTTTGTACTTCTTGTCGGAATAAAACTCCCCTCCTCCCTGGACCCGAGTCCACCCCTCTCCCCGGCGCAGGTCAAGAGGCGGTGTGCTGACTCCGCCACCTGCTGTCTGATAGCACATAAACAAACCAAACACTTATTTCCTCCTGAGCCGTACCCGGCAATCACAGCACCAGTAAAACCTCACACTCCATTTACCTTCAGCGCAGGTGACTGGCTGGGCACTGTGTGTTGTTGTTGTGTGTGTGTGTGTGTGTGTGTGGGGGGAGGGGAGAAAGAGTTCTAGTGGGGGATAGAGGATTTTTGGACTTTGAAGGAAGTGGAAAAAAGACATCAAAAGCTAGAAAGAGAAGAGAAAAACAGTATGGAAATGGGGAGTGCGCATTTTGAAGAATCACATGAGAAAACTACAAATCGGTTGAATGAAAAACACCTAATTCTGCTTTTTTTTTTTTTTTTGCAGCAGCAGCAGTTCAAACTTAAAATGTGCTTCGAAAACACAGCAAATGATATTTTAGAGAACAGTATTCTTCCTACAGACCTCGACCCTATTCAGCACCTTTGGGATCAGCTCGGACGCCAAATACACGAGCGAGGCCTCGTCTTCCAAAATGATGCGAGAAACCTGAAACCGGGAGAGTGGAGGCTGTTAAAGCAGCAGATTAACAACTCAACGTCGACAATGAGAAGCTCAACAATCACGCGTGGGATCAATGCCGAAGTAGAAAGCGAGAGAGAGAGAGAGAGAGAACACATCCAGATATGAGAGATGGCGCTGTTTTACGGCGTCATCTCAGAGATGGCTTGACCCGCCGCTCACCCCTCCATCTTGTTTGTGTACTGGTTTATTTGTTGGAAACAACAACAACAACAACAGCAGCAACCAGCCTCTGTAATTATTCCTTAGTGCTGCTTCACTCACTGTAATTATACACCCATACGGTGTGTGTGTGTTTTTGCACATGTACGCGTGTGAGATAGTAGACGTGATTATGAAATACGTGTTGATCTGTGTATTGTGTGTGTGTGTGTGTGTGTGTGTGTGTGTGTGAGAGACAGATGAAGAGAGAGAGAGGGGGATGAAGGGACAACAAGCTGAGGTCTTTGTTGCTAAATGGCAGTGATTCACCATCAGGCCACCCATTTAGTTTAAGTGTGCTCATTTGTGTGTGTGTGTGTGT
The DNA here is from genome assembly GCA_038501785.1 of Myoxocephalus aenaeus. Classification (NCBI taxonomy): domain Eukaryota; kingdom Metazoa; phylum Chordata; class Actinopteri; order Perciformes; family Cottidae; genus Myoxocephalus; species Myoxocephalus aenaeus. Next base: position 1,818,098 of record JBAMJR010000047.1, on the reverse strand, counting down.
GTGTGTGTGTGTGTGTGTGTGTGTGTGTAGATACGAAAAAAGAGGGAGCGAGTGTGTGTGAAATAAAGATGAGAGGTTGTAACAGACATAGAGGAAGAGAGGGAGCGGGACAATGCAATGATAATTGTGTGTGTGTGTGTGTGTGTGTGTGCCCTCTCAGTGTCACCAAGAACTGGCACTACACCAAACTGTGTGTGTTAATGTGTGTGACTCTCCCTGTAATTGTGCATAAACATGTGTGTGTGTGTGTGTGTGTGTAGATGCATCTGTATTTTCGGTCTCCCATCGGTGTGTGTAAGCGTGTGTAGGGGCCTTTGTAAGTGATAGTTAGCTTCCGCCCTCTCCTTGTGGCTCCTCTCATGCAGAAATATTTGAATTTTTGGTTCGCCTGATTTTCAATCTGCCGTGTAACCACTCTCGTTGGGAATGTTTAAACTCAACCTGTTGGTGTTTTAAGGGCCGTCCCTCCTCACAGCTCATTTAAAATCAGACGCAGTCGGGGATTCAGAATTATGATCATTTCAAGCATCAAACCACCGGCAATCTTATGTAGATTTACAGGGTTTGGTTAATTCGGACCATTTAGCATCAACACATGTGTTTGTTATTGTGACATAGTTTCTAAAAATACCAGAGGATGGAATCAGAAAGTTTCCCTAAATGTAAAGTAATATGTTTTGAGGAAGTACTTCCTGTCAGGGACTTCCTGTGGGGGTCACTTGTTTACCAGGAAATAGAGGGTCATATACAATGACAGTGATATGAAAACACCCTGGCAAAAACATTTGACCAAAATAAACTTATATTATATTAAACTATGTTATATATACTGACTTTGTGGTGAAAATGTAACATACATGCTCAGTATCTTGTCACAATGTGTCATGTTTCAGAACAAAAAGTTGACTGTGGTGTGAGTACTTTCTTATCCTTCCTCAGGTGAGTTCTGCCGAGGCGTTTCCTTGCCCCTCCAGCTGAGTCGTATCCATTATTAATGTCTGAACACGGTCTCTGAGGATCTGCCATCCATTATTAATGCCTGACGATTCCCTCCTTCTCTCCCAGGATCTCCTTCTGTCTCGTTCTCACCGTCCCTCCTTCGACCCGTCTGTCCCAACTTCCCTCCGACAAGCCGTCTGGAGAAAAGCTAATAACAGGTGTGTCTTCCTCCCTCCTCACATCTCCTCCTCCTCCTCCTCCTCCTCCTCCTCCTCCTCCTCCTCCTCCTCCTCCTCCTGTTGTCCCGCATCTTCAATCTGTCCTCCATTTCCTCTGGGTCACCAGGGGTTTTCACAAGGTGTTAAACGCGCCAAACGTGTGTGTGTGCACGAGTGTGTGTGCCACCTGGGAGAAGGTGGCAACCTGCTAAACATGTGTGCGTTTGTATTAATGATGTATGAAGACTTGTCTTACTCCTTGAGACAATTCACTTGTGTGTAAACACACACAGACACACACACACACACACAACACCAACTCACACATCATCTGTCATGTGGTTGTGCACACCTGCTTTTAGTCCACATCTGTCCAAGACGCGGACTTTATTTTAACATCTATTGTTTTTTTTCGGTGGCATGTTTCTAAATACATGCCATACATACATTATTATTACTTTAAAATGTCCTGGTTACATATTTCGTGTTAGTTTTTTCAACAAAAGTTTTGTATATTTAAACATGACATGTTTTGTTCACGTATCACTCGTAGCCTGATTCAGAGATTATTTAATTCCTAAAACATGGTGAAGATAGACTGTTGACAGTATTTTCAGATTCATGGAGTGATAACAAATTAATAATCCTAAACTCCCTCTGTCAAAACCTTTGACTCTTTTACATCAACAAAATAAAACTCCTCTTAAAGTAACACGAATGGGCGTCATTATGAATGAATCACCTGGACAATATGAAAAAGACAGACTTCAGCTGCTAAAAGTACGTTTGTTAAAAATAAAATAATCAGAGAATAGAATTAAAAGGAAAGTGAACTACTTAGAGGAGAGACAGAGGATGTGTGTGTGTGAGTGTGTGTGTGGCAGGAACAGACGGTGCTGTGGCCTTTTGCTGGCAAGTGAGTGTACTCAGGTGCAAAGATGTGTGTGTGTGTGTGTGTGGTGACAGTTATTCTTTCCTCAGGTGCATCTAGGAAGGGAGTGCTGGGTGTTGTCTTTTGGCAGGATCTCTCTCTGTGTGTGTGTGTGTGTGTGTGTGTGTGTGCGTGCTCCTGGATCGTCTTCCAGAGAGACAAGTCTATAATTACTGTTGTAGGAAGACTCTTGCCAGCCACAGAAGAATCGGTCATTCATCTTACTTTATAACACACACTCTCTTACACACTCATTATCTACCTGTGAAGTATAAACTGCCAATTACAGACTCCCCGCTGCCTATTAAACACAACTTCTCCACACAGTGTCTTAAAATGCAAAGGGGCATTAAATAACTGTCTTTACTTTGGCTGCTAATAGTTGTTCCCTAATGACACATTGTATGATGTTTAGATGCTTGCAAGGTTTTGCCTTTAACCTGCTGCTCCGCCCCATTTTATTAATACTGGTTCTTTAAGAAGGGCCGTGTTTTCATAATTTGTGTGGAAGAGCATGTGTGGAATTATTATTTTACTGTGCTGCATATTTTTGCTGCATCATCCAAACTTGTTTTAAATTGTATAGATTTTTGTTCTGCAAGCCTTGTAAATGCATGGTTGAAATATAAAGTTGACTATCAAAGAAATCCCATGAACCCAAGTATCTGTTTACTGCATGCAATGTACATTCTCGAGACAACCCTCGTCCATGACGTAGCCCCGTTTCCAACCTGGCAGCTGAGATGCAAACTGCTTTAAGAAGGAAGATAATAGTGGACTACCTCTGCACGTCTCAACCTGTTGTTCAAATGACATCATCTTAATAGTGCAGAGGCGGAAATCAATCACTCTTCGGTGGAACTGCTTACAACCCGGCTTTCATTGGATTACCTCGATGAACATCATAGATGTGTTCATACATGTTCCTGGTCTGTGAACGTTATAATGATCGTGTCCTCACAAGGGTGGAAACATCGTCTTCATCTCCTCCTTTCGGTAATCGCGCCGCGTGCCGGATGTTGTTGCTGCTCCTCCTCCGCTCCCTCGCTTCTTAACAGCTTCTTGTAATGAAACACAGTTCTTCAGTTTTAATTAGTACCCCGATCTGCTTTTGTATTCCGGTGAACTTCATAAATGCCACATATTCAACAAATAACAATTAGGCTTAATTAAGATGATTAAAAACTCCCATCTAATCCGTCAACACACCGCGTTCATATTTCACACTGTACGAATGTGTGTGTGTGTGTGTGTGTGTGTGTGTGTGTGTGTGTGTGTGTGTGTGTGTGTGTGTGTGTGCTTCTCCTCTTCACGCTTGACGAATCAAGATCAGCGTATAATGACTGCATAACGAGCATGTCCTTAAGATACACAGACGCGCACCCACACACACGCATTCATATTCACAAACAAACATGTCCTTAAGACAGACGAAGCTCATCAATAGCCGTTAATTAAATTCTTGTGCGTATTAATGAAAGACTTAGAATCGCTGTTTACGGTGCTCTCCAAGAGTGTGCTTGTTTGTTTGCTTTAATGAAAAGATTTCACCTTGCAAACAGTATTGGTTTTTGGGAAGTGCTTTTTTTTTTCTGTGCAAGTGCGTGTGCAAATGCCTGTATATATACACTACCGTTCAAAAGTTTGGGGTCACTTAGAAATGTCCTTATTTTTCAAAGAAAAGCACTGTTTTTTTCAATGAAGATAACATTAAATGAATCAGAAATACACTATACATTGTTAATGTGGTAAATGACTATTATAGGTGGAAACGTCTGGTTTTTAATGAAATATCTACATAGGTGTATAGAGGCCCATTTCCAGCAACTGTCACTCCAGTGTTCTAATGGTACATTGTGTTTGCTAATCGCATAGAAGACTAATGGATGATTAGAAAACCCTTGTGCAATTATGTTAGCACAGCTTAAAACAGTTATGCTGGTTAGAGAAGCTATACAACTGGCCTTCCTTTGAGCTAGTTGAGTATCTGGAGCATCACATTTGTGGGTTCCATTATACTCTCAAAATGGCCAGAAAAAGAGAACTTTCATGTGAAACTCGCCAGTCTGTTCTTGTTCTTAGAAATGAAGGCTATTCCATGCGAGAAATTGCGAAGGAACTGAAAATGTGTCTGTGTGACCCCAAACTTTTGAACGGTAGTGTATATATATATATATATATATATATATATATATATATATATATATATACTGTATTTTCTGTGATTATTTCTACAAAGTAAATGTCAAACGAAGCACAAATCTGACAAGAAGGAGACATTAGCAGAGTTACTGGTGTGTGAAGAAAGGAAGAGAAGCTAGTGTTAGCATTTAGCTCAAAGCAACGCTGTTCCAACCCGTTAGCTCGCCAAATACCGCCGCTAGGTCGGTGCGTCTGATACCGACGCACCGACCTTGAACTCCAACGTTAAACCATTTCCAGTTCCAAACAATGAGAGCAACGATAAAGGCCGGGAAAGTTCGCTAAGGGAGGATGGAGGGGTCCAACAAACACAGGACTAATGAGGCCGCTGTTTGTGTAACTTATGTTGTGATACGGAACAAACACTGTTATTTCACGTGACAAATCTTGAAGTAGTTTAAATGCGTAAGTAAACCTAAAAAACAAAGTAACTACGTTGGAAGTGCAATGAGTACGGCTGGAAACGCTTGTTTGATTCATGCTCGTCTAATTTTTACTCATTATATTGAGACTGCAGCGATGATCCCATGAAACCCAAACTACCCGCATGACTAGATACTATTAGAGCTAAGAATGTTTTTGTAATTTGGATAACCTGTTTTAAATCAAACATACATAAATATGGATAGTACCTCTTTCTAGTTAGTACTGAAACACCAAGGCCACGTTAACGCAAAGTCTTTGAAAAGAGCCACTGATGAAACATTCTGGCTCTGAATACAGGTCACAACGCTTCGTTTGGTGTTGATTCCCCAGCCCTCAAAAACATTCAATCCGATCCAAAGTGCGCATGGATATTGACACCTTTCAGACAGCAAAAGCCAGTAATAACTACCTTTGAGTATGGAGTAGAGTACTTTCAATGCATTGTCTTTGAAATGGAGTTCGGTTACCTGTCGATAATATTTGCAGAGCAGAAATGATGCAAAGCGGTGGTTCATAATCGGACGTGGGGACTCTTTCTTGTAATCTCCTCATCTCTTTCTCTCTTGCCTCATCCTGTCTTATCCCTCCGTATCTCTTCTTTCCCTCCCCGACACCATCTGTTCCTCTTCAGCCGAGAAGGAGCTCTCTTTTCTCTTCTCTCTTTCAAACTCATTCTCTAACATCGGCCCCATGCCCTTCGCTCTAAATTATTAGATGGCGAGAGCTTTTCTTTAAATCCTCATCCTCACTGGCCTCGAAGGGCTTTAACCTAACCTACACCGCAGTCTAACGGGATAACATTGGCCTCAGAAACATAGTTGCAGAGACATTTTAAAATGTAAGATTTTTCAAAATAAGCAAAAGTGCATAAAATAACTTGATCCTTCATTCCTCTTGTTGCATCCTCATTTCCTCCGCTCTCTCGTCGCTCCTCCAGATTAACTCCCTCCTTCACCCCGTTCTGATATTCTCTACCTCCCCCTCCAATTCCCTTCCACCCTGCGCCATCTCAGAGGCATATGTCAAGAGGAAGCAAGCATCTGCTCCTTGAGAGGGATTTTGTGTCCGCCGCGCGGCAGTATGGCCATGCACTGCCTGGCGAGGAAGTGGGACATGGACCCGCGAGGGAGGCTCTGCTTGATTTCATTTGGGTGTCTGTGTCTTGGTGGGAGTTTCTCAGCAGATTTCTGTACGGCAAGAGGAGAAAAAAAAACAGAGTTGCACCTGGTTTCGAAAGGAATCAGCGTCAAGGTCGGCGGAAGACAATGCGTGGAAATGAAACAAGGAATAAAGACCGGCGGGGAACAAAAGATGCCCGTGGAAGTGTTTGTTTGTGGGGAGGATGAATCATAAACCAGCATTTGAAGGTGAACTCTTAGACTTGAACGCCAAGTGAAGCATTGCGTTGAAGAGCCAAGTGTGAAGCAGGTGGGAGGGCTTGAGAGACTTAAGGTAGTTGGTAGTTAAAGTTGTTTCTATCTGGTGTGTGATGGAAATAAAAGAGGCATCCATTTCTACCTCATTTTTATTGTTACTACTCCACACATTATTACTGAAATCAATATTCTGGCATACTCACTGCCGTTACCTTCAATAAATACATGCTGCCAATGGAGACGCTAGTGGTGTTCCCCAAGGTTCAATACTGGGGCCTCTTCTGTTCAACATCTACATGCTTCCACTGGCTCAGATTATAAAAAACAACAAAGTGTGTTATAATAATTATGCAGACGACACACACATCTACATAACTGTAGCGACGGGGGACTATAATCCCATACAAGGGCTGGCTAAATGCATTGACGAAATCAACAACTGGATGTGTCAGAATGTTCTTCAATTACATAAAGATAAAACAGAAGTAATTGTTTTTGGTCCCAAGGATGAACGACTGAAAGTCAGCGCTCAGCTTCAATCACTGATGTTAAAAACCTCAAACCAAGCCAGAAATCTAGGTGTAGTTATGGATTCAGACCTCAACATGAACAGCCATATCAAGACAATTACAAAATCTGCCTACTATCACCTGAAGAATATATCAAGGGTTAGAGGACTTATGTCTCAACAGGATTTGGAGAAACTTGTCCATGCATTTATCTTCAGTAGACTTGACTACTGTAACGGTGTGTTCACAGGCCTCTGTAAAAAGTCAATCAGAAAGCTGCAGCTGATTCAGAACGCTGCAGCCCGAGTCCTCACTAAGACCAGGAAAGTGGATCACATCACTCCAGTTCTGAGGTCTTTGCTCTGGCTTCCTGTCCAACAAATAATTGACTTTAAAATCCTGCTGCTGGTTTATAAAGCACTGATTGGTTTAGGGCCTAAATACGTTTGCGATCTGCTGCTACCTTATGAACCATCCCGACCCCTCAGGTCGTCTGGGGCGGGTCTACTTTCTGTTCCACGAGTCAGAACTAAACATGGAGAAGCAGCGTTCAGCTTTTCTGCTCCACACATCTGGAACAAGGTCCCTGAAAGCTGCAGGTCTGCTGAGACCCTCAGCTCCTTTAAGTCCAGATTGAAGACTTTTCTGTTTGCTGCTGCCTTTAATTGAACCACATTCCAGGATATCAATTTCTGCGTTTCACTACTGCATTTTATTTCTTAAACTGCACTGCAACTTTTATTCTATTTTTTGACAGTTTTTTAATGTTTTAAAATGAATGTTCTTAATTGTTTTTAAATCTTGTTTTCTTCTGCATTATGCTTTGATGCTTTTAATGGTTTTATGTGAAGCACTTTGAATCGCCTCGTTGTTGAAATGTGCTCTACAAATAAACTTGCCTTGCCTTGCCTTAGCTAGCCATGCAGCTAGTTTACTTTCTTACCTTCAGAGTTGGGTTGTGTCTACAGATTGACACTAAAGTTGAACCTCCACATTGTGTAATTCGCACTCTGCTGTGGCTCCTCTTGGAAAAATGCATGTAAGTTCCTAACCAGTTTCTCTGGTTCTTCTGCAGCAGAAAAAACAGGACCTGTCGGTTTGTGGCCGTGCCTCGATCTTACAAATTCTTTCTGTTGAGTTGCAGGAATGAGGGGAACCTGTGTTATGCCCCCCTGCTGCTTGCAAATATGCATCCCACCCATATTAGGCTAAATCCACATGTGTCTACACAGTCTATAAAAACATAGAGTAAAACAAGTGTTTATGTGCTCACCATAGCTAACTGTGAAAGACACACACTGACTGCGTCCATGAGCACCTACTGAACTGGCAATACATGGACACACACACACACACACACACACACACACACACACACACACACACACACACACACACGCCTAGACACAGGAGCACGCAGGCATTGATACATGTGTGCACATGTGCATCCTGAGCCCACATAACACACAGGAGCAAAGACAAAAGAAGCTTCTGGAGACCGACCTGAAGGAGGTCATGCAGCTTTCATTCCCTCCACGGTCTCCATGTTCTCGATGCATCGTTCCTCTCCCCGGCTCATGTTTTCGAGTGGGAGGAAGGTCTGGCTAATTGTATGTCCATGTCAGTCGTGCCAATGCAAAGTGCGCCGAGGTTTTTGTTCCATGTAATTATTAATTTGCTTCCAATCCGTCGTCAACATCCAGCGCGATGGAGGCCAGAGTCACGTTTCACGAGCGATCGCCCCTCGTAGGTAGATTTGTGCTCTCGCATGCTTATGATTAGTGTCAAAATTTCATGTCTCAAATTACAGCTTGCATGCTGCAAATGCAGGCAACGATTTTGCATGGAAGATTCTCCATATTCTGCTCCGTATTAGCTTTCTTGTATATGTAAAACTTACCCTTTCTGTCTTTATGTTTACCTGCTTGTCAACAACCCTCGTGACCTCATTCTCTTACCTAATTGTTAGAAGTTTTTAAAAAGACTCAGTTGGTTTTATTGGTCATGTTTACTGCTGCAACGAGACACTGTTCACTTCAGTTTACGCTGTTTAGGTCCCTTAAAAGCTTATGCTTATAATAATAATTATTATTATGCACCACAGTCTCTTAGGTATTACGCAAATATAAATGTTCAAACTATAGTGTCTTGACTGCCAATAAAAAGCAGACTTTTGTCTTGATTTTTGCGCTTTTTTATTACATTTTCATCTGTTTTTATTCAATATAAACACTGATGAATTTATACGTTTTATAAAAAACAAAAAAACAATGAACCCTGAGCATATTCAAATTACACATACGGCCACACACAAATTACATGCACTTTAAGGCCTCTTTGCTCTCCAATTTAGTGCAAGAATAAACAACAGCGAGGGGAAAGAAAAGAGTAAATGTGTCATTAATAAAAAAAGGAAGACGAGCTAATTGTGTTGCATGCTCTGGAAAAATCAAAAATCCATTAGAGCGGCGGAAAAAGGACACCGAACATGGCTTTTTGAAAAGCAGATGATGTCTCACAAAAGAAGAAAACCAGAAGCGCTTTTACCTTTAATTTAGTCCTATATCCTCGATTTAAGATGGTCTTTATGTGCACGTCTGTTTGTATGTGTGTGTGTGTGTGTTATTGTTGTACTCTGCTTAATGCATGCCAATGAGTCACGCAAGAGGCAACTTCATCTAATTTCCATAAATGGCCATACAGTTCACGAAGGTCACACACACACACACACACACACGTACCCATGAGAGAGAGAGAGAGACCATAAGGAGACTGTAATTGTGAGAAATTAGAAGAAATGATGGAAGGCACTGCTGGAAGTAAAGAGGAATGAGAGAGACAGAAAGGACTCCGGGGTGAAACAATTAGCTCTGTCATTTAATGTTTGCTCTGCTTTATCAGCTCAGAAAGGTCAGTGCACTTCTACAAAGGATAAGTCATTTTCCTAGGAGGTCTGCAGAGGGACAACATATCCTGAAGATTATTTTCTCAGTAATACGGCGAGTTCAGTCAGGGTTTTGATGTTTTACTTCCCCTCGGCAGCAGAAGTGCATTGACTTCATCACATGTTATATATTTTGTAAGCGTTTTCTCATAATCGTGACGTCTCTGTCTCATTCTGCTACTTTCAAATGAGCATGTACGTCTATCTAAGTAGGAAAGAAGGATGTCTTGATGATGCGTATGACATAATCAGTCAATGTCCGTGACCCGGAGTGGGAGTGGAGGAGCACGAGGAACATCAAATAGACCTTTCTGTTCACCTGAACGATCCCAACGGCTTCAGCTACGGCGCGATGTTGACATTATAATTATAGGACTCATCGTATTGTCATGCAACCCAACGTCTCCCAACGCCTACAATCAAGAAGATGCTATCTTGGTGATGACTGTTGCGTGACGAGAAAATAAACATCAAACGGTAAACTCCCACTCGCTGTTTTCAAAGCTTTCAACCACATTTGGGGGGGGACTTCCTTCAGTTGTTACTTTTGCAATGTAATGACATAAGTTGTGTGTTTTATATTCCTTTCAATTGTTGCATACCTAACACAAACATATACTCTTTAAGGATGCCACGTTAGGAATGTATATAATGTTAAAAGTGCATTTCAAGACATATTTTGAGCAATATGTGAAATTGAATAGATTATTTAGTTCACTTTCTCTGTACAGGTGGTCCTCGCGTTGCTTTGATGTCATCACAGAGATCTTTCTGTTCTCCCTCTTATTGTAAGGGAGGTACTTCTATCTCTCCCTCTCTTTAAAGCCTTCACCGCCATCCCTTTTTGATTTAGCCTTCTTTTTTTTTTTTCATACTTTGTTTTTGATCCCAGCATGAAACCTGGTGAGAGGGGTGTCAGGGTTGGGTCATTACTTTGTGTGTGTGTGTGCGTGTGTGTGTGTGATGTTGGCATTACCCGTTGTCTCTTTGAGGCCATCTGGAGTCGGCACATGTGGGAAAACCTAGTGTTAGCTCTGAATGCGAACGTGTCGGCGTGTGTGTGTCACTTTGACATGCCAACACATTTATAATAGATAACATCGGCCGCAGATTTTAAATTCAACTCTGACTGAGGACGGCAGCACGGGAGAAAGACATGCATACATCTTTCTTTATGTTCATATCTTCTACAGTAACACCGTTGTAGTAACAGGGATCATGCAGGGACACACACACACACACACACACACACACACACACACACACACACACACACACACACACACAAGCAGAAAACCATTGTCTTGATTCCTGGGCTGTCAGCCTAAACCAGCTGAGTCACTACTTAATAACACGCCACTTATTCTCCGGGTGTGTTCACCAGTACATCCTTGTGTTGAGGATGCAAAGACTGTTTGTTGGTCAGGCGTTGTGTTTGGTTAGAGTTGAAATAATGACAAGAACGGCACATCGTTAGAGACGGTTAGAAATAGGTGCATCAGTGTCTCCAGTGGGACCGGAGCAGAAGCGTCCACAACAAGTATTTCGACATCAGGAAATAGCTTCGAGGGACTTGTACTGTAGGTTTACGCAGGCAGAGAGAAAGTGACTAATTAGAGAGTGGCATGGATACAATGAGGAGGAATCCGTGGCTGAACGTTTATTTAGGTGTGAACCTGGCTGCCAAAAGGGGGGTGAATAATAGATGTGAGGGAACAGAGGATAAAAAGTGGAGAGGGAGGGATGACAGATGAAAATGTGCCCCTCCTCTTCTCTTTCACCGCTCACATCTGTATGTATCTCTTTTTTTCTTTGTGATTAAGGATATGCATTGAAGGGCCTATTGAACTGACATAAAGTTGGTAAGATTCTTCTTTGTTTTATATACTGTTGAAACGTTTCCTGAAACTGTTGCTGATTTTTTATTTTTTTTGCATATAGACTTTTAAAATGTAATTCAACGAGTAAAGGTATGAAACATATATTACATATTATCATATTTGTTTGACAATACAATAAGTGCAAATCGCAGCGTCCCCTTTTATGTTCCCTTCAAAACACTTTGCATAATGTTGGTGTTATAATAAAAGGCTACACATGTGAGATTTATAATATATAATGTTCCTCAACTTTCTAGTCATCCTCTGTAAAAAAAAAAAAAACTCACTCTACTCCTGTTGTCTGTCCATCCCGTCCATCCTCTCCATGTTGACCCCAAAATTGGGATGTTGGGAGGCAAAAGGCCTGTGGGCGGAGTCAGCTGTCTCAGGAAGTCCTTACATGGAGCTGTGAATGCCTCAATGTCCTCACAAACTCCACACTCACTCCTCATATTCAGCCGTGAACATGACAGGAATGCACAGAGACGGAAACCAAATCCAGAGAACAATGTTCCGCTCAGTGAGCGCTCTCCCTCTTTCACCTTTTCTCTCCCCGCCCTTTTATCTTTCTCTTTCATCCCTCGCTCGGTCCCGTCAGGCCGAGGGCCTGAGCAGCTGAGCTCTGCCTCCCGCCCGATTCCAGTTGGACAAACACACACACACACACACACACACACACACACACACACACATACACACACACACACACACACACACACACACACACACACACACACACACACACACACACACACACACACACACACACACACACACACAACATAATTTACATTCATGCTTGCACCCACCCACACACACACACAACCTCAACACTTCATACATTGCCTCCGATTAATTTTCTTTCTCATTTATTTGAATCAAGACCCTTAAGAGTGCATGCAAGCGCTGACCTTGGGACACAGAAGATTACACACTTGAACTCCGGCTGAAGAGAGACGCATCCTCCGAGTGGAGGAACCTTGTGGAGAAGCGACAGCGCACTTTTCTAAGAGACGGGAGGCATGCACTTGAGGGAAAATTAAATCTCTCCAAGGATGCTGTCGGGGCATTGAGAAAAGATTGCCGTTTTGTGTCTTAGTACATGTACACTGAACTGCCTCGGTTCATTTTTGCACATGTTTTTGTTCATTTAAACAGCTTTGTGTGCCGTTCTAAAGGTGGAGAAACTTGCCTTGGAAGGCTAAGCACAATATTCGTTTGTCTACGACCTCAGGTGAGAAAGTTTGAATTTAATTTATTTTTTAAAATTAATCTTTTCTTTTTTTTTTCAATGGATGAAGAGGTAATAAGAGGAAGAGGAAATGAATAAACAACATCTCTTTATTCCAAAGTCAGAAGAAACTCAGTACCTCCTGAAAGTTGTTTTCACGGGTTCGTGACCTTGTCTTTTATGTCTTTTTGAAATGATTTTCCTTACCGTGAACTCTGCCATGACTTGTGAGGAGGCTTATCTTCCTCTTAGATTGTTTGAGTTTGTAAAGAGAATGTATGACTGAACCAAGTCTAAAATGCTTAATTTTGTATCGCTCATAAACAGTGGCGGCTGGTGAAATTTTTTTTTGGGGGGGCGCAGTTGGGCGGCGCGGTTTAAATAGCACTCCACAATGAGAAGAAAAGAGGTTTGGAGTAGAATATTCTAAAAAACAAAGCTTTATTTCAAGAAAACACAGTGCTCAACACTGTCCAATAACAAACTGTAACTTTGGGCATGAGAGGTTCAGAGCAGAATGGTTTAAGAAACATTCAATGTGGTGGCCAGAGCAACTTCAGGGAATACATTGACGTAGCATTCAAACTGGGGGCCCTGCAGTAAGGTGGCACTGGTGAGGTGGTCTTTGAAGGCAAAGCGTTCCCTGGTGTGTCCAAGTATGGTGTCACAAACCTACAGATAAATATATAGAGAGAGAGACAGAGACAGTAAGATAAGTTGTGGGGAAATATCTACTACAAACAGGCTTCATACTACAGACAAAAAACTATGTTTTGTGTGTCTTGATGGCTCAGCAACATAGACAAAAGGCCAGGAGCCACCTTGATGGCTGTAGCTATGACACACACACACACACACTCACACACACACTCACACACACACTCACACACTCACACACTCTCTAACTTGTTGGGGGTTGAATTGGTATTTTAGAAGTTATAGTCTGATATGATATCCACCCAAATCTAACAATGTCCAACATGTGTTCTGCTGTGGGAAAGATAAAACATTAAACTCTAACAGGCATCTGCTGATTTTGACACTCACCTCTGCAGCAATACTTCCAAGCTCATCTTCCTTCACAGCCGGCGCTTCCTCGGCTGCTCAGACACATTGCTTTGCTCCACACTGAGCATCAGCTAACAGCTCCGGTTAGCATGTAGCTTGAGGAGAAGCTCCGGGTGTACGTTCTCCCGCGGTCACTGCTTTGCTGCTGACTTTTTAAATCCGGACGTTCAGCTCCCAACTCTTTCAGCCTCTTCTTGTCAACATCTGATCGTGGATTGAAAGGTGTTTTGCGTAGAGATACCACAGAGTTTTCAGTCGCCATATTAACATAATCAAAGTCTCTGCTAGCTGTGTTGCTCGCGTAGCTACGTGGGAGCTATATGGGATGTGAGGGAATGATAAAGGTCTCTGATTCGACGAATAGTCCAACCACGTTGCAATAAGAAACGATGTCATTGGCTAGGGCGCAGATTTGTGCGCCCGAAGATTCACGTTTCATCCGCCAATGAGAAGCTGTCCTTGCCGTCACGAGGGTGAAATGTTTGTTAGCTGCCATAGACTCACATTGGGCCGGCGCCCCGACAGGGGGAGGGGCTTTTCTCAGTGATGATGAATGGCGATATATTATATTTGGTATATCATAAGTGGTTGTTGACAGGGGCTTACGGTCTCCCACACACATTTAGCGCGTCAACACGGTATATTTCTTATTTAAATTATTTGGTATATAATGTTTTTTGACAGTATATATTATATATTTTTTTTCTTCTTTTTTTTTTTTCATCGCAAAATTTTAAGAGGGGCGGCGCCCTAGCGCCCTCTATTGACGCACCGCCACTGCTCATAAATGCTCAAAGAAAGTGAAACTGTTCATATGAACGTTTGATTTTTCCATTAGGAATATTATTGTGAAAGTATTACGAATCAGAAACAGCAAATTAAATGAATTAAAAGTACAGCTGAGGTTTTTGGGAATGTCATTAGGTTTGATATTGCATGTGGAATGAACTAAAAGTATTTGACACATTTTAATATTGATTTGATGCAAAGTCAGGGGATCTTCACCGTTGCCCAAGAGGCTAAAAAAAGATATTCCTATTGTATTTCTCCGTCATTAGCATTGTATTTATTCCTTATGGCTTTAACCACTTGTATCTAAGTTTGAACTGGGTTTATTATATGTTTCACGTGTATGATAAGTACAGTCAACCTGCAATCCTCAAACCAAACGAGGGAATCCACACTGCCACAATGTTTTTGACTGTTTGAAAAACAAATCCAATCACATAGCTTTTCTTATTAATTAGTTAATGATGTCTCTCAATAATGTTTTTGCAGGGGTTGGTGTGAAGAAAGTTTGAAATGATTTGTCTGTATTGAAGAAAGAAGCCGCTGCCCTGCTGACTCCGTATTGTAAATCTGAATGGAGTTTTAATTATAGGCGTATTGTATGAAGAGGTTTCTTTGTGAAGGAATTTCTTGCATTGAGAAATGTAAAAGGGTTCCATTGCTCTCTTTAGCTCTTATTGTACGTTCCTATTACCTCTCTTCCATTAATGAAGGACACAATGACACTGACCCAAGTGCTCCTCAATAGATTGAAGCTTATTATTTTTTAACAAGGCCATCATGTATAAGCTGAGCCACCTGCAATAACTTTAATATAATGTGGAACCGGCTTGACAACTTTAACCAGTATTTCAGAGATTTAGCTGAATACTTCAGCTAAATCTTTTGGTTTTATCAAAATCAAGGAGCCTTTACAGCCTTAGTATTAGTGGCGCTCTCCAGTTTTACAAGTTTACATTTAGATTTGTAATAATTGCTCCCAGTGTTAATTCAGCTTTTTTGTTCACTACTGAATTAGAAACAGAAAACATCAAGGTTTTTTTTTTTTTTTACCCCAGCAGTGTTAAAGACTAGACAAGCAGACTGAGGCAAAACAATCGATTGAGACTGACACACACACACACACACACACACACACACACACACACACACACACACACACACACACACACACACACACACACACACACACACATTGGTAAAAAGATGAAAGAATCAATCCCTCAAAACTTTCTCCGAAACCACAGGTTGTGTTGCAGAGGGAACAGAGGGATGAAAGTGAGAATGAAAGAGAAAGGTAGAGCGGCAGGTGACTGACTGGCAGGGCAGATCGCATGCCAAGCCACTGTCACTGGCACTTACAGGGCACACACACACACACACACACACACACTACACAATATTAACGCGAATGTACTTATTTTATTCTTTTATGAAATGAAATTGCCAAAACCGGACTTGTATCCTTGATTGAAGTCAATCTATCAAAGAGGGGACTTCCATATACTCTGTACATTATTCTTTTGTTCATCTCACAAAATCAATAATTCAACTGTGACGTTATCAATATTTAAAGATTACTCTGTGATCAAAGTAATCATGTCAACTTTCATTGAGAATGAATAAAGTTTAACCTGCAAATCAGAAGCAACTTTGCTTCATGCGCTAATATAAAATGAACTGTATCTAGTCTTTAATATGTTATTGTGGCGCGAGCGCACACACACGCGCACACACACACACACACGCGCACAGACACACACGCACAGACACACACACACACACACACACACACACTGACGATTAGCTAATGATGTTTTGTCAAAAGTTTCCCCCTCATCTCTCCACTTTGTTTCTGTACCTGTCTGGTTACCGCGACGCCCAAGGCCTGTCACTCAGACAACTGTGCAAAAGATGAGTAAAAGCACACACACACACACCCACACACACACACACACACACTAACGCGCAGTGGGTGACGGTGTACAAGGGACTGCTGGTGCCCACATCAGAATGCAGGTTGGAGGTTTGACATTCCTGGAGGCTGTGTCCGTCTAGCCAGTTAGGGGGAGGACAGCCAATAACACACACACACACACACACACACACACACACACACACACACACACACACACACACACACACACACACACACACACACACACACACACACGCACGCACGCACACAGCATTGCCCTGACTATCTGATGAGCCTAATGCTGATCCAAGTCAATAGTGAGAAAAAAAAGATGGCTTTTAAATGTTCCACCTCTTACCAGGCGTGAGTGTGCGTGTGCGTGTGCGTGTGTGTGTGTGTGTGTGTGTGTAGGTGTGGTCGTGTTGGGGCTTGAATGTATGTGCTTTTCCTTGATGCTTGTCTCTGCATGTGTGTGTGTGTGTGTGTTTGTGTGTGTGTGTGTCCTATAACAGTAATGAAGGCAGTCTGAGAGATTATCACAGTTGGGCGCTTGCAGACCTCAAGGTTAAAGGAGCACAAAGGCGCAGCAGAAACAGTGTGTTGTGTGTGTGTGTGTAATTGTGTGCATGCCTTTGTATATGTGTAAATGACGGTGTGTGTGTGTGTGTGTGTGTGTGTGTGTGTGTGTGTGTGTGTAAGATTTGAGGACGAGCAGAGCCACAAAAAGCAAGATGATTGATTGGCTTGATGCTGAGAAAGAGAGAACGAGCCATAAAAGAATTAAGAGAGAGAGAGAGAGAGAGAGAGAGAGAGAGAGAGAGAGAGAGAGAGAGAGAGAGAGAGAGAGAGAGAGGTACCCGACAGGACTTTAAAAGAATAAATAAAAATGTAATTTGAAAATCAATAAATTACAAAACACAGGAGTGAGATGAGAGCATTGATATCAGAGTCTTCGACCTTGTCCTGTAAGAATGTTTTTCTTTTGGACTTTTTGGACATTTTATGAAATGGCAATATTGTAAGAGAACCGTGTGTTAAAACTAAAATGGTATCGTCTACTGTACCTTTATGTTCATTTACATAAATACGTGAAATTCCTGAATTTATCCAGGCATTCCTTTTCTTCTACACCTCGTATATATTTAAACTGTACAAAGTGAATCAACTCAAAGCATCACCTGACCTCTGAGGTCGTGGATCAGTTCTTAATAAACTGGCACATTGCTCAGGGACCAAAGTATGAAACTTTCTCAATTTGGATGGCGGCTGCTTCCCTAGAGCTAAAGGAAGAGGACACTTTTAATGGTTTTTGAGAAGCCTGTCGCCCGTGCTCAAAGTGTTTCCTTTAGTGTTTACGACTGTTTAGTCAACCTTGCCAAATGGCCTCTGAAGTTTTTAATGTCACTCATTCAATTAAAGTTCGAGGGAGAGCTGAACCTGGGGGGGCAATAAGTCACATATTGGTATTATCCTGCCCTGCTAATTACTGAAGCAATGAACTTTAATTAATATCCGAGCTTGGTGTGTGTGTGTGTGTGTGTCAAAGCATGCTAATGTGTGTGTTTCTTTGCGCACTTGTGGCCAACTCTCCTTTATCTCAAGCCATCGCTCTTCAACACACGTACGTACACACACTTACACACACTCGCGCGAGGCGGAGGTTGACATTTCGCCGAGTGTCTCGGTTCACGCGAGAAGCGCTGACACCGTGAACCGAGGAAGGCTAGCCGCGCCGTTAGCATTAGCATAATTATCTCAGTTATCGGCAGCGTTGAAGGCCAGATCCGACAACACGGACGACATAACACGCAGCTCGGTGGACTCCTCCGCTCTCATTGTCTCAAGGAATGACATTCTCCTTTTCATATCAGCCACATCTGTTGTTTTCCATTTGGTTTTTCTTCTGTGCAAACGGAAAACGGAATACAAGAGCTGGATTGTCGCGTGAAACCTTTTGTACATTTTAAATGCAGTGGATTGGCTGCTCCTAATAACGATATGCTGAACATTTTTCTTCTCATCGACTCCACACCTCTGGTGTGATTTGCATCCAGACAAAGGGGCATTTAAGATGCTAAAAATACCAATTACCGTGCTTTTTAAAACATCTGCAATTAAAAGTAAAACTACAACAAAGCTGCAGTTGGTGTAAGAGTGAGCTGATGCCTGTGTGTGTTTATGTATTTTATGAGTCGCTCTACCTACTGGGCTTTGCCTTGAGCTAGCGGTGCCCTTCACTTCCCTTTGCCCAGAGCTTTGCGATGGCCACGACTGCTGCGAGGCAGACAGAGAAACTCTCACAACTAAATCAACTGTCCTGTTGAGAACAGTGGCTTCTTGGACGTGTAAAACACTTTGATTTTCACCTGTCCTTGCAAAGGCTGGGGTGATCTTTTTAAATAGACTGTTGGTGGGTTCCTTGAACTTCTTGTCACGGAAGACATCTTGGCAAGACACACATTTTACATTTTAATCCCATCAGTGGTTTGAAAACAGAGTTAACACTCTGATTTTGTAGCTTTTCCCTTCCTTTACTCTTCATCTTTCCTCTCTCCTCCCTTCGTCATCACCCTTTACTTTCATCCTTTCCTGCCGCTAGCCTCCCTATGATTTTTTTTACGTCCCCACATCTCTCTCCCTCCCACCTCTGCCTTTCTCTCTCCCTCCCTCCCTCTGTCTTTTTGTCCCTCTCTGTGATCGTTTCATGTGTGCTGATCTCACCTCGTGTGTTTGAAGCCCAAAGAGCAGCGGCAGGCGATTCTGGATCACACTACTAAAGACCCCGACACATCTGAGAGAGAGGAAGATAGATAGTAGAAAGATAGACGGATAGGTATATAGAACTATAGGTAGGTAGGTAGGTAGGTAGGTAGGTAGGTAGAAAGATAGACGGATAGGTATATAGAACTATAGGTAGGTAGGTAGGTAGGTAGGTAGGTAGGTAGGTAGGTAGGTAGGTAGGTAGGTAGGTAGAAAGATAGGTAGGAAGATAGATAGGTAGATAGAAAGATAGGTGGGTAGGTAGATAGAAAGATAGGTGGGTAGAACGATAGGTAGGTATAGAGAGAAATATATATAGGTTATATATAGGTAGAGAGAAAGATAGATAGGTAGGTAGGTAGGTAGGTAGGTAGGTAGGTAGGTAGAGCGAGAGAAAGATAGGTAGGTAGGTAGGTAGTAAAGTAGGTAGAAAGATAGACGGATAGATATATAGGTAGGGAGGTAGGTAGGTAGGTAGGTGGATAGAAAGATAAGTAGGTAGATAGATAGGTAGCTAGAAAGATAGGTGGGTAGAAAGATAGGTAGGTATAGAGATAAATATATATAGGTAGAGAGAAAGATAGATAGGTAGAAAGATAGGTAGGTAGATAGATAGGTAGATAGAAAGATAGATAGGTAGGAAGGTAGGTAGGTAGGTAGTGAGAAAGATAGGTAGGTAGGTAGGTAGGTAGGAACATACAATTAATGTCAATAGTAGCAGATAGACAAAGAAAAGAGAGAGAGGTACATTAAATGAGCCTTTCATGTCTGTCTTTAATGCCACTCATCTGCAGATGTCACTAGTTGTTCTTGCCAGCGAAGCACACACACACACACACACACACACACACACACACACACACACACACACACACACACACACACACACACACACACACACACACACACACACACACGGTGCTCTCTCAATCACCTTGCCACAGGCTGTGTCCTCCTGCTTCAAGCCGGCACTGTCTGTGAGTGTATTGAGTTGGTTCAATCAATTGTGTGTGTGTGTGTGTGTGTGTGTGTGTGTGTGTGTGAGCACAGACCGTACGTGTATTCCTCTACACTCCCCCCCCCCCAGTGAGTTATTTGACAATACGCACACATTAAAGTAGATTCAGTCAGTAGCAAGCGCAACACACACAAACACAGATAGAAAGAGCTGCAACACAAGCAACAGGAACGACTGAAGTCAGGGATGAGCCTCAGTGAGCGTGTCATCTAAAACATCAATCCAAAAATATGTGTATGGTGACAAGTCGAGGTTTGAAAAACATACACGCCCACAAAGAGACACACATCCTTGCGGATGCAGCTGCGGTTCGGTCCTACACCTGCCTCCGACCTTCGACCCAGGAAGTAAAAGTTGTGTCACCTTTTGTCTGACCCTGAACAGGAAGTAGAAGGACTCTAGTTGAAGGCGTTGTTCACTTGACTCAGTGAGCCTACGTGCAACATATATCCCTTGTTTGTTCTTGATTCTTAAAAAAAAACTAACTCATAATATATAAAACATATACATGTTTTATATATTTCCTTTGCAATAGTATATTTCTTCCAAGACTTTAGCTTAAACCGGTGATCTTTGACGCTCCTGCGAGGCACGCACCAGTGTCCTGACTGTGTCCTGAACTTCATGTGAACTGTCCAAATAGAACAATACCGCCATAAAAACACTGCTGTGTGTCACTCATGGGGCTCATGGAGCAGCTTTTTAAGACAGCCCTTGTGTTTCCTGTGTTACCAGGCCTGACTTATTGCCCG
Source organism: Myoxocephalus aenaeus (assembly GCA_038501785.1). Lineage (NCBI taxonomy): Eukaryota > Metazoa > Chordata > Actinopteri > Perciformes > Cottidae > Myoxocephalus > Myoxocephalus aenaeus. The sequence goes on along the minus strand of JBAMJR010000047.1, from coordinate 1,797,137 downwards.
TACGCTTATGTGACTTTGTAGATTGTAAATTAGTGTAGGTGGAGTGTGCATTCTTATACTTTGTTAAGCATCAGGAAGAGTAAATCTGTCAGCACCCATTATACGCATGTGGTGGGAGGAAATGACCAGGCCAGTGCGTCCAAAACGGCTCAAAACAGACTTTTTAACAACGGCAATGTGGAAATGGTCTTTTAATAAAGATTACAACAAAAGTTGGTGTTTTAAAAGGAGAGTACTAATCTGCACATGTCACCAAAAAAAAAGAAATGGCACGAATGGCCGTTTTTTCTTCTTCTTCTTCTGCTCATTAAGTTCAGAGAATGTTTTTTGGGGGATAATTTCAGCTTTTGTGAACGCTGGCAGCTCACCAGGAGTTTCCTCGGTCATCAAGCATTGACGCACGGGATATTCCTCAAATAAAAAATGGGAAACAGGCACACCTCGTTACTGAGCCGTGCCTCGTGCTGACAAAGCCACTGGCCGCCCTCTAAAATCTTCTCCATACCACCGAGTGTGCAGAGATGTGTGTGCCGAGTTCTTGCTGGACTATAAGCAGAAATGTACGACCATCAGTATTGAAGGTCATGTGAAGGACTGATATTTGTCTTGAATCAGTATTTAGATAGATGTCATGTTGTGGCTTTATCGTAGCACCTGCATCTGGCCCGAGGTGTTTATTAACGCGGATAGATGGATAGATTTTGAACGAATATATGGTTAATTTAAAGAAAAGTGGTTGCTGCAAAGATTTGTGATTATTTTTTATCGTCCTTCTCTTTAGTCTGTCATGTTTTTTCATTTCATTGCATAGCAGACATGTAGCTCACCTTGCTACCTTGAGTGTGCGCAGGGCTTAATAATGTACAAGGCATTAGAGAGCCATCATTGAATGCTACTTAAACACAGAAGATCTGTGTAGGTGACCTTTGAACTGTCTGTCTGCACGGCCCTGTGTCTAGTCGCCCTGTCTGTGTGCGTGCTTTTTGTACGTTGGTGTATCTTTTTTATCCGCCTGTCTCTCTTGTCAAAATACTGTGCCACAGCACGCACACCGCCAGGCCATTTCCTGTGGAAAAGCTCTCCACGCGGGCTCTCTTTTTAAACGGCAGGTCCAGAAGGTGAGAGCGGTGTCGCGTCACGTTGTTTTTCAGCCGAAGGTACAAAGAGCAGCGCCGCACTGCCCCGTCCACGCCCAGGAAAGACGACACGCAATCCTGTCCAGATGGGGGGGAAGAAAAAAAATTCGACTGTATTTTAGCGGAGATGGAAATACACGCGTAACCTTTTAAATTGAGCGAGTCAAACGAGGGCCGGTGTGCATGTGGAGGACGTCTGTCTGTCTCCTTCTGTGGGCGTTTCTCTTGGGTCTCTGTTTGTCTTTGCCTTTCGATTGACCAGCCGTTCTGTGTGTGTGTGTGTGTGTGTGTGTGAGTGAGTCTGTGTTTAGAGGATAAAACTCCCACACTGAGCTGTGTTTGATGTCCAATTGATCTGAAAAGCCTGATTACCCTCCATGCATCTCAGAAATGACCAGGTGAGGCCGAGTGTGTGTTTGTGTCTCGCGGTCGTCCATGGAGGACTTTCCTGAAGGACGTTTCTTGTATTGCCTGTTTCTTTGTATTATTGATACAGTTTTTATCACAAAACAGTCGCTATATCCAAATTGTAACTCAAGTGGAAACTATTTCTCCCGTATTTCTGAATGATAAGCCAAAGCAAAAACCTAAAAGCTTTGTTGTTGCACTTTTCTTTGCAAAACTTACATCTGTTTATGGTTTTGTTTTGCAGGAAACGGTCACATGGCCAGTTTCAATTGAAACTATTGGCTTCACATTTGTATTTTATCTTCATCTTCCTTTGCCAAGCGGAGACACTTGGCTCCTCTCTCTGACTACCCTCCACCTGCATCCTTCTTTACTCTTTCGTCTTCCTCCTCTTCCTCCCTCTCCAACATCCATCACAGCTCTAAATCTCCTCTTAGTTGCTTTTAAACATTAGAAAGCTGGCAGCTGGTCCTTTCTCCTTCTTTAACCTCTGCCGCCCCTTGAAAGTGCATGTGTGTGTGTGTGTGTGTGTTTATCTGCCCAAGGCACCGAGTCCAGCCGTATAGGCGACATGCCAACAAGCGCGATAAGACGGACACACACACTTCTCTCTTGTGGATGCAAGCTGATCAGACTTCTATTAGAATATCTAATATAGTACTTTTTTTAAATGGCACTTCTTGAAATTAAAATGCACGCTCAGATAAAAGCTGACTTCCTATTTGATGAAATAAGCCCGAGAAGCATACACACCCGGCCGTATCAGGCGGTTTATCCAAGGTCTCTGCGCTTTGCATCTTTGGCACCTGCTTACAGGAGCGAAGCAGCGGCTGCAGTCGATGGAGCAGAAAAACACTGAGCTTTTCTTCTGCTTGTCTGATCAGCAGGGTGGCACTGAGACACCTGGAAGGTCTCCAACGGAAACACACACACACACACACATGCACACAATCGGTGTCCATTAGGATGAGTGGCTAATGTGTAATGAAGAAGAAAAGACACATCTGCACGTTGCTGCTGTGTTCTTGGAGGGCAGGAAGAGAATAATAAAGATGTACAGCGAGCATCAGCTGCTGGAGTTAAGCGGATGCTGTCATGAAGTAGAGGATGCAATTGAGAGAATTTGGGTTTTAGTCAGAGAAAATCTTTTAGGGATGGAGGCACATTATTGTTTTATAATCAGTTTTGTATTACTTTTTTTTTTTTAAGTGTTGTCCCGTGACCTTGCTCCCTAAATTAAGTAAAATCAGCAATCTACTCGATCACTTTCACTACACTTTCACCACGATAACACAGTGGCGTAAGTAACTTATTAAAAAGAGCAATAGCTGATGGTGTTTTACTGCAGTATTATAAGAATATGCAGATTAATTTAATGCCTGAACAGCAGACTGTCTGATCTCCAGGTTATAGACACTGTGAGACATTAACTGTAAGGAAATAGGAAACAAACAAAAGAACGCAAAATCCAGAAAAAAACATAATGTGAGATTATTCATGTGCCATGTTGGGAGCTCAGAAAATAAAACATAAGAACAGATTTAGAAGATTTAAGGGAAAGATGTGAAGAGACAGAGGGTGATTGAAAGAGAAAGAGGGGATAATAAAGAAAGACATGTGTAGCAGTTATAAGGACATGGATTTACTGTCTTAATACAGTTACATCTCTCCCAAGGGGACCGAAGGATTAGATATGGTCATTTCATCAGACGGGAGGGAGTGGACGGCTGGAGGATTAAGAAAAGACTGAACGAGGAGAGGAAAAAATAGATGATAAGAAACGGAGATGGACGAGGGGATTGAGGGATAGACTGGAGGAGGAGACGGAAAATGATTTTAGCTCATTGCTTTTATGGAATTGAACTAAATCTTTACAATCAGGGACTACTTGGGGGTTGATTTATACATGTCGTACGGTTTCACCAACAAAAAGTGATTTTGAACCACCGCCACTCAAAACCTGCGAGGACCCAAGTGGCCCCGGGAATTATGGGAAGGGAGACATGGAAAAGCATGAGGCTTCCTTCCAGCCGGGGTCACTGCCACACCAGCTGTCTCCACACAGGGGACCGGGACACTCTCACACACACACACACACACACACACACACACACACAGAAAACAGTCCGCTAAATACACGTAAACACAAATAAATTCACCTATAGATGAGTATTGCTTTTTTAAGAGTGAATATTTCGCTAAAAACATGAGAGGAAAGGAAGATGAAATCAGAACTTAAGTGGTAAATAAAGAGATGACATGACATGCATGCAAACCAGCTCCATAAATGCACCCGGCTACACACAATTATGCTTTTAAAAAAATCCAATTTAAGGCTATAATACTGCTGTGAAATTGATGGTATTTAGCCGACTCTTGTGTGAATGAAGTGGAAATTAAAGAAAAATAGTGACACGGGAAGAAAAACGGAGCGCAAAGTGAGCAAAAAAGACCAAAAGTGGACGTAGAGACAGAATGAAGAGGACAATTGACTGTGAGAGAGTGAGACAGTTGAGGAGGAGGAGAGAGGCCAAGGCTCAGCACCCTCAGACATATGGCTGTCTCCTTCTTGATTACACTTCAGCTGGCTGGAAGATTACCAGCTCTCTGTGTGTGTGTGTGTGTATGTGTGTGTCCTCCTGCATATGCTCGCGTGTGTGTGTGTATGTGTGTCCAAGAGATCCCACTGAAGCCCGCTAAAGATTACCCGATACCACTTAACTTCTGTGTGTGTTTGAGACGCTTATTTAAGATTAGAAGGGCCCTGCTGGAGAGCGTCGTCATGCTTAGCGTGCTTTAAGAAGTCCGGGAGTCTGTGCCAGATTATGAGACGGCACTATGTTTCCAAGATTAAGTGTGCGAGAGAGTGTGTGTGTGCGCTCACACTTCTTCTGCTGCTTTGCGGTGGATTACGGCCACATGGAGTGTGAAGTGTGTGAGTGTGTCTTAACACCAAGATTACTCCAAGTCAAGTAGATTGAGCCCCCTGATTCTCAGAGAAGAGGAGCGGCAAGATCAGATAGCTCGTGGTTTCCTCTAATCTCAGACACTGACACTGTGTGTATTCGACGCGCATGTGTCTGCAAATCATGCAACGCATGTCTGTGTTTGCCTCATATTGTGTTTCTCGATGTACTGTGAGCGTATGCCTGTGTGCACGTGTGTGGTCTCATCTGGCTGGAGCTTTCTTGGAAGGAAACAAGTCCATATGCTGCAAGAAGGCTGCCTGTGACCTCACACCATGGACCCTGCTGTAGTCTGCCACTATCTGCAAGGAGGGCGAGAGACATAGCCGGACTGAGAGAGAGAGAGAGAGGGATGAAATGGGCAGAAAGATGAACAGAGGGAGCGAGAGATGCCAAGACAGAGGGAGATAGCGGCAGAGAGAGAGAAGGCTGTAGATCCTGCAGACATTGTGAAAGTCTATAAATCTTGTCTCTCATGCATGAGATGTCATGAAAGTAAACTCATGCTCATGTTTACCAAAAGGACAGAAGACCCGATCACAAAGCGCTGACTACTGGTGTTTAGTTCAGTAACTTTATTTGAGTTTCCAGTTTCACACAACGAATGAATTATGACCCAAACTGTTAATTGTCAGACTGACTCTGTGGTTCTACTTTAACCTGATTTATCTCTCTACAATGAGAGGTGAAATATCATCCGGGAAGTCCATCTTTAAAGGATGTAAATCTGTGATTTAAAGGCTTCTCAAGCGCCAAAATACTGCACACCGGTTTCTAATACTGACAGCAGATTTAAGAACTCTGAAAAGTGATCAACTCTTTGATCAACTCTTGACATTGCGCTGCGTTGCCGTAAACATTGAGCCATCTTGTAAATGTAAATGATGGAACAAAAACAACAACAATGAGACTTATTATTATGCTGTTTTGATTGCAGCGGCCACTTGTGCTGTCCATGGTGCTGATCTCACTGAGCAGCCTTCCCGGGGGGGGGGGGGGATGTCCTGCTAATCAAGAATCAGTTTATATAATCCTCTGCAGTCTCCACATATGTGTTCGGGGACTTTCCGCACACGTCTCTGGACAGTATGCGTTCGCGTGCGGAGGCTGATCCTTGAGAGGAACGAAGTCACGGAGCCGGGGACAGATGTGTTAAATCCAGATGGACACTAATGGGTCAAGGTTTGTTTTTGTGTGCTTCAAACATGCACACACGCCATTCATAGCCCATTATAGCTGACGTCTAAGGAATCGCTGTCTCGCAGAAGACGCAGATAGCCTCAGGGTGACCAAAGAAGAATAATAAGCAAAAATGTGTGTGTGTGTCTGTGTGTGTGTGTGTGTGCCAGATCATCCCATGCAATCAAAAAGCATCTTACTTTGCCCCATATTTATAAATACTCCAGTTTGTGCATACATATAAATCTGCATTAGTGTGTATGGCTCGCCATGCCATGGCTCTATAGCCAGTGGCGCTGTTGTGACTGAGGAAAGCAGAGCTGTCAATCATACTGCCATCAAATTACGGAGTTTCTTTTCTACAAACGCTGAGTGTTGAGTAATACATGCATACATAGCTTCTTGCATATACGCTGAATGTTATGTGTCACTTTACGTTCAGTTTAGACAGAATATTAACATTATTGTCGCAAATTGTAGGATTAAAGGTGCTCTTCCTTTCAAAATAAAGTACATAGTGTATCAAAAGATGGTGTTTTTGATACAGTTTGTGTTTTTTTGGACCACAAGCAACATATTGTCTCAACACTATATAGTTATAGGGTGAGTTCGCTGCTGGTTTTGATGCTTTTTATGGGATTTGTCGACATTAAAAGGAATATAGAATTCCACCAGACTTATCCTTTAATGTGTCTCCTTCTTGAGCGGGAGATCAATCACGCAGCTTCTCTTGATCGCAACTTTGGAATCCATAATGATAACGACGAAATACGGGGGACACCTCCTCCCCGCTGCTAAAGCCCCGACAAACAATACCTGCAATCCTCGGACGGAGCTCTGTGGCCTCTGGGACATTCAACCCCCCACCGCTGTGTTGAAGGGCAGGCTCTATGGCCATTAATGGCCCCCACCACGCTCTTCACCCAACCCAACCAAACCCCACTGATCTGGCTAAACACCTGAAATCGCTTCCACAAATGGGAGCCATGACATCCACTGGGTGGACAGATACGGAAGCAGAAAATATCCCGTGGCTTTCAAAGGGACTCTGGCCTGGATGTGTGTGTACGTGCATGCAAAAAACCCAAGCGTGCATGCAGTCTGCGTGTGTGTGCGTGTGTGTGTGTGTTTGTGTGTGTGTGTGTTGCCATGAAATCTTTAGTGAAATATTTGCACAGCGGCCTCTGTGGATGAGCGAGATAAACTCAGAGCTCGAATTTGAAAAACAACGTCTCTCTCTCTCTCTCTCTCTCTCTCTCTCTCCACCTCTGAACCCATCCCTCCTCAACTCTCTTATGTATTCATTTTCATAAACTCCTACTGTGTGCTTTTCTCAGCTCACCACCCATGATGAGCAATCATCTATTATTAGCCCGCATTGAGCCCATCGCCGCGCGTCCATCAGATGTAAAACTCTCGCTGTCTTGTTCGACTTACCGAGCAGCGTGTCTTCCCGAGCGCTCGTCGATGTGAACGCAGAGGGGGACGGGGGTGGGAGGAAGGCAGGAAAGAAAGAGGGGACAATGGAGAGAATAAAGGACATAAAGAGAAAGTGAAAGGGACAAAGGAAGATAAGGAGGGATGGGAGGACTGGAAAGGTAGAGAGCAAGGTATCGCCAGAGGAGTGGATGGAGGGACTGGGCGGAGGGAGAGGACTCTTGGCAGAGTGCAGTGATAATCCGGTGCCTGTGTGAGTGATTAGCATATATGCTAAACACTTCAATTCTATCAGCCAACACTGAGAGGCCGAGATAACTACTCGTACGCGCTCCCCCCTCCACCTCTGCCTCTATCGCTTTCTGTCTTCTGGCTCCTGTCGTCTGCCCGTCGTCTTATTGTTTTCATTTTCCCTCCTCTGACTTTTTTTTTTTCTTCCCATTCATCCTTAATTTCCCTTTTTGTGTCCTGTTTGTCAGAAGCCTTGGTCCTTTTCTGCTCTTTTTTCTTTCCCACTTTCTTCAGACAGCTGATTATCCCAACAGACTAATTATTTCTTATTTTCTTAAATATATTTTTCTATCTAGATCTTTGAACTGTATGAGATTGTCGTGTAATGATCTTGATGACGCTCAGTCGTTTAATACATGGCTCCAAACATGTATTTCAACCTTGTGATGTTGCCTAATACCTCATTGAAATACATCAAGGTCCTGGTTCTGGTTCTCCAGGGCCTCCCTTCCCTCCAACGTACCCTGCAAATAGTTTTGTCTGATTTCCTGGAGAATAAGACAATCTTCTCGCTTGTAGTCTTTTATTAGTTGTAAAGGTCATATAGATCATCAGTAATACATTCTTAAATTCTAAACTCTAACTTGAATTTAGTAATTTAGATATTCTTTTTCTGGACTTTCTTTTTCCTTTCAATAGCTTTTATTCCAATAAAAAATGACTTCAGTTTCTTTTCCCATGAATCCAAATAACATTATATGAGCTGAAGCTTTAATGAAATGGTCTAATGTATCCATTAGATCTCTTTGGGTCTTTTATATTCACTATTTAACCAAGTTGTAACGCATCCTCCAAAGCTGTGTTACACAACAAAGGGAGATTAGCGTTTCTTCCTCATGAAAACAGTCCACATCCTTGTTATTTGCAATCACTGATAATGTGTTTAAACACACACACACACACACACACACACACACACACACACACACAAACACACACACACACACACACACACACACACACACACACACACACACACACACACACACACACACACACACACACACACACACTCTCTCTCTCTCTCTTGAGGAGGTGTGAGAGGTGTCTATGAAACACTAGCTGTGTTTGTGCAGAGTGCTAGTGAAACACGTTGGGGCTCTTCAGATTCCATTCAAATGCAAAACACTTGCACACACACACACACACACACACACACACACACACACACACACACACACAGTACTTATCCCTGCCCACACACTCGACTCATTAGTACACACTTACGACTCATATGGATGTGTTTTACAGCACGGAGAGCGACAGAGGCGGTTACACTGTACAGAGAAAATTAGGGTTTTAAAGTGGAGGCCGTACTGTAGTGACCGATTTATGTTCAGCGGACAATGTCGTCAAATTCACGCATCTTGTCCGAGTTTACTGGGGAAGTCTTGAAACTCTTATTGTACTTTTAATGCTCAGCAAGGTGTTGATGTCTTTCTATGGTCCGTTAAAGCCACAGCCCCTTTCGAAAAGGAAGCTACACAACAAATGTAACTTCTTTTCTGTGTGTCTTTCGGTCACTCTTCCTTCCTTTCCTGTCTCAGCTAGCATCTGTTTGTCTTCAGCGTGGAGGCGCGGGGCCTCCCAGCGCTCCTGGCCTTCCAGACTGACACTTCCCTCCCATCTTTTATTCAGCTGCTTCCCAGCCAAGGGTTCCTCCAGACGGGCTCTGCCTTCAGGCGAGCCCCGGGGCTCGACGCCCAACAAGGCCTCTCGAGTGGAGCTCTGCACTCCAACCCTGCACACGCACACACACACGCACACGCACACACACACAGCAGAGTAGCCCAAAGTATCCGGAGGGCCGTTCATATTGGTCACATCAGCGATTGCTTTTATTCATACGACCATCATTCATTTATCGTGGCTCTTTTATTAATTTGCTCACAGGAGAGACGACGCTGAAGGATGTGGGATGACAGCCGCTCACGCCGAAAACTTGTCTTTTCACGCGTGTAGATGTAGCATGTAAATGTCTTCAAGGTCAGAAGTGAGGGTTACGCTCAGGTCAGGTTTGTGTAGCGGCGAATATGAGAACAGACGCACAAGCAAGACAAGTGTGTGTGTGTGATAGGTTGACATGTTTTCCTTTTTCTGTCTCTCAGAGGGTCTGCAGACGAGAGCGGATACATCCTTGAATTTGTTTGTGTCTACGTGTGTGTGTGTGTGTGTGTGTGTGTGTGTGTGTGTGTGTGTGTGTCTGTGCGTGAGAGATAGACAGGCAGGCTGCTTAGCCCTGGAGCGTCTCCAAACAGGAAGACTTGAGCCGCGGTGTTGAGAAATACTTCCAGGTTAAGGCGAGGTCAGCGGAGGGGCGACAGGAAGTGTTTAGCTGACAGCTGTGTCCATCCATCTTGCTGACAGATCCACACACAAACACATTCATGCACACACACACACACACACACACATTGGCGGTGCCCAGGGACGCCGAGGAGCCTCCTGGTCTATCACATGCGTCCTGTTTCCACCGCATGGCACAGAAACAGAGGGGAGAGGGAGACAATCCGGCAAGTGAGCAAAAGGAGGGCGGGCGAGCCAGAAAATGGAGAAGAAGAGGAGAGAAAGAATGACGTATACGAGGACGCAGTCCTACTTTCCACATAAAGATATGTTTTGTAGTTCCACACATGATATGTTATGATAATGTGTGTGCGTTTGTACCTTCACCCGTCTGGTGTCGTCTTGAGGATAGGCGCGGCTACGCGGCAGCCATTGTGTTGAAGCGAGCATATGGTTTCTGACACGTCTCTTTCTAGTGCCATACTGTCAGTCTATACGGCATAATGGCAGCCAAGGCAGCAGTCCTTTTTACTGCAGCTGAAGGCCCGTTTGAAGGAAAACATGGAAGAGCATTAGTGGGAGTTTATTCCCCGGCTTATCGCTTTGGACTCCACGGACGAAGACGGTTTAAAAAAAAAGTGGATTCGCTTTAAAGGGAGAAAAAAAAAGAAGTTTGTGTCTCCAACTTACTTTTTCTTGATTTCTATTTATACTCGCTGGAACAATGTGATTCTCGGCGGGAACGGGCGATCGGGGGAATAATACCTTCCAAGTTACTTGTGAAAGTAGAGAGAGTTTCCTTTCTTATTGTTTTTTCTGGGGTCGGAGAGAAAACCCTGGAAATGGCATTGTTTTAAAAGCGCTCGGTAATGATGCAAAGGGGACTGAAGATCCTGTTCATGTGAGTTCAGAAAGTACCCTCTTCCCCTAGTTTAGTATCCTTAACATAACAATAATAACTCCATGTCGAGCAACAGACACTTGGAAATAGCTTTTGCTACTTGGTATGAATCAGTTTCAGTTTAAATCATACAAATAAATGAATCTAAAAACCTCTGTACCATGTCTTTTTATGTGTTTTCATATTAAAACGTATATACAATAAACATGACAAATTCAAATGCCTCAACAATAGGTAACATAATTCAGATTATTATTTTGTGTCTTTTAAAGCTGTGCAGTTGATAAAAAAAAAAAAAGATTTTCCTTTTTCGTTTTTAAGCTCGTAAAAAGATGAAAACAAGCTGCGTCGCTCCTTCGTTGATGTTCGGTGTCGTGCATGTCATGTTCGCCGTGTTCCCTTTCACAAACACTCTCCTGTAAACACTGGAGGAGAACTGATAACTTTGTAAAGCTCACAGTGGTTTTGAAAAGGTGACACACACACACACAACAGCTGCTAAGACAGGAGAAAGGAAGGACATGAAAGGGAGGATGAAAGACGAGGGAACAAGCGCGCGTCCCCCGGCGGATGAGACGAACAAATAAATGGGTTAATCCTCTGGAAAGACGAGAAGAGAGAGAGGGATGAGGGTGGAAGAGGAGAGCGACGCTGTTTGATTGCTGTTCTTCTTAAAAAGGTGACACTCTTGACGTCGCAAAGAATGTCCCCGGAGAGCAAACACGGGCGCACGTGCTGAAACGAGATAGTCCTGGGAGACCGCTGAGGATGCGGCGACGACCGCTAGAGTAACCGGAGATACGATAACACGAGCGGGAGGAAAGGGAGAAGGAGGAAGGCAGGACGCTGAGAGCCCTCAGGATGGAGTACGTGTCTTGGAGATGCTCAGGCTGGAGGATTGTTTGGAGATGGTCACCGGGGAGACGCCTTGGAGGACCGATGGAAAAGGAGTGAAGTGGGGATGAGCACACTTGGCTAAACCAGCTGTTTACCGATAGTAGTGCCGAAACAATTATCAGTTATTAGCATTGTTGCCTTTTCTGTTTAATCTCTCTCTGAAGGCCCAACAGAAACATTCCCATCAGCCTTTAGCTGTTCTTTGTGCTGAGCGACTGTTAGCATGTCCGAATGCAGCATAAAACTGAAGATTAAATACACGTTTGCTGTCTTTTACATTGTTTTAATCCGGCTTATTGCACTGTTTTGTGCGCAAACATTGAAAGAAGAGTCAGCAAACCTGGTTTCCTTACAACTCCTCCTCCCCTGCCTCCGTGAAAGCGCCTCTTGACTTCATTTTTTTAGCCCTTTGTCAAAGAACAGGATCCCGCAGCGTAAAGGTGAAAGAGGAACAGCGAGGGAGAGGCAGCGAGGATGGAGGGAAGGAGACAGATGAGAGGGGGTTTCGGTTCCTCCTGCTGTGAATCAAAGAGCGATTTATCATCACACACAACAACAAAAAAAGAGTTCAACACCTTCTTGACCCAAACACAGCTCTCTCCTCCACACGCATCACACACATACCAGTAAGGGGACCAGTGAGCCGTCCCGTCACTGGTTCCCACCTATACAGTATCTCAGCATTGTCTTGGTCCAACAGCTGCCGCCTCCTTCTGATCTCCGTCCCGCTCCATCAATTACTCCGTCTCCCTCTTTCAGCCCCACCTGCATCCATCACTCCTTCCTCTCTTCATCCCTTGCTCTGGGCTCCACCCTTCTATCTGTCCCTCCATCCATCAGCTGGTACAGTGGTAGTGTTTTGACAAGGGCACGGCTATAGGTGAGCACATGCATCATCGCCTGTCAGCCGCAGCCTTGAATGGTCCCAAGTGTGTTAGATATACATTGTTTGAAGAGTACTCGCTGTAAAGTTTAGTGCTTTTTATAATTATGTATTCGTTATTATGCATTATTTGTTTATTCTCTAAGTTAAAGCCATAGTATGTCAGGAAAATGGAAAAAGCCCAAAGTCTCCAAAAGGCCTTCAAGCTTTTTAAATGCATTTCATTTCAAATTAAACGAAAGCATCTTTTATTTTTACAACATGAATACGTTTTTAAGTATAAGTCGTGTCTACAAACTGCCTGCTGATAGTTGCAGCTGGGAGTAAAGATTTTTGAAATGTGTGTGATGATGATTCATTTATTAATGAAACATGAAACACCTTAAAACAATAATATAAAACCTAGTGTTCCTTCTTCGCCAGCGCATTGCGACACAAAACTCATTTAAAGTGCAAAGAGACGGGCCGAGAAGGAACTCGAGTAATTACCTCCCTCTTCCTCTCAAGAGCTCTCTCTTCCTCGCTCTCTCCATCCCTCCTTCACGCCCCTTCCTCACCCCTGGTCTCCTCCTGCCCTCCCTCCTCTCCTCCCTCCTTCCTTCCCATCAACCATCTCACCCGTCACCTCCTTAATCTCCCCCTCTCCCTCTCCTCTCATTTCCTCCGTCACCTCTGTGGCCTCTGCGGGTTTTATGAGGATGCTCCTCTCCAACACACACACACACACACACACACACACAACACACACACACACACACACGCGCGCACACTTGCACCTGCAGTATTCATATGCAAACACACATTAATCACGAAGATCTGCATGCACACGTGGAGACAAACAAAAAAACGAGCAGTGTGCACGTATAGAAAACACATACGAGGAAACACATTTATATGCACACACACACACGCACACACACACACACACACACACAAATAGGGTAATGGAGGATGATTAGGGGCGAGAGGAGAGTGGTGGCTAAGACATGACCTCTTGACTCAAGTAACCACTCAGAGCACAGCGTTCGTATGAACTACTCCAACCTTTCCACAAGGGTTTGATTGCCTCCTGGAGGAGCTGTGTGTGTGTGTGTGTGTGTGTGTGTGTGTGTGATGAAGAAAGGGAGAAAGACAGAGACAAGAGGTAGAGAGAGAAGTTCCCCTCCTCACGGCAGAGTACAGTACTTAGCAGAAATCCTTGACGGAAGCGATTGGCCGATTCACCTGAGGAGACCACTTGGAGAAAAATGCAGAAATTTATTGGAAATACACTTCTGTGTGTGTGTGTGTGTGTGTTGAGGTCACAGAGGGACGAGGTCGTGTGTGGGTTTGGTTGTGTGTCTCAGGTCTGTCATCATAAGTTACACAAATACTACACACAGGTATAGTTATGTTCCCTCTTCAGAATCCGGATTATTGATTGTCGGACATTGTCCCGCCATTTCTGCACCGATGGAGTTCTTTCAGCGGTTTCACGTAACCACATGAAATCCGCCAGATATACCCCCCCACGTGAAATGTGAAGCTTTTACGTGTCTTAAAAAGACGGCGGCTAAACGAGACTTCAAATAGCGTCCGCGCTTCAAATATCATAAACGTTGTGTCCATTGGAGTAGATTATCTTGCTGGACAGGACGTGTTTTCTGCAATAACGCAAAATCCAAATGGAAACAAAACATCATGCTGGCTTATTGTCGAGGGAACCAGTGTGACGCTCAACTTCCGGGGTTCGTCATCCTTGCAGCACTCAACTATTTAATTGGAGACACGGGCCCTGTTTCCCCAAAAGGCCAAGACGATCGTAAAATCGATCCCACAAAGCATCGTAGCTGAGGACGCTCTCAGAAAATGATTCATCTCTTCCTCCCGCCTGCTCGTGTGAGACGTATACTCTGCGGAGTCTCAAGTATTGAATGTCTCTGTGTCTTTGAATGCACCACAATGGTTCATACCAGGCATGGAGGCCGAGATGTAGCGGCAGATGTCTCTAGTTAATGTTAATTGTGTAACTTGATGGCAGAAAACACTGTTATTCCCTCTATGAAGTCGTGTAAATGTCTCTCGGGTGTAATATAGTGGACTTCATTGGATTAGCTGTCTGTGAAGATGGGGACTTAACTGATAGCAGCAAAAGTGAAGGAGAAACCAAAATAATAAGGAAGAAGAGGGGAAGATGACGGAAACGCACGTGGACGAGAAGCAAGAAAAGTGAGGAGCGGAGGAGAGAGGCAAGGTGAGGAGGGAGGAGGCGAGGGAGGAGGACGGCGAGAGAGATAGAGGAGAGATGAGAGGAGCGATAGCGCGATGGACGCCTGAAGGACGCGTGTACTTCGATAACAGATACCATCGGAGAAGATGCTATCGCCTCCGCTATCGCTCAGCACCACACACTGTTAATAGACAGCAAATGGAGCGCTGTGTGTGCGTACAGTGTGTGTGTGTGTGTGTGTGTTTGTGTGCGTTGACTCCTGAGCCTCTTCCACCTCTTTTTGTGTTCATTTTTTTCCCTGCCGAACCCGCTTCCGAGCCGCCGCGTCGGCCATTATGTCACAAACGAGTCGTTCCCGGAGAACAGGAGAACGAGGATGGGGCGAGTTATCTAATTGAATGAAATTATTTCTCCAAGTTGGCAAACTGGTTCAAGTGCTATTAAGTTGCTCACGGGCTCGTCTCTCGCTCTCTCTCTCTCTGAAAATGTTGGTGGTTGCGGCTAACAAAAGAAAATTGACGCGGGCTAGATGCGTTTGGGGGCTCGTCAGGCCGTCACACACACACACACACACACACACACACACACACACACACACACACACACATCCATCAGCCAATCATATGGACAGATGGGTCATCAGCTCTCTAATTGTGTGATTGGCTGAAATCAGCGGCAGAGGATGCACCGGATGGTTGGATGACACATTAGGTTTCTTTCCATGTAAACAGATAATGTGTGTGTGTGTGTGTTTCTGTGTGTGTGTGTGTGGAGGGGTTTGCATATACGGTCATTAGAAAGTTACATTTCCTGCAAGTTATTGCTGAGAGAGTAACAAAAGAGTAAAACAGACAAATGGAAAAAAAAGAAATGTAGAGCAGCAGAGAGGAATGATATAACACTTTTCTTTCTTCGTCCACAGAGAAACATAAAGGAGTAGATGATAGATATGTTGGCTGGCTCACTGTGTGTGTGTGTGTGTGTGTGTGTGTGTGTGTGTGTGTGTGTGTGTGTGTGTGTGTGTGTGTGTGTGTGTGTGTGTGTGTGTGTGTGTGTGTGTGCACGCTCATGTTTTTGTCCTTGCAGAGATCTGGCCAAAACACATTAGAGCACATCTGTCCACTCCATACCCACTCCTCATCCTCCTCATCCTCCTCATCCGCATCATCCCCATTCTGAAGAGCTCTCTCTCTCTCTCTCTCTCTCTTCATCCCTCCATCCATCAAACCATCCCAAAAATTGTCTTCTGTGTAAATTGTCTTTATATTTTAAACCGTCTCTCTCTTGCTTTATTCCCTTCTTTCTCTCTATTGTAAACGATGAGCACCCGGGGTGGTGATGACGTGAAGCGATGCACTCTGGGAAAATGTTTGCCTTTGTGTGTGCCATTGTGTGGTTTAAATGCAGGTGTACATTAGTATCATATTAATTCCACCCGTGATCTTCTTGATTGGACCATTTCCTCCTGTTCGCTGTTAGATTTATGAATCGAGAATCGGTTCCAGTTGGAATTGCACGCCAAAAAAAACGTTGTATCGCGTTTCTGTTTGTTTGTGACCGGAGACAAAAAAAAAAGCACGGCTGCATTTGACAAAATGAATATAATATTAGCAAAATGTCAATTTCATTCAAAGGGAGGAACAACTATCAATACGCGTCAGCTGTTGTCAACACGGATGCTCTTAAAGTGCAGGAACGGTTGTTTTACAGGCGAGTGCCAGTGAAAATACGGTAAAATCCTGTTTATTAGAAAAACATTTGATCCAGAATCAATAAGGGTTGGCAATGGATTTGGTATTCATTAAAATTGTGTCAATTTCCATCCCTCGTCAATGTCAATAACATAAACAAACATAAGACAGCTTAAAATCGTGTCTTGTTGGTTTGGATGCCATTGATTGGTTTTACAGACAACCTTCTTTTTTTAAATTACATGTTTTTACAGAGTGAATATTTTCAAGCCAACATGAAAAAATGAAACATGAAAATCAATCAGCAGAGACTTGAAACCTGCTTGAAATGAAAGCGGCGTCACATTGTTTAATAATTAATCAGAAACATGTCGATCTCGTGGACAAGTGCTTGCTGGAAGGTTAAAATAAAAAAAATAGAAGACATTTTATCGACATGAAGCTACGCTCGTCAACAACATGCAGAGATAATAAATAGTTAAACTGTCATGTTGAGCCTCTTAAACACATGTTTATAGATCTATAGACAACACAACGTTTTATTCAGCCCCTCAAAAGACATGCGTGGCCTCCTGCTGGCCTCACACACTCCTATGCTGCTGATATAACACACACACACACACACACACACACACACACACACACACACACACACACACACACACACATAGGCTCTTCCTTGAGTTTATTGATTGGCCTTTTATTCAAGATTCTCATCTCTTATAAGTGGCATTTACCTCGTGAAATGAATCTGCGTGTGTGTGTGTGTGTGTGTGTGTGTGTGTGTGTGTGTGTGTGTGTGTGTGTGTGTGTTTGAAAATAGTCTGCGCAAAAGTATGTGTCCGTTCATGTCTAATCATTGTCGTTCTTTCCGGGTTTTTTCCCGCCCAGTAATTCCTCTCTTAGTCTCCCTCTCCCTCATTGTGTCTTCATTTCAAATGTTTAATTTATATGCCGTTGCGTCCGATTCAAATGTGTTTCTGTCCATCTTTCTTCCTTTTCTCTCTTTCTCTTCCCCGCTCCCTGTGTCGCCTCATAATTAAAGTGCACTGATATATAATTACCGTGCATATTAACCTCAAGTCTCATCTCGGGTGAATGGGAGGCCTCTCCCCCTCTTTTGTGGCTCTGCATTATCAAATGTTATTATTTGCATCCCGCTCGGCTTCTCAGCCATCCACTCATTAAGTCCGCGGCTTTGAGAAAATTAACGACCTCATATGCAAATTGCAACAAAAAAAAAGGGAAGAAGAAAAAAAAAATCAGGCTTGGTCTGTCGGAGTGTGTGTGTGGGATTGTGTGTGATCGGATCTCTCTCTGTGTGTGTGTGTGTGTGTGTGTGTGTGTGTGTGTGTGTGTGTGTGTGTGTGTGTGTGTGTGTGTGTGTGTGTGTCTTTAGAAGAAGTGTATTCAAGGAAACTTCAAGTTCATTTCAAATCCACAGTAGTAAGGAGTGAATATATCCTCACACACTAGAGAGAGAGAGAAAAGGTGCTGACCTTGGATCAGTCCTAAACAGACACAGCGGTGCCTTCATGCAAATTGTTGCAGTCTAATAAAAAGTCACCAATAAGCTTGTGAAAAAAAAACTAATTAACTTTTTTTCTTTTAGTCCTTGCTGCTGATTCAATTAGAGGAAGATACCAAACTTTAAATAGTTATATATATATTTTTATGATGTTTCCTTACAAATTCCTTAATTGCTGTTTGAGCACTTTGAAAGAACCTCGTGTTTGGACGGAGGTCGTCTTTTATGAAGGTCTTCTCAGACAAGACATATTCTATGAAGAAAATAGTGAGCCAGAGAGTTTTTTCTTTTTATTTATTATCATTTCTTTTTTGTTGTTGTTGTTGTTTAGTGCCGTCCTTCCCTCTTAAGAGTATTCATCGCTCAAATACAAGTATTATTATTTTACATTGTAATCAGATTTCATTCTCTCTCTAGATATGTGTTGATTCTGGTTGCCGAACACTGTCGCACACACAACACACAACTTATTTATACAACTTTGACCAAATGATTAGACATACAACAAACACCAAGAATATACGTATTTCCCTTAAAAATCATAATATAATGGTTTCCTCCTTTAACCGTGGTGGACTGGTAGATTCCTGGAGTTTTGTTCAGATAATTCATAAAGAGAACAAATGTAAATGACACATTATTATGATAATGACACATTTCCACGTAGTATTTGTTGATGATTTGACTCCAAGAGTTTACAGTGTTTACAGTTGGTCCTTTTTTTTATCATTCTCAGAGCATTGTTTGACTTTTTTTTATTAAAATTGTAAAACACCGGTGGCTCTGAGAGAGAAAAGCTCACTGTGTGCCGTTCATGCTCTTCATGCTCCTTATTGCTACGCGTTATGAATGTCACTTTTAACTTCTCCGACACATACTTGACACTGTACCCAGAATATGACATTCGCTCTTGACATTGTCATATTCTGACAGAGCAGCTGCAGAGTTATACTCGTCTGTATTGTGCAGAAATAAAGAATAGCTGACAGTCTCCGTTAACGTCATTGCATGGAAAGTATAAATCATATAGTATGTCGTGTGCCTTAAAATATTGCTCTCTTAAAATATTGGCATTGACCGGAATATATTGTATTCGCTCTACCTGTGAACTCACGCTGGCTGTGCATCTCCTCCTCTCCGCTCTGAGCCATCTGCGCTGGACGACGCCCAAATAACACTTTTCTGAGAGGCAGACCTGTGTGTGAAAATGTGTGTGTGTGTGTGTGTACAATAGTGGTTCAAGCCAAAATCAACATCAGTTAGATTAGCAACAACTGTACTAAAAACATGCGACAGACGCTTGACTAATGATCCAAATAACACAGTAAAAACCCGACTGTAGCACGAGTATAAGACAAATATAAGATGAAGGCAATAATCACAGCTTTAGAAACAGCAAAAACAACAATTTATCTTTAAGTTAAGTTGTCTCCACCACTTCTCTTTTAGGTAAAACATCTGTAAAGTGTCTACAGAAATCCATCATCACACAGGCGTAGCATTATGATGATAAATCAAAGTAGAACCAGGTCTATAAACTGAAAGCGATGACTAAAATGAACAGTTTGGTTTATTATTTCATCAATCACCTTCATTTTCTCTTCTTTTTCACCTTTTTAGTGATTTACCCACATTCCCCGTGTTCAAGTACAAAACCTACACAGACATAATCCACCTTTACACTGTGAAAGTGTGAATGCTGTGTTACATTTTTGCTCATATTTCTTATATATATATATATATATGTTTGATAATATTATCACGCAGTCAATCTAAAGTACGATTACGGTGAAAGTTCGGCAACTAAAGCTCCAGCGTTGGCCTTGGTTCAATACAAATATAAAAACGATGAAAAACAGTAAAATGATAGAATTGCCAGCGTTGAAGTCACCCCGACCTTAACGCGCTCGCTTTTCTTTCCAACGTACTTCACCCAGTGAACATTCATCAGTATGCAAAATGGTTGCATATGAAGGAGACTTGGCTTTTTGGATTTCATTAATTCACTAAAAGCATGATGTATCTTCAGTGTAGCATTGGAAGAAGAAGCACATGCAGAATGTTTTTATGCAAACTAAGTATATGAAGGGGCAATTTAAGGTGAACATGGAGGCTGAAGAGGCCGAGATGTGCAGGTGCTGTGGTCTCGGGGCCAACAGGTGCTCTCGACCCTGCACAGACAAACTTTGCACACACACAATCACTCTCACACACTCTTAACCCTGCACACACACACACACACACACACACACACACAGTCCACCACTCTTGACCTTGCTGGGAATTGAAGTAAGTTTTTTTCCGGCCATTCAGGCAGCTTCACCGAGGACGACGGGGAGCTTTTGGTATCAAGACATTGGTGGGAGGCAGAAAAAGCAAGCAGAGGGTCAGAAGAGAAACATGGTTGAGTAGTGAGTGGCAAATTGTAATTTAACACAAGACATACAGAGAATGAAAAGCTCCACAAATGAATACATACTCCAAGGAAGCAGGAGTGCGGTGAGTGTTTAGTTTGATTTGGAAAAGCACGGCCAGACAGCATACATCTCCATACTGATTATGCAGCGTCTATTGTCCCATGGCTTGGTAATTATTGCAATGCACAGTGCTCTGCTCTTCAGAAACCATTATGAAGCTGGGATAAGAAGTCTGACCTCTTTCTGTCTGGCAGACTTGTTGTTTCTTACAAAGGGAGGGGGCAGTGAGGGGAAGAGGGAGGACAGGAGAGGCGGGGGGGGGGGGGGGGGGGGGGGTCTTATGTAGCCTCGGCGTCACGGAGGAGGGGAGGTCGAAGAAGAAAGAGAAATGATGCACAATTAGTCTTGATTGAGAGAAATGAGGAGAAAAAGGAGGTAAGCTGGAAGAAAGATGTTCTTAATAGAGAAATTGCCAAAAGTTCATTGCCATTTGTGCTTGAAGGGTCACACGTTGTAATTGTTGCATGTTTCATGCTGCAGCTTTTAGCACAGCTTCTTTTGGAAGTTCTCACTTAGTTCTTGTTATGAAATAATTACTGATGAATAAATGCAGAAAAAAAGACCGTTTAGCTCAAGGCATCGATCTCACGGTGGCTGCTTCACAATAAAAGCCTTCTACTGGCTTTTATTGTGAAGCAGCAGCAGGAAACGTTGTTTTGCATTGCCGAAAAACATAGTATTTTTTTGTAATATTATATGCTTTCTGTGGAACGTTCAAGACTGCAATCATGTCCATCAAATGCCACATTCATGCATGAATGAAGCCGTGAAGTTGGAACGCGTGAGTGTAAATTCAAACAATGACTGCGCCGCTGATCCCTTTCATACATACAAATATGTCTTCATCAGAGCACCACTCTACACCTGAAAACCCAACGGCAATTAATTGGATTATCCCACTAATGCATCCATTTCAGTTTTACCCCCATCGTGTGATAATGACATTTGTTAAGGGGTAGGGTGGGGCTGGGCGGTTAAATGGGCGGGGTCTGTTTGCTGTTCATTTATGATCATTCTCTCCTGTGGCATCATCTTTAGTAGGACATTGCAAAGTGAGAAGTGTCTTACTATTCTAAGTATTACACCTTCTGTACGTTTAAAATAATTCCACAGCTACTTTATACTTGTTTCTTTCATTTTCGAGTGTCACAAACACCATTTTTAAATCATATTTTAGGCTCAAAAGTAGTTTAAAAGCTTTCAAGTCACCACCTTTGGTGAGGCATTCCCACTATTAGATAAGAATACTACATAGCTTGATACCAACTGATAAAGTGCAGTCTGATCAGATCACAAAAAATGTTTAAATAGTATTGTATCTTTAAAATTGATCTAAGTGGGTGAAGCCTCTCACATACACACCCAATACAAACACATAGACACGCCATAAAGCAGTCCATTTAGACCCATGTCACTACTACATATTGTTCTCTCCCAAGGCTAATGCAGTGTGTGTGTGTGTGTGTGAGAGAGAGACACAGAGGGGAGGGGGGATAATTGTATTGTTGGTAATGGATGTGGAGGGCTTAAAATTGGATGTTATTAGGACTACAAGGCTTTACTACGTACTTTACATGGACACAATGGAGTGGAAAGATGGAGTGGTGGGAGTTTTGGGGGGTGAAAGTCTGTGAAATTTTGTTCTCTTTTTTTTTCTCAAAAAGAAAACTCTAGCCGTCAACATTGAAATGGAAATGTTTGTTCAGTTGCAGTGACTTAAAAAGAAAACACAAAACATCCTTAAAACGTGGATACAATCTCAATTTAGTTGATTATTACCTTTTATGAATAGAAAGAATTAAGATGAGACTCCTGGCGGAGAAAAAGTCCTGTAGTTTTTACACTTTGGTTTTAGTGTTTTTTAGTGGTTTTGGTTGGTGAATCAGTGAATTAATGCAGAAACCGTTGGCTCACCGCCTCATGGTTGATGCTGTGAGGCGATTTGTTGGGTTTAGGAAAAGACAAAATGTCTTGCTTTCTGTTAGAATCACAATGTAACAACCTCCCTTACTCAACATTACGTGTAACAAGCATAGAGTCAACATTTACTGTTGGTTTCACACGCGACACTAACAGAGGTCTCCTGGGTGAAAGTCCTGTGTTTGTTTGACTCAACCTCCCACACGCCCTTCCTGGCCTTTCTCACTTCCTATACTCTTTATTCATTTTATATCTATTCATTCTACGACACTCGCTCTGATCGAATGCAAACACCTTTACCATATCTATGGTTTGCAGAAACATAAAATTCCAACATTAGTTGTTCCCCGGCTGCTGGCTGGAGACGCAAGGATGCAATGAAAACCAACAGGGGGCATCCATAAAAAATGTATTCCTTTAAACTGTAAAACTTTGTGCACTTCCACGACAGTTGCTAGACCACAGCTCAATGCATTGACCGGCTATAAACCTCTTTACCTGCTTTATGCACGGTGTAAAAAAGCAAAAGCATGCACATCGGCTTCCATGAGGCTATCGTCCCTATTTGACAAATAGATAGTGTGGAGGAATGTGAGCTCTTATAGAATATAGAGTGTGGGAGGTCAAGAATGCAACACTAAGAATGTTATTCTCATGTTTTGCAATGAAGCAAATGGAAATCGGAACAATTGAAGTGAGTTGGATTGAGATAATTACTTATATTTACAGTATATACATGTATGTATACAGACAAGTCAGCAAAGGAAACTAAAAGCTGGGCTGGTTTGGAAGACGATGAAAAGAAGTAGGAAGGACAGAGTGATGAGAGGGGAGTATATTGGGGCGGGCGGTAATCAAAGAGCAGCAGAAAGACGAGGAGACGCTAACAAAAGAGAGGGAAGGCAGGAGGAGGGGGAACGGGAACAGACAAGAGAAATAAGTGAACACACAGACGAGAAGGTGACGGAGGTAGGAGGAGAATAAAACACAGAGAAAGTTTTGTGAAAAAAAAAGATTTGAATAAACCGCAAGGCGCACACAGTAGTTATAATACCTCTTCAGCGCAGGTCACGGTCACTCCTTTAGAATACATGAATAGTAATTGATTGGAGCAAGAACAGTACATAATGCCCAGTGCGGCTCCTTCACCACCCACTGATCCACCGAGGAGCCGGGTGTGTGAGCGCCCCGTACGTAGGTGTGTGTGTGTGTGTTTTTTTTTTTTGTGACTTAAGTATCAGTCTCCAGTCTGTTAGCGGAGTGAATAGAAGTTGTTTGACAGGCAGATATTAGGCCGTCATGGTCAACGCGGAATAAAAGACACTCAGACAGCAAGAAGGATAAAACAGCCATTAAAGCGCGCAGTCTCTCTGCGGGAGACAAAGACACACGCGTGTTCATACTGGCACGCTTCGACTGGTAAGCACACACACACACACACACACACACACACACACACACACACACACACACACACACACACACACACACACACACACACACACACACACACACACACACACACACACGTGAGGCCAGAGGTGGCCAGGGCATCTTTTCCATAAACTGAAGGGGAAAAAAAAGGATAATAGCAAGGAGTGAAAGAAATTGTAAATTATAGGACAGAGACTGGAATTAATCTATAAGACACACACACACACACACACACACACACACACACACACACACACACACACACACTAGCACCTCATATGCACACAGAAACGACTCTTGTTTTGATGCCGAATGAGTGTGTGGAGGTTTGATTTGACGGGATGCAGATGTTGCAGCGACAGCTTAAGCGGACAGAAATCTAAATGCAGATTGGAAGTTCACGAGCAACTTAATTGACGGTTCTGTGTTCCCCCGGCTGATTGCAGGTGACGTGAGAAGCTCCGCCTCCTCCTGTGTTGTGCTTTCATCTAGCGGCAACGCTTCGGAGTCTAGTCCATTATTCACTCTGTTTTGCACCTGAGGGAAACATCTGGCTCTTTAGCTGCTAAACTTTGTTGACATGCTCGTCACAAACTTTTATTCGAGAACCAAAAGAAGACATTGAATACAAGTTAAAGCAAAGCATTTTTTGGAAGCAATGTTTAATTGTATACCGCGCTTCTCCTGGAGGCTGCGGAGCGGGCTTTCATGATTGTTACTCTTTAATATGTCTTGAGGCGCTCACCTGTCACTGCACACTGATGAGAGCAGTCTGCTGAATGATGCATGCTGGGAGCGATGACCAGCAACGTGCAGAGCAACAGTTTTGTTTTCTATTCCTCCGTGGGAATCAAGGGTTGGGGGGGGAAGATGTGAATAAACCAGTGTAAGAAACTTACTGTGAATAGTAAGTGTATTGTTGTATTATAGTTAGCGTGCTTCATGTAATATGCACCGGGTGTTTTGGAGCAGCAGGACAAAGGGTGAACATAAAGTTGCGGCGGATAAAGGTGGATGAAAAGGTTCAAGGACAAAGCTGGAAAACAGAGAGGACGCAGTAGAATTGGACCAAAAGCAGAATAAGAGAAGACGTAAATGAAAGATGAGCGAGTGGGAAAGTAGAGAGAGACCGACGGGGAAGATGAAGAGATTCAGATTTTTAGGCACAAAAAGAACGCCAGTCAATGTCATTTAGCGTGTGTGTGCAAAATAAGACTTTTGTCAAAACTCTCTCCCACGACATTGCAATTATAGAAATAAAGAAACACTGATATAAAAGGATAAAAGGAGAGGTTGAGAGCTCATTAAAGAGGATCGAAAAGGCACCAAATGTTCAGATTCCATGTTGGCACTGAGTAAAAACTATCAGCCTACAAGCTGAATATAACTTATAATTAGGTATCTGCCTTATATGTGTGTATTCGGGAGACGCTTGTGTAATTGGTGTATTATCATAATGGGAGCACTGTGTGTCCCTTCAGGAGTCCTGCACTCTCACAAGGCTCTCTTCCAAACCCAGAGGCTGCACCTGAGAAGTGTGTTTGAGTCGGTGTTTACTGTCCACTGCCATATTGGGGGCAATCCAACTGGCAGAGTAAAGATGGCAGCCTTGGTATGACTAGCACACACACACACACACACACACAGACACACACACGAATGCACATAGATCGAGAGTGTAAATCAGAAGAAAGCCTGTTGTGAAGTTGCCACACAGTAGCTGGCAGCGCGGCGGGTTTTCACGAGGTTTGAATGCATCTTCAGATGTGTGAACACTGTTCGAATCCACCAACCCGAGATGGTAAACACATTCTCTACTTCTTCGCTTTGAGGCCACTGTTGGTGGAGGCAGTTTACTTCTACATGCTCGATTGTTAAAAGTCCAAACAAACTTCTTTAAAATGCCAAACTCCCACTTCTTATGCACAGTCTATGGCCAGAACCCAGTGGCGTAAACCATGTAGCTTCAAATTGTCATGAGCTAAGAAATACAAAAAAGCAGTTCTGTTTTAAGCTTCAACACCACATATTTTAGATTCCCCAAATGTTTTTTTTACAGAATTTAATCAGCTTTAACGTTCATTTTCTCCACTTTCTTAAATTCACCTCGCATATGACACATTCTCATGTGTTGCATATCAAAATGTGCAGAACAATCTCAGCTCTCTGTATAATGAGGCGCCATTGTCCTAAGGCACAAGTGTAAAGAGATAATATGGCCCTGAAGCTGAAAAATTGAAGCTTGATTTTTGACTTGTGTGAAAACATAGCTTTACTCATGTGGACGAACTGTTTTGGTGATGGAACTTGGTTTACCAAAAGAAAGGGACATTTCCCTGCACGACAAAGGAGCAATTGTCTGAAATATCACAGAATGTGGAGATACATTAGAACATCGACCTCAAACAATCCAACAGCTGTGCTTTCTATGGCAGGATGTATAGGTACGAAACGATGCATCTATATTCAGTGCATCCAACCTGGACCTGCACTCATATTTGGTATAAATGACTCCTTCACTCTAAATCCACACGAAGAGATTGACTTTTACTCGCACTAACATTTTCAAGATGTGCTTTCTCGAGAATTAAAACTATTATCGGGAGCTCTGGTACTCAATTTGTGTGAATCAAACCCTGTTTTTTCTTCTTTTTTGGCTGATAACCGACAAGTCTACGGCGGCACGGTGCAGGTGCTTGGAAACACTTTGGCAGCACATAAGCATGCAGCACATCATCCAACTGAGACGCACACTGTAAAATGTACTTCCCTGAATCAAAACGGGAGGCTGTTTAACAGACGGGTAATTATGGCAGGAGGCCTTTTATTTCATCTGCACATCAGAACTGAAACTACAGATTTGTGGAAGGTATTAATACAAACCTTATGGGAGTCGGTTCACTGACAGATGCACAGCGATTAAACCGACAGTTATGAATGATACACTCATTTTAAATCTATTGTTTTGTGTATTATATTTGCAAACAAGGGAAAGGAAGTGTCTTCACTAATTAAGTTATAAAGGAAAGATTATGAAGAAAAAAAAGAACCTGGTTGAATGCTTTATTTTATATATATCAATGAGCAAAATGTTAAAAAAAATCTGAACTTTTATGAAAGCAGCAAATGCACTATAGAGGTCACGTGACCAGAATGAACCAATCAGCTCGCTTCACCGTTTACGTCCAGGGACGTCACAACATACGGTTGAAAGGTCAGTCACAACGACAGACAAATAAACTGTAAGCCTTCATCTACCATCATCATCCTCCTCATCATCATGATCACAGCCGGACACATCAGTTGATCGTCATCGTATTTCTAAAGTCCTGCTGCTCCCTGACATTATTCTGGGAAGTCAATTTTGGTATTTATAAACATATATATAAAATATCTGACGTTCACGATCAGATTTTTTTTTTTTACTTGAAAAGGATGTACAAATGACGACATGGTCATGTCACGTGACGCTCACTGCTCATTTCCAGTAGCTGTTGAATGTTCCTGGGAAATAAAATGCAGTTATAACCTAAAGAGATCAGAGCGCCGATGCCCCTTTACACATACATCCTCCACACGAGGCCCTTTTAGTGTGCGTGCCCTCCACAACATTGCCCTCGCCACCCCCCACACACATACATACAGTGTGTGTGTGTGTGTGTGGGGGGGGGGGTGACGAGGGCAATCTGTCCATCGGTGAATAAGGGCCTATCTGAAGTGGACTGCGGGGTACTTAAGGCTATCTGCAGCTAATTCAAGATATGTGAAATTGAAGGGAGATATGACATGAATGGAGAGAGGGAGGGGAGGAAGAGAACGAGAGAGAGCAAAAGGGAAAGAGACATCTTGGAAAGGCTTTCAGATAAATGTAGAAACGATAAATAGAAACACACAAGGACAGAAAATGTATATAGCATACTGTATACATTTTCTGTCCTTGTGTGTTTCTATTTATCGGCCCATAGTGTGGGCAGGGATGTGTGCGTTTCAGGTGTGTGTGTGTGTGTGTGTGTGTGTGTGTGTGTGTGTGTGTGCGTGCGTGTGTGTGTGTGTGTGTGTATGTGTGTGTGTGAGAGAGAGTGACTTTGAGGTGCAGTCCTTGGCACACAGAGGCCCCTCCATTATCTGCCTGTCTTCGTCCGCTCAACTCTGCCTCGGGCAGCTCTCTACTTTAAAGAGCTGTCCAACGGACACACACACACACACACACACACACACACACACACACACACACACACACACACACACACACACACACACTCCCTCGCTTCCAGTGGGGCAGGGTGGTTTGGCATGGTAGCGCTTGGCTAACAGCTTGCAAAAGTAAGGTGACATTTCTCTGTATGCAGAGCAGTGTGTGTGTGTGTGTGTGTGTGTGTGTGTGTGTGTGTGTGTGTGTGTGTGTGTGTGTGTGTGTATAAAACCAGCAGGGGCGATTCTGGAAGTTTCTGTGTGTGTGTGTGTGTGTGTGTGTGTGTGTGTGTGTGTGTGTGTGTGTGTGTGTGTGTGTGTGTGTGTGTGTATCTGTGTGTCCGTGTTTCTCCAGCTGTTTTGGCGACTTTTGAGGACCTGAGATAGTAAGAGGTCGCTCAGCGGCCAATTTTGACCAGCAGGCTGCAACAGCAGACACACACACACACACACATCTGCACAAGGGTTGTCAGATTTAACCTCAGCCCATACTTGTTTTATTTATAATTAATATATTTGTTTGTTTGAAACAATAGTTTTTGAATCCCACATGGAGTTGGATCAGATTTAGTTTGCTCTCCCAAATCTTGTTTTGTGACCATACTGTACATGGGTATGTTTCTGTGTGTGTGTGTGTGTGTGTGTGTGTGTGTGTGTGTGTGTGTGTGTGTGTGTGTGTGTGTGTGTGTGTGTGTGTGTGTGTGTGTGTGTGTGTGAAAGTGCCCTTCTCTGGACTGGACACCTTTTGACTTTGCTCGGTGCTCAACAGCTGCCTGCAGCCTTAGTTATGGGCAAGGAGGCACAGAGGGAAGGAGGAACTGGTCTAATGACATGGTTAACTGTGTGTGTGTGTGTGTGTGTGTGAGAGAGAGAGAGAGAGAGAGAGAGAGAGCCTTGACACAGAGAATATTTTACTCGTGTGTCTTACCTATACCTGCAAAATAAATGGATTTCTTCATGGAAACGAGACATTTAAACATAATTTCAACTCTTTTGCATTGTTGATTCATGTCAGGGTTTAATAATCACAAACTTATTGATTTTTAATTTTTACATGAAACTGTGATCAAACGTGTGACGTGCAAATGTTGGAGAAGGGAGGAGAGGAGTGTGGTCCAGATATTGCCGATCGGACGATGTAAACCTCAGTCTAATGAATAAAACGTGCACGGCTCTGCGTGTGTGTGGGCGCTTGCGTGTGTATGTGTGTGTGTGTGGGCGCTTGCGTATGTGTGTGTGTGTGTGTGTGTGTGTGTGTGTGTGTGTGTGTGTGTGTGTGTGTGTGTGTGTGTTTCCCTATCAACCAATCAACAGTACACCTTGAAGACACAGCAGATAAGAGAGGAGATAGTCTCACCTTGAGACACACAGTGTATCTAAAACATAACATAACACACACACACACACACACATATACATTGACCCAGTATGAACACACACACACACACGCTACCTGCTATATTCCTCTTTGACCTGAAGCTTTTACACGCTTTTCTTTTTGTAATAACCTCAGTGTGACAAAAAGGCTGTTACTTTGCGGCTGCTGCGCTGAATGGATTAATTAGAAAACACAAAAAGAGCTCAACCTCTGGCTCCTCTCCAGTTTCTGCTCATCGATGAGAAAAGAGCAGGTTGACTTCACCGCTGCGTCGGCTGCAGGCAGCGCGCGGGAAACGGAGGCACTTCACTTTACCGCATGACAACCGGTGCTGAGACAAAGCACTGAAAAGATAACAGGGTTTATGACAGCGTCAATAGATTTACTCAAAACCATAATATTAAACAAAGAGATGGATGAGAATCTGTTTCTAGTCATATCAAAGCATCATTCTGAGAGGCCCCTCTTAGTCCTGGTTCTGGTTCTCCCGTGGCCCCCTTCTCATCAGAGGGCCCACAACACGTCCCGGGTCTCCAGCGCTGTGGCGTCCCTGCTCTTCTTCATTAGACCCGTTTCTTTTACTCCCTCCATCCCCACCAGTACATTCTTCCAAAGTGCTGCTAAAACACATCTCTTTTAGCCTGCATTTACCTGATTATTTGTTTTTATTTGGTATAATAGTCATCATGTCTGTGTGTGTACCTACAGATATGATGACTATTGTGTGTGTGTGTGTGTGTGAGAGAGATAGAGAGAGAGCGAGAGCAGTGCTTATGTGAGCTATTAGCCGCTAAGTGGACTTCAGTGTCTGGCAGTGTGCCCAGTCTGTTCCCTCTGGAGGGAAAAGGCCCGTCTTAAGACTGAGAGAAGGAGCAGCGCTCTGTCAATGTTTGGTTTCTGCTGTGTGTGTGTGTGTGTGTGTGTGTGTGTGTGTGTGTGTGGGCAGAGTTATTTTTTCTGCTCACGAGATATTACATTTTATTTTGATTACAAACGTTACAGATTATTATAACCGTTGATAATTGTTGGCTGCAGATCAGAACATGCGGGCGTTAATACTAAAGTGAGTTCTTCACATGTTGAATATATCTTATAATACAATGTAAAGACTCACCTTGCACTGACAGGGAAGCCCCACCAACTGGCATCTCATGGTGACTAAAACTAACGCTCTGAGAAGCTTCTGATTCATCCATACAAGAAGACGGCCAACCTTACTAATTATATTAAATATCAACCTCAATAATGTATAACAAGGAGCACTTCACATGTAATGAGATTATTTGATCCTATAATTGTCTCCTACAGCATTAGCAGTTTCTTTCAAGCATATCTCCCCCTGCTCCTGAGACACACACACACACACACACACACACACACACACACACACACATACACACACAGTAATGCATGTGCAGTGAAATGTGCACACAGATCCACATCCATGGTAAAGGAGAGGAGAGGAGTGACCTTGGTCCAGCCTGGGGGGCTTCAGCAGATGGAGAGAGGGGCAGAGGGCTCTGGCACGATAGTCTGCACACACACACACACACACACACACACACACACACACACGGACAAATGCTCAAGCTGGTGGGGTGACTTTGTGTGTGTGTCTGGGCAGTGCCGGCCTTTCGCTCCGACACAATAGCTCCAGTCAGGTAAATCCCGGTCGGCGCATCTTTTGCAAGAAAAACACGCAGAGAACTTCTTTGCATTCCAATAAATATGTGCATGAGAAAATGCCCGCGTGCGGAGGTTCAGACTCTTTGAAGGTGCTCACAGATGCCGATCATCTCGCTTCCTGTGGTCACGTGCAAAAAAAAATAAAAATCTGTTTCTTGTTTATTTCTTCCAACAGATGCACATGGGAGAGAAAATAAAAGCAGCCATTTGAAATGGTTTGGCGACAGAAGAATTCATAAAAGGCCATTTGGTCTCACTAATTTGCAACGTTTATGTGGGACAATTTCTTAGGGGCCCAAACGAGGAGGGGTGTGTGTGTGTGTGTGTGTGTGTGTGTGCGACTGCATATGTCCGTCCAGATTGGGACAGCGCATTAAAAAAAACACAGCAGCTAACGAGACGAGGAGGAAGGCAGCGCGGGGGAGGAGCGAGAGGGAAGGGCGGGGGGGAGGAGGGAACATTTGCGAAGGCTACGATCTCTTTGGAAGCGAAGTGCTGCCTGCCCACCTGTCTGCAAGGCTGCCAGCTGTACGACACACACGCACGCACATATGGGAGGTGATGCACACACACACACACACACACACACACACACAAAGATGTCAGCACATGAACATGGGGAGACAAGAGTGCACAGAGACAGATTTACAAAGTGTGACAAAGGGTTGATTTATCCTTGTGCTAATAGAAGAAGCGCGTCGAGTAAATTGGTGACGTCATACTTTGGTTTGATTGAGACGCGCAAACTTGAGTTTTCAAACGCTCTCGATGGCGCCAAAAGAGATCCCCAGAGTCTGTTCGGTAATCGGCCGCCATATTGCCAATATTTTATTAAAGAGAGCGGTTTTGTCCACGTTTGTCAAGTTTTACAAGCATATTAAGTCCAAGTTTGTAGCTCATATAGATGGAATCAGATGCTTTATGGACGTACTTTACTGTTTAATGACTGCATGCTATCTATGTGTATTTCATACGGCATACAATACAATTTTTATTTCTACTTTTTTGATGGCCGGAGTTGCGTGTGTTAGACAGTGCTGAAGAGTCATGAACCTGCATTCTCTCTAATGGCCATCAGGGGGCGACCCTGAATATTGTATGAGCGGCCATGTCTCCATCTCCTCACGTGTTTTTCTTCTCTCTCGCACCATACTGAGATTAATAAATTGAAATATAGACTGGAAGTAAACTTCCAATAAATATAGTTGTTTCTATGCGTTCACACCCAAAAGTATAGCTTGTACAAATATGTTTTCTTAAATTAAATGTCCACCTATAATGTGAAGAAGAATCCTCAATAATGAAGATATATATCAACGCCGTACGCATGCTTCTGTCTGGTTCACTTTACCTTTCTCAAGGTCTCTCCCTCTCCGGACTCTAAAGGCCACTGAACTACAGTTATTAAAGAGTTCCATTCATCCACATAAACATATGTGCATATTAGCATCAGTTGCCCTTCACCATTGTTGTGGTTGAGTGGCTTTTTCTTGTTCTTAAGACGGATATTTAATACACCATTTAATAGCGAAAGGCCTAAATTGGCCTGATGAGAGACCTTGCGATATAATGAGAAGACGTCAGCCCATTAAAGGGATTTAATTACTGTCACAGCCTTCAAAGTAAGAGCGGGGCGGCAGGAAGGATGTCATGCAGCGTGGATGAAGAAGAGAAGTCCTTGAAACGAGCAGGGAGGTAAAATGTACATAAGGGCCGTTACGGAGCCATTTATCTTATTAGGAATGGGGGAAGAGACACAAAGGCAGACCTACATTAATGCACACACACACACACACACACACACACACACACACACACACACACACACACACACACACACACACACACACACAAATAACCCTCCTCCCCCTCTCACACACACACACTGGGACACTGAGAGTCAGCCAGCACTGGATATGTGCAGAGATGTCTTCCAGATGAATAGGTGGTAATGAGCGTGTAGTGGAACTGATTCCCTCCCATCATCCCCCTCTTTCCTCCTCCTCCTCCTCCTCCTCCTCCTCCTCCTCCTCCTCCTCCTCCTCCTACCACTCTCCCTCCTTTTCTCAGGGCTCAGGTGTGCAACACATGGCATCTCTCCCTCGTTTCTCCCTCCAATTCTCTTTCCTCGTCATTTCGCCGCTCCGCTTTTTGTCGCTTCCTCTCATTCTACACCCCCCCCCTCCACACACACACACACACACACACACACACACACACACACACACACACACACACACACACACACACACACATCTTCTGCTTCCTGCTGCACTTTTCCAGAAACTCTCTTTAAAAGGCTGTTTATAGTCCATGCACTGAACACACCTGCACGCCTCCATCACGTGAAGACTTACGTGTTCACATGAAAGCCTCCAACTCTTGGAAAACCAAAATCCGGTCTTTTCACGGGGTGTAAGAGACGTATTAGCCTCACTTATTCAAACAAACCTGTTCCTTTTTCTTCATGTGCCTCTGCATTCAAGACCCCGGGAATAATGACGAGAGAGAATAGGTCACTGGGACGCAAGAGAGGAGGGGATGATTACATGCTTTTTGTCGTGTTCTGAGGCGGATAAAAAGGTTCCTCAGCAAGAAAAGAGGCCAAACTGTTTTTTAAAGAAAGTTGAAAGACTTGTATTAATATTATCACAGTGTGATTTCCTTCCAATTTGAGACTATTTTTGAGTGTTTTTTGAGCTTTTTAACAGCACTTTTCTGTATGGATCCATATTCTCCCTCCTCCACACACACACACACACACACACACACACACACACACACACACACACGCACACACACGCACACACACACACGGGCGCGGGCTCGTTCGGGGCAGGTCCGGGGGGAAGGAGGCACTTGAAGGAGTGACTGCCTAATGAGGGAGAAAATCTGTTTTACCGTGGGACAGGAGGCGCAGGAGCAATCAAAACAGACTGTATTTACATTACACATGCACTAATTAAAGATGTAATTGACATCAACAAGGAAACCTCCGTGCGCCCCATTTAATCATTAGACATTTAGTTATACTCTGCCTCGTCAACGTGGCTTAAACCTCCCCTGGTTAGAGCTGGAAATGAAGTCACACTGGACTCCGCTGATGGTTCAAGTCTTAATGGATGAACTGTAGTCGAGTGTCATAATTTATATTCTTAACGCATGCAATTTCATGCAAGTAATAGAAAGCAGTGTGGAGTCGTTGCACCCTCACATGTTGCCGTAGAGCCAAAAACTGAATATTATATGATATGATTAAGAACTATATAGGTGGAAGATTTGTTTTTCTATCCAAGCTAATGTTAGCAACAAGAGGAATATATGCTCAGGGGTATCATTTGCCGTTAACGGTTATATCAGGTGCTTATTTGTGAGTCTGGTTAACGAGTCCAGATGTCGGGAGCCTTTTTTTTCTTCTTCTATTTGTTTCACAGAAAAAGAGAATACGGCCCCCAGAAAATGTCTTTAGCTAAAAACCTCCTCAATCTAAAGAAAGAGTATTCACCAAAACGATAACGCAGTGTCCTGTGTCAAGAGCATTAACACACACACACACACACACACACACACACACACACACAATCGCAGGTGTAGTTATCCAGGGATTATGAGGGAGTGTGTTCTCCGATAAAGAATCTGTGTTTGAGTTTGGGATCGGTTTCGGATGCGGTGTGTGTGATCAGCACAACTGGCCTCTGGGAAAAAAGAGAGAGAGAGAGAGAGAGAGAGAGACGGAGAGACAGATGGTTGAAACTGTGGGAATTAACACGAGAGACTGTGATTTACTAGAATGTGATGATGCTGCATCATGAAACAAAGCAGTTTTTTTCAGGTTTTTAGTCTCTGTTCAGAGACTGTCTCATCATTCATCCAATAAAGTAGGTTGGTATTAACAGGATGGTGCGTGTGTGTGTGTGTGTGTGTGTGTGTGTGTGTGTGTGTGTGTGTGTGTGTGTGTGTGTGTGTGTGTGTGTGTGTGTGTGTGTGTGTGGATAAAGGAGGGGGGGAAGCTGTGTTTGGGTTTGGGATCAGAGTGGAGACCGATGTGTGAACAGCACTCCATAAAGCACACAGATTATCAGGTCAACACACACACAGACACACTTACTGAACTGAACAAAAGGGGACCCACTGAACTCCACACGCGCACACACAGACACACACACACACACACACACACACACACAGAAAGAGATGCCGTCTGATAAGCGCTCTTAGGCAGGACAAATACACTCCAGGAGAGAAGTGAGGAGTAACTACCTTGTTATTCACTAAACAATTTAACTACTATACAAATCATTTCACCAGGAGAAATCAGAAAGCATGACCAGCAACCTGTATGTCCATTTGTAGAAAGGATGTGTCACATGGAAAACATCTGTAACAGATTCCTTTTCAACACAAGACACGGAAAGTCAAGGATTAAATAATATGTTTGATTTGAGCCCTGTTGATGTTAAAAAAAAAAAGAAGAAAGAAAATGTTGCATTGAGGTGATTTTAATGTAAATCTTTATAAAAAGTACCTGGATGGAGATGCAGGAGGAGAGATGTGGTGGGATGGCTGAACATGTCCCCACCTACTGGTCAAACACTGCGACTACAACACACAGCAAACGATTCAACAGGCGCTGACATGTAGGAGAAGACTAATACCAACAGGGGACACAGGTGATGAAGACACTTTGCGTCTGCAGATATGAACATGAATTCATGTGGAAGAGGATCCACAGCAGCTGGGTCACTGCCGGATAAAGAACAGGCCTTGTTTTAATCTTTGCGTATGTGTATTGTGCTCTGAAATAAGCTAATATAAGATGATCTACTGAAAATGCTTCATAATTGAAATGGCCAAACTGTATGCAACTTGTTCAGCCTTTTCCTATAAGAAGACATAGTATTGTCTTCAACCTCTTTTGACAGGAAAGGATCAAATAAACTGTATTATTATATTAAGAAAATAATGTTTTAAAGAGTACAACCCTGTGAAATGTGAATGTTTTGTGAGAAACATGCCAGCAAAGGAATGCATTCAAATATAAAATATAAATGCTGCTAATTTATTGTACTAGTAGTTCTTTGTGTCTCACTTTGCTGCAGGTTCAAATATTTAAACTTGTCTAATTTGAGCAGATTGTTTGAATCAGAGCACCACTTTAAAGTGGCAGACTAGAGGGGATCGTGTCACTTCTGTTTGCTATGATTCTATTTTGTTGAATCATTTTTATTCAGCTCTGAACACATTTATTCAGGTGTCTAAAACACGAGACAGCATCAGAATTCCCATTTCAGCAGACCAGTAAGCTAAACAGGAAACCAGTGATCACTGTCATTATGGGTTTGGACCCTTGATGTCGAACAAATCGGTGTTTTCTGATCCATTTGTGCGTGTGTTTTTGTGTGTGTGTGTGTGTGGTTGAGGGGAAAGTTGAGAAAATTAATTTGGCTAGAAAGAAACTAACCGCTCAGATGTGTCAGCCAAAACAAAAAGAAAAATTAGTCATTATTGGTTTTTAAATAAAAAAAAATATTATAAACAAAATACCTGTGTGTGTGCGTGTGTGTGTGTGTGTGTGTGTGTGTGTGTGTGTGTGTGTGTGTGTGTGTGATGGAGACAGATGGATGTGATGCTGGCACAGAATCAGAGAGAACATCAACAAAGAGATCTGAACACATGCACACACACACACACACACACACACACACACACACACACACACACACTCGCTCAGAACTCCATTGTGCTTACTTGTACTACTGCCCAGTGGGGTATTTATATGGTAAACCCTTTTAGAGCTGAGGTGTGTGTGTGCGTGGTGTGTGTGTGTGTGTGCGCGCGCGCGTGTGTGTGTGTGTGTAGCTATACCTGAGGCACTCGCGGGCCTTTTTTTCGGCACATCGGCACGTGAAGCCTGCAGCTCTGTGATGACAAGCAGCCACAGCCGAGACTCCCCGCTGTGAGATGCACACACACATCACACTGAAACAAACCGACAATGCTGTGTGCGTTTGTGTGTGTGTGTGTTTTTTTTTTTTTAAGTGTGTGTGTTTTGTGCGTGTTTGTGCATTTTTTTAAATTACCCGACAATCCAAACAGGTTTTCCTGTGTCCTCTCTCAGCCGCGACGGAGGACAGAAGCAACAGCTGCAATTAGCCCTTTGTGGCTAAAACCAGTCTGATTAGACGTCTCGTTAGGCATCGTTAAGGCTTTTACTAACGGGGCGCATAGATAATGAGCCATGCCCGCCGAACAACCAAGATACTAATCATAGGATAAAATGCCTACGCATTTAATTGGAGGCACAGAGAAAGGAGACACTTTCACAGAGAGGATGGAGAGAGGGAGGGAGGGACTGAGAGGAGAGGGAAACAGAGAAGAACAGATGATTTTAGAGAGAGAAAAACGGGGTGAAGTGGCATTTTTACGTCAGAATGTATTAATGAAACAACTACGTCAACTTATTTTGAACTGTTTATCGTCGTCTTGTGTTCGAGGTCATGTCGTGTGTGTAAACTTTTGCGAAAAGCTCCAGTGTTAGTCGATTGAATGCGTTCGGATCCGTTGATCAAATCCACGCTTCTTGCTCAAAAGGCATCAAATGAATATAAATATCTGACTTGTAGTATTGTTGAATGCTCACTCAGATGGGTATGAATTTAGAGACTTACCAAAACGTAGCATTTATTCAATTGATCCAGTGACATGACTTCCACTGTTTCCCCTAAAATGGGGACCCTTTTATATCAGGTCACAAGGTACAAATCAAGAAAAAAAACATGTTAGGTATCAAAGTAAACATAAAAATCAGGGCTACAACTCAAACAATAAATAGGATTAGGTTAGGGTTAGGGTGGTTAAATCGTATTCTTCATCACGTGCTCCTTGTCTGATAAATGCATCGTTTCTGTTTGTTTTTGAGGGAAATTAGCAATAGTGACAGCCGGCAGAAAAACAGTTGTTTACCCCGACTAATGCACCGTAATCTCCAGTTAACGCGGAGGTTACGTGGGTACCGGTGAGGGGTCAACTCCCTCCCCAACACCGGGCACTCTGGGAATTTCTCACAGATAATCACATCGCGCCGTTTTGACGACGCTCGCCACTCTCTGTTCAGCAAAAACAAGCAGTTCAGATATACGTCGCCGGGGTGATGTCGATGCACTTCAGCGCCGCAGCAGCAGACGGACTAATGCAGACGGGCTTAATAGCAGCAGTGTGTGTTAATGCGACACGTCACCTCTGTCACCCTCACCTTGTGCTGTTATTACAAGGCCTGCCACATGGCACACGCGCTGGAGTAAGGAGCGAGCACCGCCACACGCGTGTGTGTGTGTGTGTGTGTGTGTGTGTATGTGTGTGTGTGTGTGTGTGTGTGTGTGTGTGTGTGCCCCTCGCACAAAAGCATTAGCATATTTTTCAGTTGAAAAACAATGTGAACTTGTAAGCACAGAACAGACATATGCAAATGGCTCTGCAGCAATTTGCCCAAACAAAGCTGGCACTACTGTCACGTGAAGTAAAGGGAGGGGTGGTGGGGGGGGGGGGGGGGGGGGGGGGACTAGCGGACATGTTAACGAAAGGTTCAGCATGTGTGTGTGTGTGTGTGTGTGTGTGTGTGTGTGCACCTGAACTCATTGGACTGGAATTGACGCGAAAGCAATACATTGACATACATATGTATGTTGTGTATACTGTACATCTTTGCTATATGTGACCATCATTTTTATTTGCATGATTTTTTTTTAGGTATGCAAACATGCTGTGTCTCAAAGAGAAAAAACATGGGGCCACATGTACACATTTTGCATTTTTTTGGGGGGTATTTAATGTATCTTTTAGTGAAAAAATAAAAAAATAAAAAGCAAAAATAATTGCAGGAAACTAAACAAACGGTGACAGCAGATATAATAGACAGTTCGAAAAAGTGACAACGTGACGGAGATGAAAGCGAGATAAATTTGTAGAAAGAGACAATAGAAACAATAGAGACTGAAAGAGAGATGGAGAGATTAACGTCGTCTTGGCAGGAAAGGTGAGAACAGTGTGAAAGGCTAAACATGAAAAACAGAGAGCTAGAAGGTCAGCCAGCAGCTCAAATGGAAGACATTTACAGCTCTAACAAGACCGTATGTGTACACACACACACACACACACACACACACACACACACACACAAATATAAATACATCTGAGCCAATGTCTTTGCTGGAATAATTGCACGAGTGAGCACATCTGGTGCACTTTGAGATTGAGTCCTGGCTCTATGCAGCGATGGTAATGACATTGTGTGTGTGTGTGTGTGTGTGTGTGTGTGTGTGTGTGTGTGTGTGTGTGTGTGGGTGTGAGGGTGTGTGGGTGTGTGTCCACTCCAAATGCCACCGCGATGCTTCACAGGGTTCAGCTCGTCTCATTGTCACTCACAGGAGAACAGAAAAGGACCTCATGATAAAACGCTTTGCTGCCATTGTTCAGGCGAAAAGACTAGCATGTGTTATGAGTTATATTTTCCAGATTCTAAAATTGCCCAAAAAAAACTTCTGCAAGCTTGCAGTCATCGTATTGTGTTTTATACCTCAGTACTTGTGCTTTATTTCTGTCTTGGATTCAGTGCAAAAATGTGCAAAATATTGAAATATTTGCATTTTTTTTCTTAAGTTGTGGTTCTGATCCAGCAGGTTTTGCTGCATCTGTTCCAGTTAATATATATTTTCCTTCACACAGTCTCAATCAATTGAAATAGTAAACATGTTGCACGTTACACTTATTGGCCTGACACTATAATAAGGTTGTTATCAGTATCTCCTTATCAATACACATATATTTAGCTATATAATACAATATCGTAAATGCATATAAAATAATCTCAATCATGTTTAAAGCGATTCACTTCATGCAACGATAATGCAAGCACACATTTTGAGAATGAAAAATATTTTATGTACTTTATTTTGTCTGTTTGTGTGCGTTGAGTTATTAAAGTTTAAGTTGTTGTTATTTGGAGATTTTCAACTCTCTGCAGAGGAACAGTTTGGCTAAAACGCAAAGTAAGCCGACTTGTTGAGCTGCTGGTTTATTGAATTATGGAAAATATGTCCCTCTTCGTCTCAACAGTTTGTTTCACAAACACCGTTTTCACGTTTAGAATAGAAGGATGCTCGCGATCGTGACCTGAAGCTGTCGTGCATCTTAGAACCCGGCCCAGGAGGAGGACGGGGGGATTGGGCCGTTTAGCATCGATGCTAAACGCTACGCGCCACAGGCTGCTGGTGTGACCGGCCTGGAGCCGCTGAGTGGAGCTGCTGGCTCTGGAGAGCTGGGAGGCTCCTTAAAGTGCAGTCATTAGGCCGCCGCTCGCGTAGGTGTTCTTGCAAGAGATCTTGTCAGGCGGACACCTGCTGTCTAATTAGGCAAGCGGAACACACACTTGCTCAAGGGGAAGAGTTGACAAGCTCAGTCAGTGGATGTGCAATGTAGTGAGTGGGCCCTCTGCTCAGTGTGTGTGTGTGTGTGTGTGTGTGTGTGTGTGTGTGTGTGTGTGTGTGTGTGTGTGTGTGTGTGTGTGTGTGTGTGTGTGTGAAGGAGTGTGTGTGTATGTGCTAATAATGGCCTGAGGCTCAACCTGCTGTTGAGAACAGTAACTTGTGAGTCAATGCCTTTGTTCACCCCGTAACATCTGGCTCTGACCGAAGGCTGTGTGTGTGTGTGTGTGTGTGTGTGTGTGTGTGTGTGTGTGTGTGTGTGTGTGTGTGTGTGTGTGTGTGTGTGTGTGTGTGAGTGTTTAAAATGTATTCAAGCCGAATGGGCCATTGCTCAAAGAGTGAGTGTGTGTGTGTGTGTGTGTGTGTGTGTGTGTGTGTGTGTGTGTGTGTGTGTGTGTGTGTGTGTGTGTGTGTGTGTGCACTGAGGCGAGCACAGCAAGGACTAAGGCGCGAGGAGTTGAGCATCGTCGTGGAATCCTCTGAGGGAAAAAGGCCTGGAAGCCCCTTCTGTCAGCTGGGCTCTGCAGCGCTTCCCCTCGACTGCCTTCAGACAGACACACACACACACACACACACACACACACACACACACACACACACACACACACACACACACACACACACAGGTCCCTCTGGAGCACCAGATTAAGGTCTGAGTGAGTGTGAGCAGAACAATACCCCTGTGTGTGTTTGTGGAGCCGTGGTTAATTGTGTTCATTTGCTGCTCAAGTTGAGACAGCTAGGACACTGAGTGTGTGTGTGTGTGTGTGTGTGTGTGTGTGTGTGTGTGTGTGTGTGTGTGTGTGTGTGTGTGTGTGTGTGTGTGTCAGATAGAGAGAGAAAACAAGGATGAGAACAAGAAAGAGTGACAGGGGGAGGATGGAACAAGGACAGATGAGCAACGGCACAAGTATGTCTGTGTGTGTGTGTGTGTGTGTGTGTGTGTGTGTGTGTGTGTGTGTGTGTGTGTGTGTGTGTGTGTGTGTGTGTCTGTGTGTGTGTGTGTGTGTGTGTGGGCAATTGGATGAGAAGTGCAATGTGAGGCCATGCAGGTAATCCTCATTACGATGTGGAAGTGTTCACTTTTGCAATGTGTGTGTGTGTGTGTGTGTGTGTGTGTATGTGAGGTGAGTATCTAAGAGGGCTCTAATTTCTCTCCGTGCCCTCGCACGCATTACACAGTAAGATGCACCCGCTTAGGTTCTTGGTGACACACACATTTACGAACACATGCTCGCTGGCGTTCTCCGCATGACTTCACAGCTCATGCTTGCTTACCACTTAGAGAAATTAAACCCCTATTTGCCTTAATCTTTGAACAACACATACTCGTGCCAACTAACAGAGAAGTTACTTTCTGTTGA
The DNA here is from genome assembly GCA_038501785.1 of Myoxocephalus aenaeus. NCBI lineage: Eukaryota > Metazoa > Chordata > Actinopteri > Perciformes > Cottidae > Myoxocephalus > Myoxocephalus aenaeus. The sequence continues at coordinate 1,755,396 of JBAMJR010000047.1, read as the reverse complement.
GAGGCCTCTGTGTGTGTGAAGCCAGTTGTCCTGGTTATTTACTGGACATGCTGCGTCGCAGAAAGAGGAAAAGTAGAAGAAAGTTCTGATGACAATCACCAGGCAGCCATGTTGGAAAGGAGAATCAGCACCATGGACAGTTCCAGGGGAGCCAAAGGCTGGGTGTCAGTACACATTTTTTTTAAGAAAAATACTTTTTTTTTATCAGCAGACTGTACAAAGTTGCAAAGACTAAAGCCGAGACTAAAAACTTCTGATAATATTAAACATGTCTGACTTTATCGGAACTTCAAGGTGTGGAAAAGAGTTTTATGAACGCCAAAGACCAAGCGATCAAGATCACGGGAGCGCACCTCATCTCTCGCAAGACGCTCACGATGTTATTCCGACATTTAAAATAAGTCTGCAACGGGAAAATCGCTTGAAAAGTTATGTGTTGTACGGCCGGCTTTAGCCGAAACAGCAGGACTCAAACACCAGGTTTACAACTTCTGAAAAACTCAGATATTCTACAAACTGGAGCTATTTCCGCTAAAAATAATACAAAAGTTGTTGTTCAAGGTATTTAAATGCTAATTCGGTGAATATAGTGCAATGTTAAGTGTGTTTTAATTGTCAGACAACAGTAACGTGGTGGCTACTCATACATTATTAACATCGCGGTGCGTTTGGAGCTCGTGAATCACATTGTTCTAATTGTGGGTCGAGTTTGAAAACAACCACTTGGCCTTTGGTTTTGGGTCAACTTTAAATTTTCAACTGTTTCCCCTGTTTCATGAGGGAACGCGGAGTAGCTGTTTGTCTTTAAAAACAGAACAATGGAGGCCGATTGTTGGGCGCAGTAGTCCCAGTGAGACAAAATACGAAACAGAGGCAAATCAATGGCAAATAATGTCATCTTAGAAGGTCATACCTGGACCTTTCGGCTTCGTCGATACACAAACACACACACACACACACACACACGCGCAAACACACACTATAATTACAACAACATAGTAAAAACGCACACAAGCCCTCGGACATCTTTATAACATTTCTAATGATGAAACGACACACACACGAATAATAAACTTGCACACACTTGCACTTTGTCTTTCTGTGGCTCCCTCACATGTAAACTCTGCAGGCTACTAAGCAGCATTAAACCTCCCTGCCTGGCCGCGCTGTGGTTTCTCCGACACTAAGTGTCCCTCTCTCCTCCCTGCCCGGGGCGAGCGAAGGAGAAAATAAACAACTAAAGAGACAAACAGCGAGAGCCACTTAGAGCCACTTAAAGCCAAGGCTCCTTCCCACGGCGAAGCACTTCCCTAGGGCTACTGGTGTGTGCCTGGCACGCTGGGAGACGGAGGGGAAGAGAGAGAACAGGAGTCAGAGGAGGAAGTGGGAGAGAGAGGGACGGGGAGAGAAAGGTAGGGAGGAAGTTGCAGCGAGGGAGGGAAAAGGATGTGAAGAGCTCAAAGAGAGGAGCTGTCACTTTTGTTCTCCTCTAACATTACCGCGCAGAGCCTCCGGTAAGGCGAGCGGAGTCGGCCTTATGAGCAGTGGCAGTTACCTGTGGAGAGGAGACATTGATCTGAATGCAGCCACACTGACGAGGGAAGACACAGCCGGCCTGCTGCGGGCAGATGGCACACGAAGCACCCGACTTTATGTCGCACAGGCATCTTGATGCATTACGTTTGGATAAAGCCAGGTTCTAAATGATCCTTTCATTTTGTTCACACATTAGAGGGAAAGGTTTTGACAGATTTGCGTCACTCCTCAACAGTAATAAACGATAAATATCAATTTTTTCATCATGTTTTTAGAAGTAAAATGTTGTATAAATCGAGGGTATGAATGATTTATGAATGGACGCCTCTGTAAAAACCTTCAGAATAAAGAGAGGAATAAAAACTGGAAAGTTTGAGTTACTGAAAAGGAGATTTTTGACTAATTCATTTTAAGAAAACGGCCTTAAAGAGATGTTTTTCTAAAAGTGCATTTATTTTGAAGATGCTACAGGTGAATGGGGTGAAAAATAAGATGATCTAATAGATATCACTAGGAAACTTCCTCGCTTTATTACTTATTAAGGCAATTATGTTTTGTATTACAAGTTTTCTGAAATGTTTTGTTTAAATATATAAATGAGGCGCAAATAGACAAATTAGTCAAGTACACATGTGTAGTTTCTCTGTGTTTTTTTTATCACTAGTCTGAAAGAAGACATGTCATGGAAGCAAAATAGCTCAAATATCCACAACTGACCAGTCGAACAAATGTCTTAAGCAGAGATTATTTAAAAAATATTTTAAATGGTGAAGGACGTGAATCCCGGCTCGCGTTCTTGTGCACAAAACAATTCTTTGAATTCAAATGTACTTTCTGAAGCTTGAATCCGGAACTGTGAAGTCTTCAGGCTCCTTTTCTCTTATTCCCTCTTCCTCTCTTCTGGTTCTATGCTTTTGTTTTCTATCCCTGCACTCAACCTTGTTCCCTCCCCTCGGCCTCCCTCCCTCTTTTTGTCCCCCTGACTGCGAACCCAAAGGTCACCTCTCCCCTGAGAGCCCTGTTTACCTGAACCGCTCCCTCTCTTTTTGACATTCACCTACTTGGAGATAGAAGGAGAGAAAAAGGAAGAACAAATGTAGCGATACTCTCGGCTCTCACTCGGCAAAACCTTTACAGGCACAGAAAACGAAATGTCAGTTGTTCTGCACAAAGCTTTAATCAGAGACACTTGACAAGTTCACAATGGATCTTAAAAAAGCGTTCCGACATGGAAACAGTAGTTGTACAAGGAGAATCCATCACTTAACATGCTTAACATGTTTAAGCCTCACCAGGGCTGCATAAAGTAGTACATTATCATGTTAAAAAAGCAGCAATCAGACATTTTCCTCTATACCCGATGAACTATATTGGCTAAAACTGATAATGACTTGACTTTATATATGCTCTTCAAAGCCAGACTCCATTGACAAGTCAGTCAGTGGAGAACACAAGAGTTACTCGTCACCTCCTCCTTTTGTTTGTTTGTGTTATTGTGTGACTTTGGTGAATCCAACGCAAACAAACTAACCAATCGATGCAGTGGAAGATATATTACCAACTCCTGAGTTCTGCTTGGTCAAATTACAGTTTTTGTCAAAGGCGTCTGATGGCTTTGAATACATAACGGGTTCAGTTCCCATCAGAAGGAGTAACGCCGTCAAAATACTCTAAATATAGCGTTAGACTTCACCTTTTTTTAGGCGTCTACGATAAGTGCCTCATTCAACACCACTTTGCGCAATTCAAACTATCCCTTTAATGATTTAAAAAAATAAATAAATTGCAATGCCCCGGTCCTTGAAACGCTTTCACATCAAGCTAATTGATTCTCCCTTCACGCGTAAGGAATTCAATTCAGATGCATCTGTTTCCGTGTCCGTCGTTTTTTTTTTTTTTTTTTTTTTTTTAAATGACACTTTAAACAAGTCTCTTTTTGTCCTTTTATAGAGGATGGATTGGAAAAGTGGTTTTACATCCTTTTTTTCTTTGAATCCCCCGCAGGCACGAAGGTTCACACATAGAGAGTATGCAACGCTTTATCAATATGAAGTCCTGCGACGTAGATATTTTTCAAACTACAGCTCATCGTCTCTCACGCTGTGTGCGAGATGTGAGCCCGCGTGCCTTCGCTGTCACTTACACTGCGAGCGGTGTGTGTTTACGTTGCGTGTTATGCATGCTGATGGTGACCCGGACACCCGCCGGGCCTCCCACCCCTCAGGCCCTCTGCTCCCCAAGGGTGAGGGCAGCAGGATGGGGTCAAACAGACAAATCTACCCTCCTGCTCCACGGAGGCCTGCCCAGGGCCATTAGTATCCATTACCAGGAGGCACGCACCACCGCAGCCTGTGGCGCTTCGTCTCCACGCAAAGACACTCTTGCATGAGCAGACTTGCAATAAAGACGTAAGTCCCAAATAATGCACATGAGTGCTCGCGTGGCTTCATGAGAAATGCATGCAATTAAGCGCTCAAACGCTCATAAATATAGAAAAGGATATCTGCATCGGCATTTAGAAATCCGCGCACAGCCGCGCACAGACAGACACACTTGACAGGCCTCCAGCGGCTCGCGACAGAGGTCCGTACTTCAAACAGACATTCTCAGAGGGGATGACCTTCTGGGAGGCTGTGGGGCGTGTGCGTGTGTGTGTGTGTGTGTGTGTGTGGGGGGGGGGGGGGGGGGGGGGGTGATGAAGGTGTGAGTTGAGTACAATCAGCTCCTTCTGACGTGTCTCAGTCTCACACAAACAACACACACACACACACACCTTCCATAGCAAGCAGGTGCGGGGCTAAATGGTTATGAATGGGCTGCTGGACGATCCAGCGCAAGTTTTTACGGCCGGTAATGCCATTTTAATAGAAACATCAGGAGCAGCAGGACGACCCATCTGTCTGAGAGAGAGACATGGAAGTGATAAAGTCAGGGAGGGGGGAAAATGTGAAATAGGGACGAGAAGATAAAGAGAAAGGCGATCAAACGCCGGAAAATAAAGGACGAAAAGAAATATAGAAAGAAAGAGCCTGAAGGAAAAAAGATTGAGTCATCACTGCATCCTTGGTGTGTGTGTGTGTGTGTGTGTGTGTGTGTGTGTGTGTGTGTGTGTGTGTGTGTGTGTGTGTGTGTGTGTGTGTGTGTGTGTGTGTGTGTGTGTGTGGTACGTCAGCTGTGTCTGGCTAACAAGCTGCACCCTCAACAGCCCATTATCTAGAGCATGGCAACTGGCCCATACCTGCAAGGTGTGTGTGTGTGTGTGTGTGTGTGTGTGTGTGTGTGTGTGTGTGTGTGTGTGTGTGTGTGTGTGTGTGTGTGTGTGATTCAGAGCGTGGCAGCTGTGTCATACCTGCGAGCGTCTTCGGGACACTCTCCTCGTCCGTAATGGTGCAGAAGAGGGGGATTGTGGGAGAGGTGAAGGACACAACCTGATATCTTCTCTTCTGCCTCTCGTCTTTCTCTCCCCCCCGGTGAGATCGGCGTGGTGGAGGGCAGAGAGGAGACGAAGTGCCAGAGGCCATGTACACAATAGTCACACACACAAACATACAATAGACAGACACACATTCAGACGATACACGCACGGCTGTAATTGAATCAAATGAGACAATAAAAAACACCTAATTGATGATTTAGACATTGTAATCAAGTCCTCTAATTTCAGAATTAAAAAAAAGTTCTTAAAATATATATTGTTTTTTGTCCAAAATTATGCATTTTCTGATCCGCCCCTTTGGTTAGAGTGTGGCTAAGTTTATGCAAATAAGTATTTGGTTAAAGTTCTCATATCAAACCCCATTTTAGATTTTAGAAGTAATGAGCTTAGAATGTATTTGCACTTTGAAATGACCTCCATATATATATAGTAGCTTACATAGTTACTGGCATTTAATATTTAAGAGTGATTGAACCAGACCTACTGAGTGTCCGGCCTCAGATATGTTTGATGTGTGTGTGTGTGAAGGTGACAGACAGACAGGTAGCGCTGTCACGGATTTATCTCAGTCCTTCCTCTCTTTCCTCTTCCTCTTTTCTCTCACCGTGACCAGAAGAAGTTCTTCTGCACTGGTGCCCCTCCATCCATCCTTCCAAGCAGAAAACCCACACACACACACACACACACACACACACCTTCGTCCCACCCCCACCACATGCACACACACTCACCACCGGCCACACCAGCGGAGGCCTTAGGGCTCAGCCATCTGCCGCCCGCCCAGCCCATCTCCCCCCCTCTGCCGTGCCCACCTCCCCAACATATGCAGCCCTTGCCCTGGGTAAGGTGGCAGGGGCACTGGCCCCGGCCTCAGCCAAGAGTTAGGGGTGAAGGAGCACATATGTAGCCCAGACGGTGGAGACACATCAAGGATTAGATAGCGCTCTCCTTGACTCCCTCCATCCATTTCTCGCTCCGTCTCACCCATATGGCCGGTTTCTTGCATGTTCACACCAGCTCAGCGGCCACCAAGGTCGCACCCTGCGAAGGGCTAGTGAGGCCTCCAGCGAGGCAATTGAGAACGGAGCAGACCGAGCGGGTGAGATGGGGGGTGTGTTGGCGTTGACGCCGCCTCTTTTTGCGTCCCGATCCTTCACTTCCTCTCTCTATCTCTTCCCTCTGTTAAATCTCGCCTCGGGGCATTCTCCGCCACAGAAGGCAGGGGGAAAAAACAAACAGAGTGCGGCACTTTCATCCCCTCGTCATCCTTTTCCGTCCATCTACCCGCGACCCGCTGCCTCGTTCCGGATAAGACGCGTGCGTGACAGCAGGGGTTGACGTTTTGTTTCAACGCTAACATTAATTACATCGGCTATTCCAAAAGTCTTCCATATTTCATGAGTGTTCTTTTGCATACAGGCGACGCGGCGCTCTGCTATTCTCTTTAGTCTTCCCGCGCCTCTTTACGCGTTCCAGGAAACCCAGCGCGTCTGTCAGTATCAGGGTGGGTTAGACATACGACAGGGAATTGGGCCAAAAATACCTTGGAAAGTTCACAAAATGCAGTTGTGGGAACAGCGGCGGCGGTTTCCCGCAGTTGTCCAACAAAGTTTGGGTTTGGCAAAGCTTAGCGAGGTCTAAAAGAACAAATACAGCATTGTTAATGCAAATACAGTGCAGGGAAAACTCAATTTGGTATCAATATTAATCTGGAAAAAATATTTTTTTTGGATGAGTGTAATAGAGACAATGTTTGTGGTGGAATTTCCCAAATGTCCTCAATATGTCAGTTTTCTTTTGTACAACAAAAGTCTTTAAAGCAGACTGTTGGCTGCACAGGAAACAATAACAATGTCCTCATTCTACATTGGCCAAAAACAAGATTGGTCAAAGACAACATGCAAATGGGCTGATAATTCCCATAATCACATAAATCACAGCGAATAACACGCATTATACTCATAGCAAAAAAAGTGTTCTTTCAACTCATCATAGCTTTCAAGTGTGAGACATTTATGTTATGATAATAATACAAGCTTAGCCTCAACACATGCATGCATTAAAAGCAGAAAAACAAAGATAAATAATAGCACAATTTTACTTTTTATAGCTGATTTTACTCAAAAAGACACAGAGCCCAGCTGAAGTTAAAGGGGAGGCCATTAGTTATGCCGGCTTTTGGTCATAAAACAAAGTATTGGAGAAATACAAATGTTCCATTCAAGTTATCACCAGAGTTTGGGCAATTCAGTGTGTGGACCAATCGTCACGGCAATCCATCCCATAGTTGTATGTGTATCCTCTACTCCCGTATGAGACGCTGGCGTGCTTCTATCTGCGTCATCTTTTATATATGTCTTTAATCTGACAGAAGATTAAGCCGTTACGCTTGTGTGTGTGTGTAGGTGTGTGTGCGTGAGATAATAAGTGTGTATGTGAGAGGGAATGTGTGTGTGTGTGTGTGAGGGATCAGTGATTAAATAAATAATGGTAACCTTTCCTGTAACCTTTCCCCCCTCCTCCCCAACCCCGTCTGACCTTACAAGACCCACGCACATTAAAGACTTCTCTCTTTTCCTTCATCTCTCCCTCCTTCCTCTCCCTCCCCCTTTCTTCATCTCTTTTACATAACTTCATCATTCTCCGAGGCTCATGCATATGTCAGGTGTCGTCCTGCTCCTTTAATTCAAAAACAGTGTACTACTGGCGTCAAAAGTTGTACGCGTCAGTATCTCTTTTCAACCACCTGTCACTCGTTTTCTTTCTCTGCTCTTCCTCCCTTTTTTTCCTCTTCATCACTGTGATTATCCTCTCTCCAACTAACTCTCTTCCTACAGGTCTCTGTCTCTGTTTCAGACCCCTGAACCCCCATGAGCCCAAAAAAGGTTCAACTGTTTCCTTTTTTTTTTAGCATTAAGCTGTGTGTGTGGTTGTCAGTGTGTGTGTGTGTGTGTGTGTGTGTGTGTGTGTGTGTGTGTGTGTGTGTGTGTGTGTGTGTGTGTGATCTTTAAGATCTGCCGGTTCAAACGACTACTCACACCACGCCTTGCCACTGAACTCCCCAAGAGGTCGCTGAGACACCCGAGTGTGTGTGTGTGTGTGTGTGTGTGTGTGTGTGTGTGTGTGTGTGTGTGTGTGTGTGTGTGTGTGTGTGTGTGCTTATGCGCTTTGTGCGTGTGAGCTGACTCCCTGATCTCCTGCTCTAATACCCTGAGGACCTTTGGTTCCTTAACTATAGGAGGTCCTAAGCAACCAGCCCACACACACACACACACACACACACACACACACACACACACACACACACACACACATCTTCAGAGGATATCAAAGATTAGACATCAATCACTCTCACCTCTTGAAGTCTTGAAGAACGAGCACCTCATATGAAAGGTCAGCGCACGCCCGCAGAGCTACGACAAGATCAATATGCAACGATGAAGGTGATGATGAGGATGAATTATAGAAGGAGTGATGGTGAGGATGAGGATGGTGACAAAAACAAAGAGGGAGAGGATGTTGAGGGTAAACAGAAGAAGAAGAAGAAGAAGAAGAAGAAGAAGAAGAAGAAGAAGAAGAAGAAGAAGAAGAAGAAGAAGAAGAAGAAGAAGAAGAAGAAGAAGAAGAAGAAGAAGAAGAAGAAGAGATGCTGATTTCTCTATCATCTTTAAATTTGACACAACAGACACGGTTGAAGTTGAAGTTGGTGAACATGTTCATTTGCTTGTGTTGTGTCTATTTTTTGGAGAATGAATTGTACATTTCATTACTTTTATGAGGTTTAATCTGTGCAAACTTTCCAGAGTTGTTGAAGTATGTGCCATAGTGTGATAGTTTGAGGGTTTCAGCAAAAGACAAGCCCTGTAAAATGTGGCTGTTATATTTGGCGGCAGGTCCCAGTTCAGGTCTTCAAAATGCTCATCCTCGCTCGTGTGCCACTTTCCAAATCTTACATTTCCCTCAAGGCCGGCGCAACTTTTCTAACTGTCAGATGCAAGAATGACAGAGCGGTTCCTCTGCCGCGGGTTTGGACTTCAGTGCCGTTCTGCTGAGCTGAACTTCGCTTTGGCCCGGAGAGCTGAGTAACCGATTGAGATAGGAGCAGGGGGAGCTTATCTCTGAGCGCTTGGTGTGTGGATACGTATGATGTCAGACCAGTTCTCGTAATGCTTTCTAGGCTGCGTGGACAGATAAGCTTTGGGATCTGGAGAAGGTAGAGACATGTGCAGGTAAGCAAACAAGACACAATTGAAATTGGAGCAAGAGAAAGGGCCCCGCTTCTGTTCGTGTGTTCAAGTGTGCGCTAGCGAGTGTGCGTCTGATGTTCTCCTACTTTCGCTCGCCGTACTCCCTGAGCAGTGACCGGAGCAGTAAGCTCCCCGTCCAAGCACTTGGAAAACTGGAACGAGGCGAGGAGGAGGAAGAAGGGGTGGATGGGAAAGAAAGGGAACGCGGTGCGATGGGGGAGAGAAAGGATGGAGCGCAAAGAAAGGGAGGACAGGAGAAGAGCGGAGGCAGAGACAGACAGACAGACAGAGCGGCGGCACATGGAACGGCACGAAACGGAAAGAACTGACGGACGAGTGGAACCAAACGAAAGGAGGAGAAGTGTTGGATTGAGGGATGAGAGGGAAGGCGAGGCCACCTCTTCGTCTCCCTCTCCTCCGCCCCGTGCCTCCTCTTCCCCTCCTCCCCCGTGAGAATGCCGCCCGCATGTGTGGATCTTCTTCCTCGTCAGATCTGCCGCGCTTTCATTCGCACACAAAGACGGGACGTGGACGTACCTGGCACGGGGGGGCGTGAAGGAGCTGGCAGAGGTGTGTGTGTGTGTGTGTGTGTGTGTGTGTGTGTGTGTGTGTGTGTGTGTGTGTGTGTGTGTGAGAGAGAGAGAAACAGATAAAGAGACACCAGCTCACCTGCCTGGCAGACAAGGCGGCCTGTGGGAGGATGGCCTGTCTGTCTGAGATGTCCCACTTAACACTGACACTCACTTAACCCGCTCAACACCAGCCTGCTCCTCTTCCTCTTCCTCTTCCTCTTCCTCCCAGCTCTTATCCATAAACACTCAATCTTCTTGACTATATTTCATGTCACAGTGGTTTTATTTCAGACATTTTGGTTTCTATACAGATCCTGATTACGGGATCATTTTCTTCTTAAATGATAAAATGTCGATCTCCTTGTCATTGGAATAATGTGTGTACGGTAGCATAAAACTAGGGATTGTTATTGTGGCACCGAACTCATCATTGTATAATGGCATCGAGGAATAGAAGTGTTTAATGTGGATTGGGGCCAAAACCTGATCAGCTGAAGTCACGTTGGGCGTCCTCAGACTTTTCATGAGGCGCCATCGTCAGGTTTGTCCAATACTGAGCCAAACGATTAGCATTCCCATGAGCCACTTTGTCTTTCGTCCAAATTAGCAAAGGTTAGCATGCTAACAGGCTAAATTGGGATGATGCACACGGTAAACAGCAGCATGTTAAGACACGTCCGTCCTCACAGAGCGTCTAGTGGCAGCAGACTCTCACGCCCCATCTACACATATACGGACATTTTTCCCCCCCTTAAAAATAAATTCCTCCAATATACAAAATATCTCAGTCCTCACTAGAATGAAAAATATCTTCAATGATATGTCAAAACTATAATAGTATTTGTGAGCCCCTAAACTAAATTCAATGAAGCTCCACTATAACGAATAGAGATATAGATATTTAGAAATCCTGAGCAGTGGTATCCAAATCCTGCAGGCTTGGATACCACTATAATAGTATTGGGTGAATCAACTGATGCATATTAAGTATAATGGCTGCCGTGTTTTAAAAAGAGTGTATTAGAAGATGAAAAGACCTGCAAGAGCTTGCAGCACTTAGCAATAACAGTTGGCTGTTCTATAAGAACGTGGCATGAAAACACAAAAGCGTTAATTGATCCTTTTCACTGAATGAGATTCATTGTTTGTCATACAATTTATGTGCAGATAATTTCCTGTCCTTTTTTTTTTTTTTTTTTTTTTTGAGTTTAGCTGAGAAAAAATTGGCTAAAAAGTCAAATTACTGCCCAACAGCTGCAGCACAATGAGTTTTGACGCCGGAGTGAAAATGTGTCCACGCTAAAGACATTGGAGGGCTCTGCAATGCGACACAAACAAACAATAAACAAGGAAGCAAACAAATTGACGCATACATGAATACACACACAGACACACACACAGACACACACACACACAGCAATCTGCTATGCTGCAATTAGCTTGTTTTAAAGGAAACAAATAACAGTAATTTCAACAGAACAGCATCCATAACAATTCACCCCTGGAAGGGATCAGCTATTTGAGCACACAGGATACACTCATACATAGGGACACTCACACGCACGCACACACACACACACACACACACACACACACACACACACACAGTCGGCTGAGTGCAAGCCGTCGTATTCAAATAGACACACGAGGATGCACATACATGCTAACACACACACACACACACACACACACACACGCACACACGCAGCTCCAGAGCAGCAGAAAGGGTCAGCTCAGTGTCTGAGTTATTATGCTACTTTGTTCTGCCTCAGTGGGAAGGCTGCACCCCGCACACACACACACACAAAGAATTATTATCACCTATCAACACTCAAGGTGCAAAGATAAAAGGGTTGGTTTGTTAATGGATTGAAAGAGATGAATAAAAGATTGGGTGAAAATGGCGTCTGGTCGCTGTGTCTTTGCGTGTGTGCAGAAGTGTTGGCGAGGAGAGCCGGCGGCCCTCTGTGCCTCTCCCTCTTTCCCGTGACCCCTCCGTCCATCTATCCGTCCCTTCCTTTCCGTCTGGGTTGCACAACAATGGCGTGAAACATCTGCGGCTACCAGGTAATTACAGCCGAGCCAAAATAACAGCGGGCAGCAGTGGCACGCCGACGAGCTCCGGCACCCCCCGCAATTAGGCATGTGAGCGTCCATCTACCCGATGACCGGGACCTCAGAGGGACAATCACACCACCAGAGATGTCCATCGGGACAAGTCCTGCCTCATGTGGCTGTCTTTTAGCAATACTGTTATGAAATTTCATATATTTTGCTCCTTTTTTAGCCTGTACCGTACTTTTCGGGTTATAAGCCGCTACTACCTTCGGTCAGTGTCCCCGACAGCTCCCCGCTGTAGCCAGCTGGGGCTCCTGCTAGCGCTCCGTCACTTCCCCGCTAACTTCCGCTAGCTCCCTGAAAACCACCGAAGGTAGCGGGACCAGGCTCGACACCCGACTTGGGCAGAGGGGACGCGGGCAGTAGCAGCAGCAGCGGGCAGTAGCAGCAGCAGTGGCCGGTAGCAGCAGAAGCGCTAGCTAGCAGCGCTACTAGCAGCGCTAGCTAGCAGCGCTACTAGCTTGCTACAGCGGGGACACTGATCAGCCGTAGGAGCGGCTTATAACCCGAAAAGTACAATATTTATGGATGCATGTCAACACTTGGGATGTGTCTGGTGCTCAAAAGCAGCAGCAGTAAGAGAAGAGGCTCACGAACAGACTCTCCCATTCACTCCCTATGAAGGGCTGTTCCGTCTTTGTACTAAATACTAGCACTTTCCCGACTGATGAAAGTATCGTTTGGGGATTTGGGATGAAGCGCTCGTACTCGACAAGTCGGACGCAGATGTCAGTCTGGTTTTTATTTGATTGTGTCTTCTGAATTTCTGCTATTGTACGAGTCCCGCATCGAATTTGATTCCCGGAGTCAAAAAAGCAGTAGTAAATAAAGTTGAGAGCGTCGGGAGGACGGGGAATAAAGCCAGCCAGTCACATTGAAGCTCCCCAGTTTAGCAATTTGAATTAAAATCCCAGTTTAACCACCGGTCCACAAACTTTTCCATGGGGGCAGCTTCCCTCGCCTTCTCACATTTATTCGTACTCATTGATTGGTAGGTGCACGAGTGTTTGTGCGCACACGTGTGTCAGTGTGTGTGTGTGTGTGTGTGTGTGTGTGTGTGTGTGAGCTCGCCACTGTCTGTGCAATTGTTTGCTTATGCATGTGCACCCCGAGAGCGTATGTGTGTTTCTGACTGCGGGTGCATTTTGTGATGTGTACTTTTTTTTTTCTCTTCCTGGTCCAGGAGTCCCCGTCAGGACCCCTAGGCGTCCCTGTGCTTGCCTGCCAAAAACGTCTGCATCTCCTGGACCCCCTCGAGGCAGGGGACAGCCAAATGTCACTTGGACCCTCTACAGAGCGGTGAGTGGAGGACAGGAAGAGGAGGAGGAGGAGGAGGAGGAGGAGGAGGAGGAGGAGGAGGAGGAGGAGACGGGGAATTGGATGTGATGGAGTCCGAAAGTTAAAGAGGAGATACGAGGATACGAAGAGTGGCGAGAGGAGGAAACGGAATCGCTTTAAATGATGTTCAGTTCTCACTTGGCAGGCTGCTGCAGACATAGGATGAAGATCCTATGCTCAAGGGGAGCTCGAACATCTACAGAGAGACGGGGATTTAGTGGAAGATGCTTGAAATCAAGGTGGATTTCTAGGCGTCGACTCCTCCTCGGCACAAATGTGCAAACAAAGAGCATTGAACATGTTTTTTGTCAGCGTCGCATACAAATAAAGGCGACTCAATGGGATGTATCACCTGTCTAAAGCTAGTTTAAAATGAATTGGAACGAGAGGCGGCCTGGCAGAGCAGTACATGTGCTCAATCCCCGATGGGGACTTTTAAATGTAAAGAGACGCCATAATGTCCCTTCAGCTCCATCAACTGTAACATATTAGCATCTGTGTGCTTCTCTGTCATGAAGAAGTAACGCAAGCCACACGGAGTGTTTCCTCGTCCGGTGTGTGTGAGCTAATTACATGTTAAATGCAGTGCAACACATGTACAATCACTCATCTAAATTACTTTCAGTGATGTTTCTATTGAAGCCAGTCAAGCGGACAAAACCCACCTCCCCATCCATCTCTGCCAGTCCCAATGTGCATGTGAATGCGTCCCTCGCTCCTTGTCCTCGCACGGCGGGACAGATGGAGGACAAGACACACGGCCCGTGTGTTCACAGAGCAGACTGAGGATGATGAACTGCGGTCCTTCTTCATAGGAAACACTCACTTCAGCTTATGAGAGGTGCATGGAGGAAGATGAGGGGATAAAAACACGTCTTATTCTGGGTCACAGCTGCTGAGATGAAAACACACACACACACACACACACACACACACACACCTGTAACCCTGATTCCCAATAGAGCTGCGCACACGCCCAGTGTCTACTTTACAAGTCCCCGGAGAGTCCTGCCACACAGGGGATGTGGAGTATCGAACAGGGAAGCGCGTGGAACACGCACATGAATGGAAACAATAGAGCGGCCTTCAAGCTTTTATTCTCCGATTGATGCAACTTGAACATTTCATTTTTGGGTCAAGTCCACGGGGAGAAAGACTCAAAAGATGAAATACAATATTTAATGTCAGTGTGAAATAATGACATCGTTCATTACAGACAGAAACAGAAGGTCTTATTTATCTTAGCGGGATCGTGCCTGCTCATCGCATGCAGGCAGATCATCTCCACTGCTTGTATGCTGATGCTTTTTGTTTAATTTATTCAAATAACTTTTGTTCCCAGATTATAGTGTCTTTACGTTTGTTAAAAATGCTGCGATGATAATGCTGCATTAAAGAGGCAGGTAACTTAGAATTAGCAGCAAGACGCGGTGTGTAATTAAACGAGTTGTCATTCGCTTACAAGCCGCCGTGCACACGAGAAAAATAATGAACTGGCTGTAACTAGTAGCTCTGCAAACAGCACCTACACGGCAATTACAGACGAGAGATAGGTGTGTAGGTGTGTGTGTGTGTGTGTGTGTGTGTCCACTAAGTTAATGGCTGTGTGGACGCGGCAGTCTAAATGTGTTCATCTGTAACATTTTATCCTGGTTCACCTCACTCAGCCACTGTCACACGCCGCAAGTACTCAAACACACACAATGAGCTCGCAAAGCAGGAAAAGAGGAGAGGAGGGAGGGAGGAGGGAGGGGGGAAGAGAGAGAGAGAGAGAGAGAGAGAGAGAGAGAGGGAGAACGATCTGGCAGCATCGGAGTCCATTTTACACAGCAGGTATAGTTTCCCCAAAAAAACTCTGGAACTTTTACAAGAATTCAGGGAATTTTTCCATTTTCCTTTTTTTTTTCTCCACTTTTTAGATTGTTCATTGGTCACAATTTTGTCCTAAAAATAAAATAAAAAAGGTAATGGCCTACAAATAGAGCAGCTCGCGTGGAGATGGAAGGACTGAATGATGCTGATTGATAAAGACACAAAAGTGATGGATTGATGACAAGTAAATTAACCAAAGAGCATCACAATAACACTGTGCCAGGTGTAAGTCAAGAAATGTTAAATTACATTAATATTGATTGCACTTTATATTTCACTCAGGTATGTTTTACCCTTCCTCCTAATTTAACTTCACAGTTTCAAAGGTGTGTTCAAGGAACTGTCGTAGTCCCATTTAAACTCTAGAAAACTAAAATTATTCCATAACATTAATGTTTTATGAATTAATAATCAATTACCAAAATTAGGTATTATTTTGAAATTAAAAAAAAAGATAATATGCTTCATCAGGAAAATGTGTGAAACACACAAACCTTCCTATTTCCTTATTTTTTTTTAGGTAGCACAGGTATGTGGTCATGTCATTTGGCCAGTGACAGAAGCACTTTTAAGTATGTGTGTGTGTGTGTATATATATATATATATATATATATATATATATATATATATATATATATATATATATATAATACTGTGATGTAATATTTGTGGGGGATCTTTTTTTCTTAAGCCCTCAACAGGAAGTTAGAGCTTTTATCTGCAAACTGAAATTAATTTCTGTGACAGATCAAGCGTTTATCTGATGCTTCTTAATGCTTTGTGGTGACTTGTAAAGGCCATCTTGGAAACACCAGACATAAGCAATGCAACTGCAAACATGGAAAATGAGAGAAATATGGTCAGTCAAATTGCATAAAATCAGCTATTTGTGCAGCTATTCAAGAATGTGACTGGAATAGCATCACCTACAGACCTCAACACACACTTTCATCCTCATTCAGTGGATCACAATATTTGGTGTAAACCAATAAAGGCTTGAATGGTGTTCTGGAATTCAACGAATCAACGCTCTGAATATGTTTTATGTTTATGAAAACATACACGGTTAATTTAATTTAAATAAAAATGTATTTAACCAGGAAAAGCCTCATTGAGATTAAACATCTCCTTTACAAGAGTGTCCTGGCCAAGACAGCAGTAGCACATTAAAACAAAGTTTTAATTAAAATGTACAAAGTCTTGTCAGCATGTTTATCAGCTATTAATACTTCATTAACTAAGAAGAGGGAGCGGAGGATCATTATTGGATGTTCACTTATCTCCCCCTTGTGGTAATTTACTGCAACTTCATCTCAGCCACACTTATCCTCTTTTTAGAGATATTTGTGAGTCCGTTGTCTGCATTACTAGGAAACCAGGACTTAAAGACAGTGGTTGATGGTGTGAGCCTTTTCGGAGACTGTTTGTTGTAAACAGTTTATTTATGTCCTACAAAAATCCCCATGGATTTAAGAGAGGAAAAAGAAGACATAAAGAAATTCTGTCTGGGGATAGTAAAACATTATAATAATCAACTGAGAGTTAGGACTACTAGAAATACTAGAACATTTAACCATAATAACATTAAATAAAGAAAAGTATATGGACGCAAAAAATAATAAAAACTACAACGTAAAAAGGTGTTTTGTTAAAGTACTTTTTCATGATTTTATTTTATGACTAATGTGTCGATAAATGAATGTTTAAATGCTTAAATACGGGGGAATTATAAAAAAAAATATCATCGTGTTAATAATAATATTCCAGCGAAGTTGTACTGTTTCCTACATCAACACAACTGTGATGGAATACGGCCGACGTTGGGGCCCGTCCCAATTCGCAGTCGAGCGACCTCTGTGAGGTGCAACGCAGCGGAGGTGAGCAACTTTCAACATACGGTGGTCTTTTCTTACGGAACATGAACTCTGATTCTGTTCCATCAGTCAGTAATATTGTAGTTGTATTCATGCGTTGAGTGAGATTTAATGATACTGTATTTAGTCCGTAACGTAGTGGTGAAGACCTCGACATTTGGAATCCGGCCGTGATCAAAACAGGAAGTTTTCAGAAGTCGAGCTAACCGTCCTGCGGGCTACATCCGCATTCTCTACGTTTCAACAAGTGTTTGACTCGTGAGGACGACCTGTTACTGCCACACACGACACACTATACACTCGGTAGCAAATGTGATTGAATGCGTCATTCGGCTTATATTTGTGATATTTAACATAAACAGGCGCTTGTCAGCCGACTAGCTAGCCGACAAGCTAGCAGCAACCTGGTCACGAACCACCTAAATACCTGTCGGGGAAGCTGCTTCTGCATGGTCGGCTGCAGGGTTCGGCATTACGTAACGGTGCCTGGTTGTTACCCTCTTATCCAGCTCACGGGACAGCCCCGTAACATGAAGTTATGGAGGAGCGGAAGCTAAAGAGAAAGAGTCCCAGGACCGCCACCAACACGGTGGCTCCGACCGGTGGCTCTGGCCGGAAGAGCAACGCTCCCTCCGGGGGACGACACGTCGGCTCCGGCTCCAGCCAAAAGAACAAAAATAGGAGGTATCAGTGTGGTTATTTTTAATAGTATGTGTATATGCTCGTTTTACGTTCCTCTGCTCATTTCCATGTTGTGTGTGTGTGTGTCTTCTCCAGGGGAGTGAGAGACAAACCCAGGCACCATCTGGGTTTGGGTGGGAGACCGAACCAGAACCAGGGCCAGGCAGCACCCATCATCCAGCACTCCTTTCTGACCGATGTGTCGGATGTGCAGGAGATGGAGAACGGCCTGCTCAGCCTCCTCAACGACTTCCACTCAGGGAAACTACAAGCGTTTGGTAATTTGGACTTCAGGAGGACTTTTCCCTGCAGAACACATATTGTCCCACGTGTGTTTTTTTAAGATGAACACAACCCTGTGCAACTCCAGAGAGCCATAGACACATATGTCAGGGTTCTTACGGTCATGGGAAACCTGGAAAAGTAATGGCATTTTAAAAATGGTTATTTCCAGGCCTGGAAAAGTCCTTGGAAAAAAATCCAAAAAGTTTTGGAAAAGTCAAATTTGTTATATTCATGCATTCATGACGTTCATTTACGCTGAGTTTGAAATACTTACTATGCTTTTAAAAGAAAGAACCTCAAAATATAAGTTTATTCTTTTAATCAAACTATTGTCTCTCATTCATTTGTGTCATTTAAGGTTTACTGTATGCTTTGGAATTCTCATTGTTAGTTTAACTACTACATTTTCTCACTTTTTCATGTTTACACCGAGCTTTCACGAAAGGTTTGGTTTAAAGTCATGGAAATCCATTGGTTGGACATTCGCGCTCACTAAAGTTCCCCCCTCTCTCCGTGTCAGGCAACGAGTGCTCCATTGACCAGATGGAGCAGGTGAGAGAGATGCAGGAGAAGCTGGCGCATTTGCACTTTGACCTCCACAGCGAGGTGGACGAAATGCCCGAGGACCAGAAGAAAGTAGCCTGCGACACCAACATGGACAAACTACTCCTGAACGTAAGACCCTGAAACACATTGAGCTCATTGTGCTGTCGCATGTACATTGCTGTACATCCCAGCGAGGACTTAGCCACTTATTCAACCTCCTAAGTGTTAAACTCTTAAAGAGTTTAGTTGGATGCTCAATGCATGGCGAACAGGATCAAGAAGTTGTGGACGTGCGTAACTAAATCTAAATGTTCTTTCTCTCCACAGCTTGAGGAGCTGAGTTCGTCTATGTATCCTTTTTATATTTAACATGCACCATATTAGTCCTTAATTGCTTTCTAAATTAAATTAAAGCACTAATCTTCTTTAAAAGTCTGACTTTTGGCTGTTTTTCCTTCACCTTGCTTCTCCAGTCAGAAACTGAATCTGGCCGACTCCCAAGAGATCCCGATCCCGATCCCGAGGACTGCCAGTATGTGATTTGTCCATCTGACCCAGACCCGTGTCACCCAGAGGGGCCGCAACAGAGAAGGTGCGGTTGAAGAACGCTCGGGGCACTATTTCCCTTTAAGTATTGTGGCCGTTCACCAGCGTTCTCCGTCTGCCCAGCAGGATGGATTTCCTGAAAGATGTCACACAACAGGGATGCACCGACAGCCTTATGCTTCACTGCCTAGAAAATACTAAACCTCCTGAGATTGAATTTCCTCTGATAAATCCGATGCAGTGTTTTCTCTTTTCTCTAATCGTTGGCGTCGGTGCATCCCTGTCGCCGCCTGTTTGAAGGCAAGTCGTAGTCGGTTCACTCATTTCTAAACGTGTAGATCTGCAATACATTGCTCAAAAGCAGTTGATTAATAATTCACAAGTCCTTGAGACGACATCTTCAGTGTTTCGTTCGTCGGCGTTGTTGGAAGTGAACTGACGTTAAGCTTCCTTAGCGATTCTCAGATGTATAAACTCACTCTGTTGCACTTTGTCTTAATTGTTGTCACACAAACTAAAGACGTGGAGCTAAATTTATCAAAGTATAGATGCAGAATTTATGTTCATAACTGTTTCTCAACATGTAGCTTTAAACCCCGTTCATATATCTTATTCTAGAGACAATACATGATGACATTAATTATAAATCTACAAATAACATTTGAATGATAGAAACTGCACTGTTTGTTGTGAAAATAAGCTTATGACATCAGCTCCAGCACCTTGTTCAGTGTTGAATATATACATTATTTGCACATATCCATGCAACATGTGAAACACCCTGCACATCATCACTTTGACGCTGGAAAATACCCAATTATCCAAACGTTGATATCACAAACATGCCTTAAATTTTTTTGATTTAATATCTTTTTGCCTTCATGGTCCTAACATTTTTAATAGACTTGCATAGAGCAGGTTCTGCATTAATATAATATATGATCATTTGATGCCGCTTTGATTGTAAATCCTATGTGTCACTTCTTATTTGAGCCAGTGTTGTTGGGGGATGTGTTATCTCTGAAGTGTTTTACTATTTAAAGTGTTTGGCGGTTGTGTTTTTATTGACCTAATAAATGTGTTCTCCTGATCTACAGTTTTTTTTAAAGATTCAAAACATAAAAACAATATTAGCAGGCATTTTCTTGAAACTATACATCCTTAAATAATTGCACACTGTAGAACTTGCTTCAGGTTTTCTGTTCATTTAATATTGTCCTCAGTCATCCTGTGGTATGAGATGGTTATGACACATATTTTAATTCATGTATTAAACAATTGCACCATAATATGAATGTTTTCATCATATTACAGATAATTGATTCGGCAGCTCAACTAAATATATATAAGCAGTCGGGTTGTTTGCTTGTGAGCCACCGTGTTACTTATTAATGTGCAGGAGAGGCTGCGTCTGAAGGAATGTGCACATCCTCCTGTTGATGCGTCTCTATGGAGACTGCGCAGCGCGCGCGGGCAGCCTGCTATTCTGCGTCATTAGTGGTTAGTTCGAGAGCCGAATGAAGAAGTCCAGGCGGGTTTTTTTGCGTGAGAGCAGCATGGAGACGGCGGTGACGTCGACCCCTCACTCGGTGAAGCGGTGGCAGCTCGGCGGGACGGACTATGACGCGCAGCCGGGCCGCAGCCTGCGGGCCGGGACGCGCCTCAGCACGTGGACCCCCCTGAACCACCGGACCAGCAACCTGCAGGTCAGACCGACCCGAGCGAGCTCGAGGCCCCCGATGCACTTCTATTCAAGTCGATTTATTCTTTATTTTTTATGAATGACCACCAGATGGCAGTAATGGACACATTATTATACCGCGCAGCCAGATTCACTTTCTCCGTTTTAACGAAATAAATTCATTTAGGTGGCCAATTAGCCTGATTGCAAACAGGTGCACCAAGTTTTTTTTTTTTTTTTATAATGTAATTGTGTGCAGATGTGGTTTTAGGCGTCCTGCAGTAAATGCATACAGGAGAAGGCACATATACACTTACCTAACTGTATTATTAAGTTATTATTGAGTGGATTTTAGCAGTCATGTTTTTATTTTTATAGATATATAGAAAATTCATGCAAACTAAGAACACTATTTATTTGTATGAAAGTTGAGTGTTCTTCCTTCCTTTTAAACTGCATATCATGTCCCCATCTTGGTTTTTGTTGTCCAGTGTCTTCTTTGCCAATATGATGCAGCAGGCCACCAAATACATTAATATATATATATATATATATATATATATATATATATATATATATATATATATATATATATATATATATATATTTTAGCTTTCAGCTGTCATCACACCATCAGTTTTACTCCTTCGTTCTTTTCATGCCTATATCATCAGTGGTCTGGCAGCGCGGCCAGACTCTTACGCAACGAGGTGCACCTTCAACACGTTCTTCACCGGGTTTGTTGGTGCCCTTTTCCCATTTCCTCCCAGTTGTTTGAGGAGAGGACGACCCTTGTGCTGCACTGGTTTGACCTGTGGACTGACGGACAGAGGAAACACCTGCTGCACTCTCTGCTCGCCCGCTGCAGCAGGTCACAGCTCAAGTAGGCTTTCTCTCCTCCTCTGTGTGTGTATTTGTGTCATTACAAGTGTTGGTATACTACTTTGGAACCAAGGTTATTGCAATCACCTTTTGTTGTTGTCAGGTACTGCAAGGATTTGCTGATGGAGACGGTTCCTGTGACGCATGCGGACTTCACGTCGGTGCTGCCACGCTTCCTGTCCCTGTACGTGATGTCGTTCCTGTCCCCTCGTGACCTCTGCGCCGCTGCCCAAGTCAGCTGGCACTGGAGGGTCCTCGCCGAGCAGGTGAGAGGCAAGACATTCGATGTCGACTGCGGTTTCCACGCTTTGCATTAAGACGGTTTCCCCCCGCGCTCCCCACCCAGGACTGTCTCTGGGCCGGCCGCTGCATCTCAAGAGGCTGGTTCCTCCCCTACGCTCCCGGAGAGAAGGAGTCCGGAGCGTGGAGGAACCACTACGTCTCCTGCGTCGCCACGCTGGACTGGCTCACCCCCAGGGAGGCGGCCGAGCGGTACGGGACACTCAACCAGCAAAGCGCGGGGATGACGGAGGAGGAGGAGGAGAGGAGGAAGGAGAGGAGGATCAGACAGATGATCAGAGACAAACTCCAGGAGGAGAAGAGTGAGTCGAAAAGAAAAGCATCACAAGAAACGTTTCACTCTTTCGTGTTTGCTTTCCTGTCCCGATCTTCAAAGCAGAAACATCTTTCAGTTCTCTCACAAAGCTCGTACTTAGAGACCAGTGCTTCCATCTGTGATATTTGCAGAGCACTCTATGAGAACCAGGAAAGTCTGGGGCAGCTACACAAAGCCACAAGGAGCCAGAGGTGGAGGGACTCAGACGGGGAGGCCCGGCTCTGGAATAACATTCAGCTCTTGGCCTTCTCTCTCCTGGCCTCCAAGGACTGCTGGGTCTCCCAGCGTCTGTCTTAGCCTGGACAGGGGACTTAGCTCTGCAGCCCAGAGCCTGGAGAGAGTCCAGGCCTCCAGTCCCAGCAGGTGACACAATCACTCATCAGCGTTTTATGATGCAATACATTTTATAATATAACGCAACCCAACGTAAGAGCTCTGTGATCAATCCTGTCTTTGGAATATTCAACTTCAAAATCTGTTCAGCCAGAATGGTCCCATTGAGACCGTTTGTTATTTTTGTACTAAAGTGTGATGTGAGTGCAAACATAACCTCCATCTTCTTCTTTCAGTGAAAGGCTGAGCAAAGCCAGAGGAGCGCTGTCCTCCTTCACCAGCAGACCTCCGCTGTCACACAACGTCTCCGCGACCCCTCTCACCCTGCTACTGCTGATCTCCAGCAGAATTCCTGCCTATGAGGTACAAAAACAAATACAGAAAGTATCCAATCAGCATCTACTATAGTCGATGAAGAGTGTAAAAGAAAAAGGCCCATTGTGAAGGTTACCGTCTCATATTTCGCCCCGTCTGCTCTTTTTCTTCCTCCCTCTGCTCCACCCAGCTGGTGCTGAGTGGCGTGAAGGATGGAGTGGTTGTGGTTCTGTACGACCACAGAGGGACTCTCTCCGCTCTGTTAACCCAGGTGGAGAGGACTGTTTCTGGGCAGAGAGCTCAGAGGCTGGGCCTGCTAGCTCCAGGAGGAACGGAGGAAATCCATCTGCTCCACGGTGAGAATTAATAATCCTGCGTATCGCAATGTGTGGAAACACTGCCGGGGCTAGTTCCTGTCCAAGCTCGGCCTCCTGTGCTCAAGGTTTATCTCTCAGGATGCTGTGAAGCACATCTGCGCAAAACATTTCATGGCTTATTTTATGATGATAGTACATTATTTTTTACACAGTAAGTCTGTAGCTTTCCTGGTCCCCTTTGCCCAGGACTAATCATCATAAATCTTGCATTGACTTTACGTTAGCCCTAGTTTTCGTTTTCTTTCACCTTTTTATTTACCAAATTTAAGACACAGAGATACGTGTGAAGACTCCACAACATAACTCTGTGTCACAGTGATGAATGTACTTAGTCACGGTGATCCTTTTTGCCTTTGAAGTCGCCATTCTGGAGCATATTTAACAGAAAATTACGTATATTTTTAGTGTTTTCTTCACGGTACGACGACATTGATGACAATGTACGTTGCTGATAACTTAAGTCTTTTAAGGAAACTTTTATTTTTGTTATGTCCACAAAAGTTTTTCGTTTGACCCTTCAGGCCGTAGCCTGTCAGAGAGGACTCTACTGACCCCCGACCACAGAGAATTCTGGGAAAAGATGTGCGGCTGGGTGGCACCAACTGAGGAAGGAGGAGGGATTGACATCTTCTCGCCGCTGGCTGCATCTGGTAGGTTGACACAGATGTTGGGACACACACACACACACACACACACACACTTCTCTCTAATCTGTATCTTCCGTCTTTGTCTCACTTAACCTCCACTCCGTCTCTCGCTCTCCCTCGCTCATCCTCAGCATCGGGAGTAGCTCTCATGCAGAATCTCTCTACTCTGACGGGTCTGGAGGTTCTGGCGCCGATGGGTTTTGCCACCGGAAGTTTCCAGAACAGTGAGTCACCATGAAACACCACCAAAAACACATCTAAGCCAGCCAGTAGACTGTGTAACATAACTGCTTAGCATCATGTTAAAGCCACAGTATATATTTTGTTTCTTCCCCCTCTCTCAGTCCTGAGCGAGTGGTCTGACGGCCGTGTGTGCGGCGGACTCTCGGAGCAGCGACCGGCATCCCCGGCCCTGCGGTTCGTGTGTGAGGCTGCACTGCTGGGCTGGTGCAGACAGGCCCAGTGGATGGAGGAGGCTCTGGGGGAGCTGAGGGGCCGCCGGGGGCCGCAGCTCCATCGCGTCGGCCTCCAGGCCAGGGGCCGGGCGCTGGGTGGGTTTCACATGCGTTGAGATTTAAATGCACCCGCGCACAGCTGGAGGAACGGCAGGTTTGAACAAATGCCGGCATGCTCTGCGTCCTGTAAACCTCCTGAGGAATCCATTCATATATTTCTAGGTCATTTTCTGTGGGAGAAAATCCGCCTCGAGGAGCTTTGTGTGTCCAAAGATCTAAATGAGGCTCTGACTGAGGGACTCACCGCTCTCACAAGACAGGAAGAGGTGGGAATGTTTAATACACGTGTACAATACAACAAGAGCAACATAGCTAGTCACGTTGGTGTTAAGTTGCCTCATTGTGGATAACAGTGCGTTTCTTCATTTCAGACCAGACCTCTGGAGTTTCTTGCCGTCTTCCTGACAAGATGGAGTGAAGAGAAGGAGGGAGGAGAGAGTAGTGGAGCGGAAACGGGGAGAAACAAAGGAGCAGATGATTTCTCTTTGGCACCACACGGCTCACAGAAAGGCATCGGCCCGATAGCTGAGCTACCACAGGTGTGTGTGTGTGTGTGTGTGATTTTAACTTTTCCATTCAGAGGTTGAAGGAGCACACGTCATCTCTTTCTCTCTGTCTTTTAGATGCTGTTCGATTGGAGAGGTGCGGCTGCCAGAGAGCTCCACCACAGCGAGTGTCTTTATCTGGGGAGACTGGGCGCTG
Source organism: Myoxocephalus aenaeus (assembly GCA_038501785.1). Taxonomy (NCBI): domain Eukaryota; kingdom Metazoa; phylum Chordata; class Actinopteri; order Perciformes; family Cottidae; genus Myoxocephalus; species Myoxocephalus aenaeus. Next base: position 1,730,277 of record JBAMJR010000047.1, on the reverse strand, counting down.
TGCTGAAGGTAGCTGGTCGACTATAACAGTAAACGTTGTGACACGATCACATGTTTAGATGCTGAGAAGACCATTGTTTCAAATGTAGTTATCATCAGACGGAGAAATACTTCCTCTGAAACATTAGGTAATGCTGTCAAATGTTTTGGGAAATTATAGAGATGTTTTCAGAGCAAGCGAGTGTTGTTCGTCCATTTAGATGCAGAGATCTGTCAGGATTAGATTACCAGTGTTTTTTTTTATCTACCTGTCCTTCCTGAAGGTGTACCAGGAGCCTCTTACAGCAACTCTCAACTCCAACAGAGCCATCCTCAGCTACGCCGACATCCAAATTGTCCTCAGCCCTGTCACACAAATGCTGGAGCTCAACAGGTACACACACACACACACACACACACACACACCTGCATGATGCAGTCTTGTTTGCGTGCCTCTGTGTGGGCATGACATGATATATGTGCGTGTGTTTGCTGCAGGGTGTTTCAGGCGGATTTACAAGCCAGGCTGCAGCAGTGGGGTGCAGAGCAGTGTGTCGGAGACGTGCTTGTAAAACTGTGCTCAAAACTCCGAGTCTACACCAACTACCTCAACAACTACACCACCGCCCTCCGCACCATCGACAAGGTACGGGCAAATACGGCGCACGTAAAGCAGGTCCAGAGTGCACGGCGGTCTGAGAGAGCTTTGCTTGTGTCTGGTCTCAGTGCAGGGAGACGAAGCCCCCGTTTCGGGCGTTCCTGAAGAGAGCAGACAGAAGTCTTGCAACGCACATGCTGAGGTAACATTATGCACTCGTGTCTTTATCATCCATACCCGACCCAGAAGACGATTCATTCATTAAATGAAGTGCTTGTGAAGCCTGCAGGAGCTGCTGCTGTGTCCGGTGTGGAGAATACAGGAGTATGTGACTCTGCTTCAGGCGTTGTCTTTACACACACACAGCGGCCACCCCGACCACACACACCTCCGCTCGGCCCTGGACACCCTGCTGGGATTCAGAGAGTTCATACATAAGGTAGAACCGCGGCGCCGCGCCGTTAGCCGACGGCCGCGTTCGATGCCGAAGTGTCACGAACACGCAGATGTTTGCTTCTGTTTCAGTTGAAGCGCAACTCGGAGAGAGACGGGCTGATGGAGGAAACGCAGCAGAGGATCCAAGGCTGTCCGGTAGAAACACAGCGCTCTCCTTTTCCCCCACGCTCTCAAAAGCAACATCTAAAATGTACATGTTAAAGTATTTCTATATTAACATGGTGTGTGTGTGTGTGTGTGTGTGTGTGTAGAGCCTCAGTGAAGGAAACAGGCAGCTGATAATAACACAGAACGCTGCTTTGCTCAGGAGCCCCGATGAACAGATTCCTGACTCGCTCAGGTGTGTGGGGATTTTTATTTTTATTTGTATTCACTTAGTAGATGTATATAGTATTTTTTTTTTATATTAACCAACCTTGAGAACTTGCCAAACTGATGTATTTTGCACTAAGGTTTTGACTTTGAGCATAGTAATCAGCATAAATGTAATCATTTTGTGAGAAAGCTATATTTACTGTTCAAATGTTTGCTCATTTTTGAATTTCAAGATAATTATAAATGTGTTTTCATAGCGTTTGTGGCCTGAATTTCACTTTTCACTTCTCTTAACTTTCTTTTTACCTATGATTTAAAAATATACATTTTATTTAACTTTGACTAATATTTAGCTCCTTTGCTCAATATTGTATAACTGTTGGGCTATATTTTTTTTGTCATTGTTTGTCTGCCATTTACATTTAAAATTTTACTTTATAAAGTGTATTATTATTATTATATTATTATTATTACTTGCGTATCACTTTCTAATGACGCATCCATTGGGAAACTTTGCACAGTGAAATACTGTATGTTTGATATTACATCATAACAGATTGGATTTATAATTACACCAGATTATGAATCCAATCCAGACGTTGTTTCCCGTGTCTGTGTGCGTGATCAGGACCTACGAGCAGGTGTCTGACGTGGGCCTGTTCCTGTTCAGCGACGCGTTGGTGCTGACGCGGCGAAACGTGCATCACACGCCGTTCTCGCTGGCTCACCAGAGCACGCACACGTTCATGGCCTCCGTGGCTCTCGCCAGCCTGGCTGCCAGAGAGATCACACACACGCGCTGTGAGTTGGTAAAGAACACAATGTGTGCCTTTTTTTGATAACTTTTTGTTAAAGCATCATGATTGTCTTTCTCTGTAGATGTGCGTCACGCTTTTGTCCTGGAGGGGCCGTGTCGTTCTTGGGTTTGCGCCACAGAAAGAGGCGAGGAGAGAGAGCACTTCCTGTGTGTGCTGCGTTCAGCCATGAGCTCTGCTCTGACGGGACACCCGTGACCAGAAGAGGTTTGGACGCCGCTGTTGGCCTTTTTTTTTATATGATAAGTTAAAACTAAATCATTAATTATTTTTCCACACTACACATGACATAAACATGTGTCAGTGTCTCACTTCCACCTTTAAAAGTGCTCAGATTGTTAGCAGAGGATTCATATTGTCACAATAATTACATAATATGGTATTTGTTCATCATTTGCATATTATTATATATTATATATATATAAGTATTTTGTCACATTTTGCACTATCCTGCTTTTTAATAGTATGAAGGTGCAACACATTACAGTACTTGTTCATTATATACATTTCTGTCCCTCCATCTCCTGATACTGCATGCGTCGTAAAATAAATCAACTTTTATACATCCGTACTTCAACACAATACTGTTGAATATTTTGGCATTACGTCTAATATTGCTGATTTAAAATCAAATCATGATTTCGGTCCTCGTGCGTCGTGAACCTGTTTTATATTAGAACGTTGTGTGTGTTGTGTTTGCCCTTCCTGCTTTGTTGTGTCTTTTGTGTTGAGCAGCTTTGTGATAAACTCTCTACACTACCGACTGTAAACTGAGAATATTTACTTTTATTGCCATCACTTCATAAATTCATTCCTTTGACATTAAACCAGTAACATAAATCCTTAAATAATCCTTTAAATGTCTTATCTTAGTAAACTGTCATGTTACCTTACAACTATCATGTCATATTCATTTTTAATGTTTCTTATTGCACCACTTATATTTCACAATTATTCACATACCAAGTTTTCAGTGTTAATAAAAACCTTTTCCCAATATATGTTCTGGTAATCCTTTTCTATAATAATCAGATCAGAGACATTTCTTTTCTTCCAGGTAAAAAAAGTCTTTATTGATAACCAAAAATAACACTAATGTCACATTTCAGCTATCACTATCAGGTAGCTGCATTACAACACACCACGTATACACTTATGTACATTATTGCCACTTATTTAACAAAAACATCCATGTGTTGCACCCAGAGAGATCAGGTGAATGGCTATGTCATTATCAATAGATACAGTATTTAAAGATCAATACAGAGGCTGACGATACAACCACGAAACATATATCATACTTCATGTTCTAGTATTACTTATCAGTTTCATTTGTTTTGATCACAAGGACATGTTCACACCACTATGTGACACTGGAACTACTTTCTAAAATGTAATACATCGAACACATTGACACAAAACACTGTTGAAGTCTTCAGATCACAGATGAGGATTAGGTAAGAGCGGAACAGTTATATTCTTAAAAGATTTGAATTGTACTATGATTGTTTACTATTTTATATAATTAACAATTCAGTTGAATATCTGAAGTAACTTTGAGGATGACGCAAGCTGACCTTTTTCTTTAAATGATCTGAAAGAGCGTCACTGACGTCACAGTCTGCGGTTGGCTAGATGTGGGTTGTTGTTGTTGTTGTTGTTTCCGTGTGCGTGCTGCTCCTTCCCGGTGGCCGGAGGAGCGACCGGCGGCTGACTCTTGCTCTGCACCCCCGGGTTTGTCCCTTTCTGGGAGCCGTAGCCCTTCGGTTTGGGGATTCTCGTCGGTCCCGGTCGTCGGAGAGCTTCTAGAGGAATCTGTGGAGAAACAGACAGAAACCATTAAGTCAAGTTGGAAAACCAGTGACTGTGGGAGACTGGGGAGGCAATGGGATGACCAGTATACAGGGGAGGGCTGTGTGCACACAAGATAAGAGCATGATGTTGACTCTCCACAAGCTGAATAGTTTCCAGTAGCCTCTAAAAGATCTGATGCAATACCGATGATGACCACTAGATGATATCAAATGTTCAGTCAAATGTGATAAACATTGGAAGCTGCAATATTTCTGTTGTCTTTTGTACATCATTTAGTTTCCTATAAGCTGGTAATGCTGCGGCAAATACTCAATTAATCAATTAAATGATAAAAATTTAGCAGCAACACTTTTTATTATCTAATGAATTAAAGATTAATTGACAAATCTGTCAATTAATCGCGAACATGAATTGATCATGACAATATTTGTTTTTGCAGCCATAGAAATGATTTAGTTTTAAAACCTAGGAGATTGTTGTCTTGCTGATGAAGTTTTTTTCCCAGCTCTCCCTAATATTTTACTTCACCTCATTATCAACAACAGCGAGTGTGTTGCTTGGGACCCGGCGTTTGTCTTCCTGCGGCACAATCGGCAAACAAGAAGAGGAAACATCGTGGGAAACGTCGCATTTCTCAGATTTCTCAAACAACGCGCGGCTCCGCTTGCTGTGCAATCACATTTCAATCAGCGTGTTTACGCGAGCCGCAGGGTGCCAGGAGACGGAGGCGGCATCGGCCCCTATACGGTGGAAAGGCATCCTGTTTACTGTGATCCACAATCAGGAGTAACCTCAGCAACAGCTCGCACACCGAGCCGTGCGCACTCATTCGTGTCTAGAGCGGGTATAATATGAGCAATTATTCAAAGTACAGGTAATGCAGTACTCATGGAGGTTCAGATTTTGTGTTTTTGTATTCAAATTGTCTAAATTAGCTCTATAAATCACACATTTAATCATTTCAAGAACACAGGTTCAGCAGTTTTTTTGCTACTAATCCCTCTATGACAACACTGGCAATTATTTTCTTCAAAGTTATCGAGGGATATCATTTTCAATCACAATGGCGCTGCTTGGTTCTTCCTTTTTCCTCAGCACCTATTTGCCTAAAGGGGTAATAACCCCAGATAAGCTATTACAATTAAGTACTGCAGCGTTTTAGATATCCGTATGTCTGATTGAGACAACACAAATGTATATTTTGTGGCAGAGACAAAGTCAGAATGTGTGCCATCGATCCGGTCTTCACTTCTGTGAAGCTCCTCAGCGTTTCCATGAGTTTCATCACACCACTTACTTTATTCCCAAGCAACACACCAAATGGGGAAAAAAAACACTTGGAATACTCTCATGTGCGGCTTAAAGTTTTTTTGAGAATTAACAAAATAGCTGCAGTGAACTACATCCTTAAATATTCATACGGGGGTATACATTTCAGAATAAGTCGGGTTGTGCTCCAGCAAAAGCTAATGGGCCAGAAAATCTGTCCGGGCTCCGCGTCACGGGAGCGTTGTTGACTCTACATGGAGAGGAGGGCCTCAGTGTGCGGCTTTGTTCTCTTGTGCATCGGCGCTGCAGCAGGAGTTTCGGCTAAGTACTTCCTCAGCTGTTTCCAGGGCAACCAAACACAAGGTTTGTTTTGGTGCCTGTGTTGCGGTGGGGAGCGAGGCTACTTTCACAGAGTCTGCCTCTCCTCTCACGCGCAGTACGGAGCCTTTTGTTTGGGAGGAGGGAGAAAGAAAAAGAAAAAGGCCCCATACCAAACCACTGTTTATTATTCTCCCTTGGTTTCACTGTGCCGGTCAAGGTGAGCGGCTAAAAGGAGGAAATCCGCTCTCGCCTGCAGAGTCGTACTCAACTCGTCTCTCTTCACTTTGGGAATTAGACTTTCATGGCTGCACTTTACTCCCATCAGGAGCTGATTAAATTATGAGTAGCACTTTATAATAACTACTACTAAAGCATGAATAAACACTCAATTCATCATTTATAAAGCATTGTTCCAACATGAACACTCATTAGTATGCATCTCATAAACACAGTTATAAATGTTTTATTCTTTATTAATAAGAACTGAGGCTTTACTCTGGGACTTAACTAACGACTAGCAACTACCTGAATTAATCATGAATTGCAGTATTAAAACACGTTTATAAAGCATATGTTAACCACGAGTGCATCATCTATAAGTCCTTAATAATTGGTTTGCAATATATATTACTTAATTGGTTTGCAATGTATATACTACTTAATTTATGAATGGGGAATCCATCATCAAACATGTATAACTGTTTATGAATTGCATACTAATGAGTGTTCATGTTGGGACAACGCTTTACTCGTGTTTTACCAATGCTAACTAGTGTGTAGTTATTATAAAGTGCTACCAAATTATGTCTGGAATGTTTAAAATCCCATCCTGATGTTTTGTGTTTTTTTATGTTTATTGCACCCCCCCCCTAAAAAAAGTTCTGTTTTTAATGAGCGGCGTCGTTGATTACTCTCACTCAGCAGACAGAAGCATCACTGCAGGCCTTTCGGTGAAATACTCGTTGGCTCCCAGCGTGTCACTCGATACTCATTCTATCAGTCTGGCAGGGCATGAGCAGATCTGTCTTCCTTGGCTGCACCAGATGAGTACAGTTCATGAATCGAGCGCATCTAAAGTGAGCCAGGGGGTAATTGAGGTCGCAGACAGTAATCCCAGCTGCTGGATGCTTTGGCGAGTAGTGGTCTAATGAATAGCATCTTGTTTAGCCCATGCATCATTCCATTGCGCCCAGACGGTTTTGGATCCGGTTTCTCCAGCTGTGCTCCTTCACACTCATTCAATTTAATGCTTGATTTAATCATCTCCTCCTTGTAACACTGGTGTGTGTGTGTGTGTGTGAGTGTGTGTTTGGGTTTGGTTTGGCGTTTTCATGCAACAGTTGTCTTGCTCCGTCTAAATGACACTGAGGGCTTGGTATGTGCTCTCTAGTATTTCAGCTCTGTTAAAGAGTAAAGTTGCATCTGATTCAAGCTTTTCTGATTTTATGAAGTGAAAGGCGGATGAATCCTGGAGTACTTTGACATTATTTGCCTTCTTATCTTCACATCTCCGACACAGGGGAACAGAGCCTGCGGACAATTCGATAACAAGTTTGTCGCTAGCATTGTTAGCTTTTCCACTATATTGGTTACATATTGAGCTCAGTGAGCTCTCTGTGTGTGTGTGTGAAGCAAACAACATGAGCCAGTGTCTGATAAACACACACGTAATCCCCACAAAGACACAGTTTGTATCAATTTGCCCTGCATGCATTCTTTAAAAACCAGCTAACGCATCTGAAATCAGCTCCACTACACTCCATAGTGTGGCCTCAGACTATCAGAGTTAATGGCCACATTATATTTTTATATACTTATGATACTACTTCATATATATCAAAACCTACTGCAAGAAAAACTCTGTGGCTGCTCAGCTTGCCACTTACTTTCTCTTGAAGCTGTATCTTTTCTGACATATTGAGACAAGACATGAATGTGAATGTGCTGTAACAGATACAATCATCCCACATCCTTCCCACTGCATCCTCTCCCACATCCCTTCCATTCCTGTCTTTCAGTCTCCATCCCCCCATCATCATCATCATCATCATCATCATCATCTGACTTTCGGTACAGATTTAATTTAACAAATCGCACGTATGTGGTAATGTTTCCACTGTGGCCACATAAAACCACATGTAGAGGAATGCATATACATGGAGAAACATTCGTAAGTTGTACTGATGATTCATTTCAAAGCACATGATTCGTGGGAGAAATCCAAATAAAACAGAAGTTTTGGGTTACCGCCCAATGAATAGCAAGCTAACTGAGACTTTCTGCTCAAAGACCACTGAAGCTAAACTATCAACAAATGCATTAGGGTTCCTGAGAGCTATCAGGTTTTATGAAGGGTCTTAACATATGTTTATTGGTGTGCATATATACATGTGTATATATAAGTGGGCAATAAATGGCATTTTTTCTCTTTCTTCCAGCACTGACAGATTTGATTTTAAGCATTTTCTTTGTCATAACATGTCGATCCAGATGGATAATTCTTAGAGCAGTGCCCCAGCACTCGGTGGGTATTGAGTGTCCTGCTCAAGGACACCTCAATGTTGGATGATGGCCAAGGTAAACTGAAAGTATTAATATCTTAAACATAACCGTTTTGATCTGCTGTTAATTTAGTTTGTCATTGAGGGCCAGAGAGATCAACTTGTCTGATAGTTGTTGTTTTTTGTATTACATTTTAGAAAACACAAGAGTTTGTGTAATAACCTTAACTGTAATCATGTTTTCCATTGTAACCATGTTTTAGTAACTTAGTAACCTGACCATGTTTTAGTTCAGCAACTGTAATTCTACCAAGTCTTGGACTTTTTTAGATTCGCTTCCAATTGCAGCTTTATGGCGCACCACTCTGAGGTTTAAAGGTTTAGAACAGAGTTTCCGTTGTATCATCTAGGAGAACACCAAGTTCACATCCCGCTGGTTTTCATTCTCCGTCTCTGGGTTTCTGTGCGCTGGATGTTAGAAGAAACTATGACATCAGCCTGTGATTTCAACTCAAGCAAGCAAACACATGTGAGAATCCCAGAAGGTTTTTTTGTCTCGTAATCCGGTCGAGTGTGAGCACAAAGGTTTTTCCAGACAACTCTTCCACTTGGGTATCATTTAATTAGGTCTAACAAAGTCTTGACAGTCTTTATGTTCAAATCTGAGAAAGTGAGCTGTACTCTTTTGACTACACACGGTGTACCATGAACACATTGGATTGAAATCTCGAGTGTTAAAAAGTTACTGTGCATGCACCAGAAATCAAATCAAACAACGGATTTCAATCTAATCGCATTTTTCTCAGATTATTTTTTTTATTTTACACATTCAAAAACATGCGGGATTTAGTGAATAAATGAAATTGGCAAGCATGGATGACAAACTATAAAACATAACACTTCTTTTTGCACACTTTAATTCTCAGAAAATCAAACAACTTAGTCATAATGCAGTATGTGTAATATGAAGTATAAAAACTGGTATGATACATCAGTGTGAATAGTCAGACTACATGGCAAATTAGCCACTGAGTACAATACAGTAAGTGCACATAAGTTAAAACCTGGTGTTAAGTCAAATTAAATCAAATGTTCTAGTGCTTTCAAATGGTATTGTTTTCTCATGCAGGCAAACACTTGTTGGAACTTAATCACACAGAACCAAGCAAACCAAAGTAAAAAGGAAACATTCAAACCCTGGTTTAAGAGTAAGTCATAAATCAAGTAAAACAGACATGTAAATGCATCGGGGTATAGAGCTGGGGTTTAAGGGTCTATGGATCTCATGGGCAGGGTTCAGCAACAATGGATGGGATGGAGGGTTTGGGGAGGTTATCGGGTCAATCGTAGACATTACTTACTGTAATTTGTGATGGCCTTTGGATTGGGGTGGAGGAGGGCTTAATCGTGATGCTACTTGTGATTTTGCTGTTGCCTTTCGCAGTAGCAGTACTGCAATTTGCAAGCACCTGAGTCCTTTGCTCCTGGAGTCCAGGTGTGTGGCACGGACTCAGTGTTTGCGATGGCGTGCTGATGCTCTGAATGAAGGGGCTCCCTAAGTGAATGTGGATTTTGTTGTCCTCCGTGGTGATGACGTTTGGCCCAGAGCTGTTAGACCTCTGGACCTGCCAGCTGCTTTGCCTTTCCGGGGTCACGCGGAAGATGGCGTGCCCTCCGAGAACCTCCACCGGCTCCGCGGAGAGGGAGCGTTCGGGGGTGCCCGTCGTGACCGACACAATCTGTATCGGCGACAATGCTCTGTCTGGTGTTACAGAGCCACAGGAGTCTGGAGTCATTGCTCTTGAGTATGTAGCCATGGTGAACGGTGACAGGGCCCTATCTGGTGAACACAGTCCGTCAGAGATCGGGGAACCTTTAGATCTGGGGGAAAGGGATTTAGCAGTCGGGGATATGGAAGCATTCTGGATGATGGTAATTCTCTGTTTGGGTGGACCTCCACTTGTGGGTATGACGGCAGTGCTGGTGAATGACTGGGTGTTTTCTGTGGTCGGGCTGGTGATCTCGAGTGTTGCTGTGTTGTGTCCGTGGTCAGGAGTCACTTTAATGTGCAGAGGTTGCCCAGGACTGTGGGTCAACACAACATCTCCTGGCTGAACGTTGTTGCCATTCTGTCGCGGTTGCACTTTACCGTTCACCGGATGGGGGGCGTCTTTGTTTTTAAGGAACGGGACTCGGGCTCTTCTCAAGTTGTTGAGATTATTTACGTTAGTGATCAGTGCGGGGCTGCATTTGGTGAGCTGAATCTCGTTGCTGTAATTCGCGTTCTCTTCAGGATCGCTCTCGTCGTACAGCTTGCCGTTCACCACGGCGCGTTCCAGCGGAGCCATACAGCCGGGAGACATGACGTCGAGTGGCTCTGTTTGAACTTCCTTGGTAGAAACATGAAGGTCTGAAAAGCGCCTTCCGTTCATGCCGGGGCGAAGACTTTTGCTAAAGCGCCTGTATCTCTCAAGCTCTCGCGTGAGCGTCTCCATTTCTCTGGCCAGTTCTTTGTTTCTGACCTCCTGCTGGGTCAGTTTCCTCTGCAACGTAGAGTGGTCAGTCGTCATGCGGCAAATGGACTCCTCTGTCCCCATGTATTCATGGATCTTCTCTTTTAGAGCCGCTACCTCTCTGGTCAAATGACTAGACTTTGCCTCTTCGTCTTTCAAGCGTTTATAAAGAACATGCTCTTGGTTGCACTCTTTCTTTTCAGCCAGTTGGTACTTTGAAAGTTCTTTTCTGGATATGTCCAGCTCCTCCATCAGGGCTCTGCCTTTCTCTTGTTCATTGGTGAATCTTTTCTCCAGTGATTCAAACTCCTCAGTTTTTAAGAGGTCTCCCTCTACCACCTTCATGTCCTTTAATTTGTGTCGGAGGCGCTCCACCTCCTGCGTCAAATCCTTGACCTTGTTGTCCTCTTGTTGGAAGCGGTTAGCAACGGGTGCTTTGACGGTCTCCTCTTTAGCTTTGCTTCTCACGTATTCTCTTTCTATGTTCTCAAGCGATTGCAACCTTTTCTTCATCATGTTGATTTTAGACTCCGAATCATTGCTCTTTTCCTCTTCAGCGAGTAGCATGGCCTTCAAGTCATCCCTTTCCTTTGTGGCGCTGTACATTTTCTCCTCCAGCTCAGCCTTTGACCTCAGTGCCTTCTTGCTCTCGTCAATTAGCTTCTCTGTGACGGACGTAACTTTGTCCTGTTCAGCTTGAAGTTTGCCAGTGCTGTTCTGGACCTTGTTCTCCATCTGCTTGAGCTTCTCTGCCATTGCCTTCCTCTCATCCACCAGCATGACTGTCAGAGTCTTTAACTTGGTGAGATCTTCCTTCAGTGTCAGCTCTGTTTTTCCCAGTTGGCTCTCAGCCACCTCCAGTTCTTTGACCCTGACCTTCAAGACTTCCAGCTCACTGGTCAGAACCTTTGACACCGTCCTCTCCTTCTCCAGGTTACTTTTGAGTGAGTTGCATTCTTGTTTGCTCTTGCTGAATGCGTCCTCTAATTTCTCCAAGTCCATAATTCTGTGGTTCAGTTTATCGACTTCGGCCTTCAAGCTCCGGCTTTGAGTGGCCTCTTTCTCCAGTTTCTTGTTGAGGTCCCGGCAGTGGTCCTCCATTCGGATCAACTCTTCATCCTTTCCCTCCATTTCAAGTACCCTTTTCCGTAACTCTTCCAGCTCAGACATGAGGCTAGAGTTGCCACACTCACCACGGCTGATTTTGTCTCTGAGCTCCAGCAGTTCCTCCTCAGCTCGGCGTAGGGTCTTGTTGGTCTCCTCCAGCTCGTCCAGCTGCCTGCTGAGAGTCGACAGCTTCTGGCGCAGCTGCCTGCTTTGGGCATCCTCGCTGGTCAGTTTGGCTGTCATGGCCTCTTGTTCCTGATGGTATCGACCGCCTTGGTCACGCAGCTCAGCCTCCAAGCGAAAGACCTTTTGCTCCTCTTCCTGCAGACGGGCATTAGCCGAGCTCAGCTCCTCCTGGGCTTGCGATGCACCGGCACTCAGTTCTTGGACCTTTGCCGTTTGTTGACTCAGCTGCTCGGTGAGACGCTGCTGTTCATCCACGACAATCAACGCAAACGACTTGAGTTTGGTCAGCTCCTCCTTCAGGCTTGTGACCTTTTGGTTGTTCTCGCCGTCCTTTCTTTCTTGGTAGGCTTTATCCTGATCAATTAACAGCTTCAACCTGTAAAGAAACAAAAACAAGGCAAACGTGTTTTTTCAGCAATCCAAATAAAATCTTGCAAATACAATGTACATAACATTGTTTACTTCTATCAGTTGCACATTCATTTGTTTTACTTTCAAGTGAATATTGGAGCCCTTCATATATAAATCATTGTTCATTTGAAAATATCAGCCTTTCACTTATATATCACTTATGTTATATATGAAAGGTGCACAAGAAACTCTACACCCCCACTGTCATTACCACTTGGACCCACTTCTCCAAGCACCGACACATCATAAACACTATTATTTTCCCCGCATTTCTGAGGCGGACTAACGTTTTTATGTCATGGAAAATTTAACACATCATAAAAAGCATTACTTTGACTCTCTCAGGTTGGAAGTCTGAAATACCAGCGGTTACATTTCTTTTTGTTCCCTTGTTGCCAACTAATTCTCCTATGGTTTGGAAACCTGAGTTACTGCTGTAAATATTAGACCTTGAGTTTAACGATCAGTTTCCATAGTATTTGACGGTGTAGCATATGGCCGATAAAGTCCTCTGGGAAATAATGTGAAAAGACAGACAAGCAGCCAAATGTTAACAATGAAAATGATCTCACCAGCTAAGATGAGCAATATTGTCAAACGTATAAGGCTAATGTTAAAATTCACCGCTACAGACTCCAAAAAATCAAAGGCAGTAAGGTAAAAAATTGTTTAGAAAGCAGAAAATATATGATATTTATATTTCCACAACTACCTTGACCTCATATTTCTAGCTGCAATACCCTGATGGGCTACAAAGTGCTCATATTATGTCACGGTGCAATGCACATGTGCCATTAAATGCAGTTGCAAGTGTGCAGACGGGGTCAGTACAGCTCACATATGCATCCATCACCGGGCCTACAGTCCCAGGGGAAGATATGTTATGTCTGCTGTGTGTGCGCAGCTGCCAGGCATTTCCACACAGATGGCCAACTGGCATGGAACAATCCTTTAATTAAGGGGTTTCTCTACTACCAGCCCTCCTCCCCCTTACCAAAACCACCACCTACACACCCTGTTTTTTCTATACATTTAAAGGAATTCCCCCTGCTTCAAAGGCAATTACAGTTCCACAGAGTTCATACAGAAATCCCCCCACACACACACACAAACACACAGTCTCAAGGATCACTTATTCCACATGTACACTTGGACTGTGGGCCATGATGTAAGTGTGGAAGGGCGGGTCACTTCTCAGCAATATGTCACTTCGTTCTCCGGTAGCTGCTATACGCTGGGAGCGGGAAGGGGAACACGTGTAACTGCATCCATGTGCTGCGATTAGATCCAGACCAGACACCACTCTATGAAATATTATGCATAAGCGTCATTATTAGGCGTGGTTTGGGAGAATTAGAACATTTGTGAGGCCACTATCCTGTTGAAACCGAAAATAAAGTTGTGCCATTCAAGCAGGTTATAGTTAGTGTTGGTTGTTGACATTTTGCAGTTATAATACTTGTACCTTTACATCAGAAAAAAATGAATGCATTACTTTGCACACAGTATATCTACACTGTGCTATTGCTACATTTAATTTAAGTAAACACATCTGACATTTAGTGTTACAGGCCTGCCTTTCAGGCATTATATTTATTTAATAAAACCCGTAAAGCAAAACTTAAATCCCCCATAAAGATTTCATGGACTCCTTTCTATTTCCTTGTCGGTGAGTATTCAAGGTGCTCCGATAATTCTTCTCTTTTTGTTAACTTTAAGTTTGCCCTTGTTACAGAATACACTGGCTGGTGTACACTATTTTAATCATCATAACTCTCAAGGACTCTGGATAAGAGCGTCGTGCACGGAGCCTTATCTTGGAACGTGCACGTGTTGAAAAACTAAATTTTATTAGAACTGATTGTGGACGTAGAAACACTAAGTTGCGAAGTGAAACAAGCAGACATCTTTGCTGCGAACTAGCCTGTGGCCTCTAATCACTGTTTATCCAATCTCTTATCTCAGTGCTCGCTGTTTTTCTAGTGATGTCATCAGCCAAAATAGAAGGAGAAATGTGCTTAGTTCCACAGTGAGGGCTGGGAACTCTGTTTTAAATGCTTCTAAATCCTGAACTGGATATTAATCCTGTACACGGCTGCATTAAAGGGCACTTTGCACTAATAAAGGCAAATCCTTTGAGAGGAAACGACATGGCTCATGTGCCCAAAACACGGCGCTCGCCTCACACCGGTGAAATCACCTCGAGCTCTTTATGGGACTGTATCACGCTATTCCCCAATGCACTCTGTGTTGCAGGAGGAAATGTTGGTCCAGATTAACTCTTTCTCATCAGGGACACACACACAGATGAATGTATATGAGCCACTTCTGAGAACAGTTGCAGTTAAATGTAATTTAGTGTCGACCTGAAAGTCTGCATGTTATATAGTTGGACGCGTGGAACACTCCTGCAGCTGAACCTTAAATGATGCTGGAGACCTAACCATACTTTAAGGAGTAGTAAAACCTCAAGTAACCAGTTTTTGCCGTCAGATATAAGTCAGTAGGCCAGATAAGTTCAGAAAATACATAAATACATCAAACTGATCCAGGAAGCATTTCTCCACATTTCCCTCCCCATCATATTTGATCTCACGTCGTTATAGAACAGAGAACATCATTCTGGAGGAATAAATAGCAAAGTGCTGCACATAAAGCTGGTGGCATGATGGTTTAATGGACATTACAAGGCACCTTACCACCCACTCTGCAGCCTTTGCAACAGGCACCAATTTCAGATTGGCTTGCCCTAAAAACGGACGCAAGGTCGTTAATATGTCATGGAAAAAAGGGTTGGACCAAAGTGGGATTTCTCAACTTTACAGGTTTGAGTCTGGCTTTTTTTTAAACTATGCGTTTGCCTGCTAAACGTAACTGACATTAAAAAAAGAGAAGGAAACAGCCAGGAAGTCACAACCGGCCACAGCTTCTCAGAGGGCTTCCCTCTCTTTACGTGGCTCCCGAAGCTGGAAACTGTGGCTCAGCCGCTGCTCAAAGCCGTGTTACACGTTCCATATGTCATTTCCTAACCACAAGTGATTAGGTCATGTACGTGCAGGCCGATATATACCCAGCGCATACACACATGGCCACCTCCGCTTTCACATGTGGGCCGAGTGCCCTGATGTGTGACAGAGCTTGAAGGCGGGGGACGCTGATTGATGCAGTGTGTGGACTGTATGTAAAGGCTAAGTGATATGCCCCCAGAGTGCAATCAACATGTGTCAAATATGTAACTCTGATTTTTATGAACTTCCTGGTGGTGGTGGTGATCTGGTTAATGGAGTGGTGTGTTTCCAGAGGAGACCTGGATGTGGTGTTTGTGCCCTATAACTGTTTCTTTTTGTGTGTATCAATGAATTAGATTATGCAGCGTTTCCAAACTCCTGCATTACATTATGGAGCTGTTGCTTCCAGAGGTGGAAAGTAACTAAGTACATGTACTCAGTGGAGTACAGTTTTGAGATACTTGTACTTTACTTTACTTCTACTCCATCTCAGAGGGAAATATATTACTTTTTACTCCACAACATGTATTTGATAACTTTAGTTACTTTGCATATTCTGATTATTAATCAAAAAATATAAATTGTACTAATAAATAATCTAAATTCACAAGCTACCCAACATATTATACTAGAATATATATACATATAGTAGAAAATTGGCCCCACCTTTATCAGCTTGAACATGAAGGGGCATAATGAGTACTTGTACTTTGTTTTGTACTTTTACTGAAGTAATACTTTGACTGCAGGATTTTTACTTGTAACAGAGTGTTTCTACACTGTGGTTTTACTACTCTTATTGCTGTAAAAGATCTTCCACCTCTGGTTGCTCCATGAAATCCCCTTTCAGTATTTTAACACCACAGATTATTCTTTCCTTAAAACATAGCTGCTGTATAATGCACAGAAATTCATGAGAGGACTCTTAATTAATTTCATGAGTGCTGCTGTCATTTATCTAATATGAGGTGTTAGTGTTTATCAGAGTTATTGTTTTCATATCTCTTTTTGAATTAGAGATGTTTTACAACCACAGTCATCTGACAATAAAAAGCCATGAAAAGGACTCGATACCTTAAAATCACCTAATGTCTCTTTGGTGCCGTTCTAAATAATAATGGGCTGTTCATACTGTATATATTAAATATGTGGCAAATGTGTGGCAATCACAGAATGTGTATTGCCACACTTTATCTCTGACACTGTCTTTACCACATGATCATTGTTAGTCAGTATTTCAAAAATGATGTTTCCTTGAAAGATCCCTGCCCAGTAAATTAGCAGATGAAGAAATACACACTTTCCGACTAGACTGAGCTTCATTACTCATAAATAGTGAATAACTTTATCTAGTGACTCCTCGGCATGTTAGAATAGCTCCACAATGTGTTTCAGCATTTCTCAAATTTAACTTCGATGATAAAACCCCTTGCTTCAAAACATGAATGAAATTCCTGCCATCGTTTATATAGTATTCAACACATTTTAAAAATACTTCAAAACCTTCCTAGATTTTGTTAAATACACTGAGGTACTTTTGTTGTTGGCGTTTGCTGACTTAAAAAACATTCTCCTAAGTTTTAGAAACGTCTGTGACGAGTCGTCGTTAAAGATAAGCGTAACTTTCAGTAACGACACAAAAAATAGAAACTCCAAAGCCAAAAGAAGTCATATCAAAAACCCACTCTATGAAACTTAGTATAACAAGTACACAAGAACAGCAGCATGAAATGATGCTACTCGTAACATCTGTACGCCTCCAATCTAATAAACAGAACTATTTATTTTTTCAAAGTTTTTAAAGTTTCTCCCCCTAAATTGAGTGTTTTCCAGCCTACCTGTGCCGAAGGCTTTCCCGTCTTCACTTCACGAGCTCATTATCTTCCCGTACAACACCCGAGCCTCAACTCTTCCTCTCTGTGCGTGTCTCACTCTCTGAGTGTAATGTGGGCATTCCTGCAGCCAGACCAAACAATAAGGGATGTGCTCCCTGCCTATGGACCATTACATCATCAGCATGTCCTTATATGGAGCTTTGCATCGCAGAGGCTCGCAAGAAGGGGGTGTGCTTGCTCGCATGTGGAACTGCGTGGTGTGTAACCTGCCTGTGTGCATTTGTGAGTGTTTGAGCGAGTCTCCTGAAGTGAGTGTTTAACTAAAGGATGTGGCAGCGGAGAGGGAAAGGTTTTTCTTGACGTATGTAATGTGTGAAATATCTGCCCGGTCTGTCACAGCTCAGGAGGCAGGGCAGTAGGTGAAGAGAGACAAGGAGTTTGAGTTTCAGTATTTCCGTCTGGCTCTTGTCAACATAAGTAATTTTATTCAGCCAAGGAGGGAGAGGGGGAAAAAAAGAATCGGCTTGCTAAACAACAGCTCTCAAGCTCACACTTGTCTTGTTTGATTTATCCAAACACAACAAAGTGTAGAAATAGAGTAAAAAGAACAATTTTCGAGAAATAAAATAAAAAGTTCCTCAAGCTTTCCCTTAGGGTGCATGTACTCTGTTGCTTTCCTCTCCTGGTAGTTCACCTTGCTGCCAGCTTTGTGAGCATATCTGAGGCGAGGGTTGGACAGCGACACACCTGTGGGTGTAAAAGTGGCTTTAAGCTAATGGCTCCACAAACAAAATAATGGATTTTCATGCAGCGGTGTAATCGTAGCCTGAGCCAACACACGTTGCTCTTTATCAGTGGCACATTGTTCAGCTCACAATGCCTCAGCCTTTACTTTCATTATCAGATCGCTCTTAACTCATACGCGTCTGTAGCCGGTGACTAAATCCACTTTTTAAAAGTCTCTCTATTGTCATTACGATGGGAGCAAATCTCATAAAGATTGTTCAGGGAGGTTATTGCTTAGCTGTCAGTGTTTCTATTGTTCTCAACAAAAAAAAGGTGCTCCAGTTTATTCAAACAATGAGGCCGGTGACACTGCACGGTGCAGAAAACATACGCGCAACTCGAGTAGCGACTTCCTGTCGAACGGCAGCCGGACCTCGTGTTTGGTGTCCGAGGCGACGAGGCATGACATGCAATAAAACAGCAAATTAGTCGCATACATCAGTCTGTAAATACACAAAGTGTGTTCTGTCACTGCGTGCTCTCGGGCAGTACGTTGCAGCTAACTGATTCCAGCCGCGCCGGTCGAATAACAAGGGCAAGACTCTTCCTGTCTCTTGCCCGCTAAATGAAATATGTCATGGCTTCACAATGGCTGAGGTCACTGCTGCTACATGTTACGAGCTCTGCCAGCAGAGCGGAGGGACGCAGAGATTCGCTGGATTAATTTTAAAGCCGCACTAGGCAGGATTTTCATGTAAAAGTACAAACATGGCGGACATCTTTGAGTAATCGATCGACGCACGTCATCCGACCTGGCTTCACGGCTCGACTGAACGTCTGCCAAAAAAGCGACGTAGCACAATTACAAGTCCCCAGTTGTCCCCTCTGTGCTATCATTAATTTCCAGCTTTAAAAGGGTGTAATTACACATCAGAAGTAAAGTAATGACAGGAAACAAGGCCGGTTTGTTCAGCTTTCGCTCCACAAGCGTCTCTCAGCCATCTTCACAAACGTCTGGACAACCTTAAGTCCAGAAATGTAAAACAGAAAGCACCCATTGTGGTGTACTCTAAGCAAAATTAAATTAGTTGTTCTCCGACTGTTGACAAATACAAGCGATGCCAGTGTAGACACTGTGTTTAGTGGCAGATGGAGCAGCTTTGGTGAGTCACAGCCGGAGCCAGACTCACGAATTCCTAAAAAGAGGCAAACTGAAACCATGTGGCCCTGCGACTTGTGTAAAAAAAACTTGCAATTAATCTCAGCGCTTTCAACCAATTGGAGGAGACCGCTGTTGGATGATAATGAATAAAGCTGTGTGAAAACGTTTTGGATGGCCGTCTTGTGCACGCAGCGCCGAGAGAAGCCAAAGATAGCATTTCTGTCTGGTCGGGAGCTCGCCGTGTTGCCTGTGCAAACACGCCGGATTTTGGTTTGGAGAAGACTGCAAGTCTTAAACTTGCCATTCAATACACTGACCACTGGGATGAGGAAGAGTTTTCTTGAAGCGCCGTATGGTAATTGTCCCATGTGTTGTTGGCAGTCGGAGGCCAGGGGATCACAGGCTGGAGGAACGACCAGAACGACGGCTGAAGTCTCGACTCTTTCACTTGAAAGTATGACAACTCGATTGCTGAGAGAGACTTTTCCCTTCTCGAGTCTTTAAAGTAGCATTTTAATACTTTGCACGAAGCCATGGGAATCAGGGAGCTGGAGTGCACACTCGGGTCAAGCAGGATTGATTTCAAGCAATTGAAAAAACAATATTTCAGTGTCACGCAGCCCAACAACTGAGCCCCAGCTCGGAACTATGATGTATTTTAGTTTTGTTCTCTCTCATTTCCTTGCAACAAACTGTTTGTGCTTGGAACAAACAATTCAGTCATCCAAAATTAGAATCTATTTCTGGATACGGACATATTCGGGGCCCTGAGTTCTGTATACTTGAAGCAGATGTCGGGGATCAAACACCAGAGCGGGCCACACAAACATGTTTGCTGTGACAAGCCTCTGCCAAATGACAAATAGTGGCGGGATGAAGATGTTTTTTCGTAACCTCCATGGGAAGACCTTCGCGCTGACGATACAGAAAAGAATGCAGAGGTTTTGGGATCCGGTTTGCATGAGCAACGTGTGCGGTTCGGCGAAGTGGTCGTTAAAGCCGGAGGGACAACGCGCTGCCATGTTGCTCTCAGCTGAAACTCTGAGAGTTAAAACACGAGCCGCACGGATGAACGAAGGGATGTGTCTGAGAAATGATGCAGCAAACCATTTGTGATTGGAGAAACGAGTCCCTCTATGTGGCCTCGCTGTTAAGATTCCCACCACATCATTTTCCAGTTTGATTGTGACATGTGTTGCAAGTCATACCCCTCTCTCTGTATCTACATTGTCCAATAAAGTCCATAAAGGGCCACAAATCTATCTTAAATAAAAGCACAGGGTTGTCCAAAGAACCTGCATCAACTTCTACAACAACATAACACGACATCATCCCAAAATGCACTAAATTGGGCAATTGGGTGCGTGCACATACTTGGTAAATGGCTTACTGTTTACCTCACAATCGGTTAGGAAGGAAGCCATGTGGTGCTTTGGAGTGGTGTGGATCCATTTGTGCATTTACATTCACCTGTGTTTGGGCTTGGGTTAAATGTGTGTTAAAGAAAAAGAGGGAAAACATTGGAAATCACCAAACTGAAGTCGTAATATTCCATGTTTCATGCTTGGCTGAGGTAGAAAAGTGCAATGGAAACGTATCATCTAATTGCACCAGCTTCAGCAATCGTTTAATGGCAGCTGACTGCAGAAGTAATGCCTTGGTATTGAAACCCGCGTTCATGTCCCTCCGGCAACACGTTGTCACCAATGAAAGGAACGATAGTGGGTCTGAATGCCCACTTACACCTCAAAGACTTGGCTTCTACCTTTAATGTTGTATCAGTGATACGAGATATCCCTGATTTCTGTCACAGTCTGCAGCTGTCATACGAGCCCATTAGAGTGTTGTGAATGCATGCAGGAAAAGACACCTGCCTGCCTGAGAGTTTGTACGTTTGCACTTGTGTGTGTGTGTGTTGTCTGGTACCTGATATCTAGCATGAATCTGATAAACCATTAATGACCAAACCAGATGGAGGCCAGATATTTCCTACCTCTGTGAGAGCTGCAGCGGTGAATGCACGTCTGTGTGTCACACATTTCCACATGTTTTTCCTCTTCTTCTGCCCTGCAGTGATATGTGTGACTTAAGAAGCAGCAGAACCAGACGGAGACAAAGACACACACTCAACCTCTCCACCCAGCGAGAGTTCGTGTTTGGTGCGATCAGACGAGCCGCCGGCTCAGACGAGGCCTGGTCTTGCCCCGAACACTCAGCGCCGCCTCACACACACACACACATACACACACACACATGCTTGTGCGATAGGCACAGCCCGGGGCTGATTACCTGACATACATGCATGACATCATCGGCTTGTAATCAAATCCATATGTCTCCTTCCCTCATCCCCTCGTCCCCTTCTCTCTATCTCTCGCTGGAATTGTGTAACTCTTTAGACTTTGTCTCCACATTCCTCTCTCTCTCTCTCTTTCTCCCTCACACTCTCCCTCCATTGTTGTCTGCTTTTTATTTATTTTCTACCTGTCTCTTGTTTCTGATCTCATCCCGGGCTTCGATGTTAAAAAAAAAAGTGATTTTCATTGCCACGCTCAAAACGCTCACACGGACGCTCGCTCTCCTTTTATGGCCAAAATCTGTTTTTTTATGGCTGATGACCTTTTGTTTGTTGTTGTGATGACATCACACGTAGAGCCTGTCTCTGTGTTCTCCCTCTTTAATAACTTGCATTCTCTTTTTCCTTCTTTTATTGTGTTCATGACGTTGTTTCGTTTTCCTGCAGTTTCTCCTTTACTCTTTCTTATTTCAGTCCGTGCACCAGGTGTGTGTACAAGCATGTATTTGTGTGTGTGTGTGTGTGTGTGTGTGTGTGTGTTAAGTGAGGCTGGGGGCTGATCTTTCTGCCAGCTTTAACCCAGGGGGAGCTTTGTAGCACTAAACGTTTGTCTGCTACCTTAAAGATAAAGCAAAAACAATGTTTTGCTGGCTTATTTTTTCTTCTCCAGACACTTCAAAACATAGACAAAGTTTCTATATATTTCCCTTTGATGAAGCTACTGCTAACAAGATATTTAATAACTTGCAGTTCAGACTTTTTGGGCAGCCGCTTTAATGAATATTTGACGAGAGGAAAATCCAAACATATGTTCTTTTCTGTACCTGTCTCCATAACTCACTGTCACTGTTACATAACGAGGCTTTTACAGTCTCATGCAACCTCAAGAGACCCAAAGATTCCTTTACTTTACACACTTATATCTCCGGCTTTATTGGTTATCTGCGTGTTCATTTTGCAACACATACAAATGCACTAATTACTCAATTGTAGCTCAAATTCCCAATTTCTGGCACAGTGAACTCGATGAAAGTTATATTAAAAATAAGTCAATATCGAAATACCTGTGATATTTATTCTATCCTCCTTGAAGAATGTGAGCACAATCTTTTGCATTTCTGTCCACACGGGTTGAATAATTACGACAAACTGTTTTGAGGTGGGAGAGCGTGAGCACAGCCCACTTTTCCTCGTGGAATTATCTTGTTGTTCTTCTCCAAAAGTCAGCGCTGGGAACAACTAGTTCCCTTTAGCCTCCCACATAACAAATGAACCACGTCATGCCACCGTGGAGGGATACAAGATTATAGGCAGGAATCAATCTGGCGGCCTCAGATTGAAGGGCTGGACCAGGTAGACGAGCTGTAATTTACCCACTAACAACAGCTATTGCCTCACAGCGCATCACACGGGTAGTGAGAAAGTAAGCGGTGTGTGTGTGTGTGTGTGTGTGTGTGTGTGTGTGTGTGTCGTCAGGGCAGTCGTGTCTGCTGCCTTCAATTCATTATATTCTTCCAGCCTCTGCCCTTTAGACACCACCTGTTTTGTTAGAAATGGTTAAATGGACGATATTTAACACTATTATTTATATAGAATTGATCAATAAAATAAATAAAAACGGCCCTACAAATGATGCTGGGTGGTGGCAGGTGTGTCCTGTGCATTCGGCGTATCATAGCCGGAGGGTTACCGCGATAATACATATGCTTACACACATTAGTGGATCCATTTTTCTTTTTGTGAATCACAATTTTTATAATTTTTGTTCAAATTATCTGAGCGCTCATCTCTCCTCGTCCCCCCCTGGTTGGGAAGCGCTGCCCTTCAGCATCTATTAAAGTAATTGCAGCTTGGAGAGCCAGACTCCTGCTATTAAACCTCCACGAGTACACGATGCTCATTCCTTTTTGGCTCCGCACCCGAACTCTAACAATGACAGTCTCGTAACTTGGCAGGACATTCACAGGAAGAAGGGAAGTGGTACACACACACACGCTAATCTGTCCAGCTGTCAGGTGAGCAGGGTGGAGCTGCATCCAGAGACTCTTTGATGGATTCCTGATGGATTAGCATTGATCTCAAACGGCCTGCTGAGGCTCTCTAATCAGATTCCGAGGAGCTGAGCTTTCTCACGTTGTCAAGTCTTAACGCCCGGCATTGTTCACACCTGCGTGTGTGTAGATCCACCTGTTGATCTATTCCTTCCACTCTGTCTAACATGCGCATCCATCCTCACCCGCGTCCTAATCGGCCCATCTGTCTGCACCGAAACAAAAGGTTGTGTTTACTCCGTTAAAGATAACTGCACTTCAAAGCCTCAGCGCTGAGACTGTGTTTAAAGGGGGAAGCGAAATAAATGCTAGTTCAGCCTGGAAAAATTACAGTGCGACCACGAGACAATGGAGTAAAGTTTTGAGGAAATGCATGAAGTCGTTTCTTTGAATTTAGCGTCCCTCTGAGCTGAAATTGTTTAGTTTTTTTACCACTGACTCTTTCCAAAACACATTTTCATGACGATCGAGGACAAACGTCTGTTGAAATTCTCAAGTCTGCCATCGGCGCTGTGTATCTGACTCCTACTCGAGGATAATGGCCCCATTTACTCATCCTACGACTTATCTCCAAACACTGTCCGGCATCTTTAAACACAGGAAATGGGTTTCATAATCTTCTCATCCTTTCACAACTGCATTAATGGATCGAATCCCAAAAAGCCCAGCGGAATACACTCCACTGATAGCGGGGGTGTCACCTCATCGCTATTTCAACACCGGACCCGAAGGCTCGGCGGCTCCAAAGGCCGTCAGACACGAGGCTCGGCTCGAGTCGGAGGAGCTGCAACGAGTTGCACAAGGGAAGGTTTTTATGTAACAGACATGAGAACACACTTTTGGCATTCATGTCGTGAGCCTCATCGTGCTATTTGAGGGAGATTTACGTGTGAAAAACACAGTGCGTGTAAAAGTGTGCCTATGTAGGGCCTGAAGCTGGCATCTCGGAGCTCTTGTTCTTTGAGTTGGCACATGACACGGATTCTTTTATACTTTTGTTTCGAGCATCAACAGTCAATTTAGTTTCCGATGCCAGGGAAACATTCCCCATCTCTATTGTTCTGCCGGTAAATTGGAGTGTAAGTCACTTGGTTCACCTAAGGGCTAGTTTCTAAACATTAGCTGTTGTGGTACTAAATTCCTCCATTGCTCCAGAGGCAACACCAGAGAGCAAGCATAGCGTATCAACAGAGAGAGAAAGAGTATCAACAGGTCAACGCAATCCTGACGCGTTGTTCTTTTTGTGTCTAAACTAAGAGGCTGTCGAACTTCAGATGCATCGGAGTGCATTTTCCATTCTGCCAGCCTGTGAAAACCCCCCAGATGTCCCCGTTCATCATCTATCTGAACCCTCTCATAACGCCGTGGCTCTGTTCCCTTTCCTCACAAGAGCAAGACCTCGCATGACACGCATCGTTTTTCAGAAATAATGGCTCGCATGTGAGGGGATTAGAGCGATGAGGACGAAGTGACAGGTGATCTGTTACATTTGCTGGAAAGATGCTATCGGGTTACAACAAATAAAAAAAGATGTGGCGGGACTACATCACCGACAATCCACATGATTCATACGAGTGTAACCCGCCACCTGTTTCAAGTTTGATGGACACAACAAATGTAAAAAGTGTGCATAAATCTCAACACTAATACAGTTTAATGGGATTTTCCAGTACAGCAAACACTGCCTATTATCACAACTTGATTATTTAGTCCCTCTCTCGTCTTTTCCTCCCTATCTTATCTTCCCGCTCTCCTCTCAGCCTTTTCCATCACAGCAAAGCCAGCTGCTCGCTCTGTCCCGGGATCCTCCCACTCGCTGCTCACGTCTTTGTGTTCGGGAGGAATGTAAATGATAGTGATTCGGGACGCGGGGTGTGACGCTGGAATTGACTTCAGCGAGACGGAGCCGCGATGGACCGTGAGTCCGTGTGATCGTCTGTCTCGGGGTGACATCACTGATGAGGCCCCGGGCTGGGCGGCGGTTTGGGATCCTGGACAAAAGCGCTTGTCTATTGTCTGCTCACTTCCTGTCCAGGCGTGCAGCTTCCATTATCCCAGATACGTGGAAACTTCCCATCAGATTGTCTCTGGCTCTTAATTAAAACGCGAGGAGAAGCAGACTGAGGCTCCGACCGCTCAGCCGACACGTCATCGGCTTCAATTTCTAACGGATCGCACGTCACCCTTTTGTTGTCCCGTTGGCTATGCCCTCCCAAAACGATCGCCATGGAAGTGTGTCACACTCGGTTTAATCAAATGATGCAAATAGCGTGCGTTAATCCCTCGTAAACTAGATGATTGCACTCTGGGTTAAGAGGCAACTAAATAGCCGCTCGTCTGTCACGTATCTAGAATAATGAGTGAGTCACAATGCGACCTGATCTCATCCTCATCCTCGTCATCCTCGTCATATTTCGCCACTTGGGCAGACGCCTTTTGCATCATATCTTTACCCCACGTGATTAATAGATTTCGGCAACACGACTACTTGGTTAGGGTTAGAAAAAACATTATGGTCTGGCATAAAACAAGTACGCTTGTCATGTGACTAACGTAATGGTCCCTTTGCGTACCTCTCGCTCTAAATAATTTGTCTAATATTGACCCGGATGGGTTCACTGTAGGTAATAGAAAGTCTGGTGCGTCTCATACACAGACTGAGCCTTAGTATTTGATGTAAGTGGATATCTTTTCTCAGTGTTCCTCAGGTCGCCTTTTATCCTGCGACCTGGTTAGAACAGGTCCCTTTGTAGCTGTTTTCACCATGACCTTATGCCACGCAAGTCCATCAAATGTGAAACCGCTCCGGGAAGTAAAGAGGCAGCATGTTAGTGCAGCCCCGGTGTTTCCGGGTCTCTTTGCTGCGCCTCGGTGCACGTCGAAGGGCTCGGATCAGCAGCATTATTAATGGAAGGCCTGAATGTTGGATTTTGGCCCGTCTCTATTCTGGGTGATGTCACCGTCTGGATAGACAGAACGAGCCTCACCTCGGTGACTGAGCACAACAGATGGCCCACATCTGGACGGGTTCCAGAGGCATTTTAGCGCTGAGGGTTAGGAGGTTTAGCTCTGTCCACTGGCTCCCAGTGTTGATGAGGATTGATGGTGATTTTCTTTTTCTTTTAGTGCAATTAACTCTGGCAGGAAGCCTAGTCTTGAGAGGTTTTACAAGGTATAAAAAGAAATTGTAAAAAAAAAACATCTGTTGCCGTAGTTGCATTGGATCTTTACATGCCCTTCTGTCCTCTTGTTAACTACATACACTGTTATCCCATCAAATGTTTCGCAAATACTCTATGAGTCGATGAGATTTTTGTGAAGAACAAGTTGGTCGTGCAAAGATTTATGGATCATAATTGCATTTTGCATGATGTGTTTTTGCGTAGCTCTCCACTCTGCAGCATACTACTGAACATATACACCTGGGACATCGCTAATGCAACAACAGTCTCACACTGTTGGCTGCTCGGCAGCTCCACTTGAGTAGTCGGGGCTTAACTGGGGCTTAAGTTGCCCAAAAGCCCTTTTTGAGCCAACAACCTTCCCATCACAAGCTCGCTTTTCAACATTCGGTCTCCCAAAGGCTCCCGGGCCCTTGAGTTTAGATGCAAAATGACACTTTGGACTCCAAACAAATTCCAAATCAGTTTTTCATTTGATCCGGAAAATTGCATTTAATTTGACCCTTTTCCCAAGCAAGAGAAAGGCTTCCATTTCAGATGTAATATTAAGATTTGGATGCTGTGCGGTCCGCCTGCCAAGGCCTCGCAGAGCGCAAGAATAGCTGCTAAATCAGATTTTTATGATATTTTTCGGGGTTGAGCATAAAACTGGCTGTAATTTACGGCTCCTCGAAAATGTGAGCTCATAATTTTCTTTGTTTGAAAAAATAAAAAAAAGAGGGAAAAAAAAAAAGAGTGAGCCTCAGGAATGAGCTCATGCTATACTTACATTAAATTAGAGAGATCCAGGCATAGCATTTATTCTCTCTTGTGTTTGCTCTGTGTCCAGACCGCAGATACCGTACCTCCTCCTTTGGCGTGCTTCGACTTTACAAGAGCCCTTCTGAAATTGTTGGATGCTTTGAAACTGATTATAGGTGATATGAGGAGATATTCTCTGCTTTGGCACTGCAACACTTTGTGGATTGATAATAAAACAACACATGTCTTCTGGAGGAATGAGATAAGGAACCTCGATGAAAGAAACCAGAACGAATAAAGCATAAAACACTTAATGTCACACTCGGCTCTCTGCAGAAGCCTCGTAAGGATTTAGTGTGCAACCTTGTCTCCTTGCCGACATGGATACTTCCCCTTTCTTCGACGACACTAAGCCATGAGAGGCTCCTGAAACTGGATCGACCCTTTAAACTGTTTTTCCGCCCTTTAGTCATACTACGCACCCACCCACCATCCCCGTCTCTGCCAGGAGGATTTGCTCGGTTTCAAAGCCCAAAAAACATTTGTCCAGAGATGTCAGCCCCTGGACTTCGACAAACGTCAGATTTCATCGCACTAATCTTTTTATGGCGGAGGCGCACAGGCAATTTCAAATCTCCCGGACGTCTTTATCCTTCGGCGTCACGAGGGGTCGGCCAGCCGCTCACGGCTCAGCGAGGCTGCGGCTCCTCACCGGGTCGACGCCGCATCGGGAGATTTTCAGAGTAGAACTCGAGTTGACTGCATAATTTAATCTTGGAAAAACACAGTGTAATTGAGGTTTTGGGCTCGGATCAAAAAGGACTCTGGAAATGACGAGTGCGGTTCAGCGTTTTGGGGCCGAGGGCGGGAAGGTGGATGTTGTTTGTTTTGCTGTTATGACAAAGCGTGTGCTCTCGTCACGCGTCGACATCCGAGCGGTTGCACGGGCGTATTAATGATCTTGGCTCTGCTCTCATCTCCTGCCATAAAACAACTTTGAGAATTTGGGTTTCCTGGTAAGCCGTGCATGTTATTGAGACTTCAATTGCATTTTCTGCAGAGGCTCGGTGGGCTTGTAAAGCGTTAAACATCCTTCCCCATTGTTTTATGAAAATACGTCTCAAGACATTACTCACAGATACAGATCAGGATTAAGTTTGAAGGATTTCCTTCATATATTTATAAAATCCTGCATCACTATTGAGGGAAAGGTGTGTCTGAATAAGATCATGTTTACCCTGGTATCTCGGCCTTGTAGCAGACCGGTGCCAGCTTCTCTCCGGTCTCGTAACCTGACAGCGAAGCATTCTCATCAATCATCTCCATTGCATCGGATCTGGGCGGAGGGAATTTAAAACCCAACCGTGGCTCTTGTTTCCTGGTTGCTCTGAGAGTCCTGTCAAGGCCCAGGATGCACTGCGGCACGGTGGTCCCTCTGACAGCTCTCTATGGTTCTCCGCCAAACAGTCAATCCCCAACGTTTTAAATGTTGGTTTCCATATCACGTCCTGACACATAAGGCTCGACAGGTCCTCTAATACAGCCTCCCTCAATAACCATAAACTTTTACCTCCACTTCATGCTCTTGCTTTCATATGGTGCGCAGGGTTTCTTTTTTTACATCTTTAAATTCCTTTGAGATGATGAATGTTTAACATCCAACTCAAATAAAGAGCGGTATTCACTCGTAACCAAAAACAGTGGCTTTGTTTTCCAGGCAAACTTCGTCAAGGAAAAGTAAATTAAACCCTGCTCCCTATAAACATCCCCCATTAACAGTCAGCACCTCCGAATCAGGTGCTTCCTCAGTCTCTGAGAAAGTTACAAGAGCGATTTTATATTTGACTCAAATCTCATAAAATCCCTGCAGACACAATGACTCAAGAACGTTGATTTCTTACTGGATGACACAATAAGTATCGGAATATAAATATACAGTTTCTTATCCAGTTAAAATCATAATCATTGTGTCGTTTAAGTGTGGTGAAAAGTGCCAACGGGGGAAAGTGAAAGCAACAATAGCGGCATAAAACACTCGCGCTGCTACCGCTTGACAGGATGCTATTATTCGCTGCTTTGCCGACACAGCAAGGTGTCCTTCATCAAGATGAGTGACATGTGGTGGGGCGGGAACTTCCCAAATGAGAGGGAGGACTTGGAGGCAACAATTTCCATTGTGTAATGTAGTGAGAGAGAAAAAAGATAACTGAAAGTGGTCCTTTTTTTTTGTGCCGAATGAAGTCCCAAGGGCAGGGTTTTATTGGCTGGAAGGCTCGGCTAAAATGACTCTTCCTCCCAGTGGTTGAAACAGGATATGAGGTCACGACTTGTGCTGACATAAATGTCCTGAGTGGACTCATCTGCCAAGGTGTTGCCATAATATATACATATATCTTTTTATTTATATATATATATATATATATATATATATATATATATATATATATATATATTTTCTTTATCTCCCCATTTAGCATTTATAAGCAATACATAAACAATGAATACATATTTTTAATACACAATTTGTTTTAAACAATAGCTTAAAACATAATAACAACAAACATAAACTTATATAAGTTTATAATATATTTTATTAATATTATTAATATTATTTTAGTATTATGTTGCAGGCAGAGATCAAGTCTTTAAGTTTCTATATAATGCCTTTGAAGCTTCCATAACTGGTGTATAAACACATTAATGATTAACAATACAATTTAGTATGAATCATACTTATATTTATTATTGAAGTATATCTTTTTTTCATTTAAAAAAACTTTTTTTTGTTACTCTCCCTGACATGACAAAACTCCACCCACTGTTGAAACTATGCAATGTGGCCGAAAGCTCTGTTAAAAATGTAGTAAGTGGACGTTGAGTCAATTTTAGAGCACATTTATAATAGTTTTACACATTGTGAGACGTTTGCAATCATGCTGCATAAAGTCATCATTAAATATAATGACAGCTTTTGTAATACCATTATCAATTATCCCTGAACGGTTTATACACCAGTTGGGAAAGTTATAATCAATGACAAATGACTACATAATGCGTTCAAATCAATCTATGTACTGCGTCTGAACACTAAATATGTAATTACGATGTATTCCATCATGTTAATGGACGGCTACGGCTGATGTCTTTGTTCAAAACCAAAGCGGGGAAATGTCACCGCATTGATTCACCTTCCCTGTTTGGCCTCGTCCAGAGAGCCCGTTCACCGCGATGAGGCGTTTGAGTTGGCAGCTTCCAGTCCGGCTCTTTCCCTCCCTCCGTATTTCACTCACTATCTCGACACCGAGTTGGCCCGCCGCCTCATTGTTCAGACGCTTCAGCTGCCAGCGACGAGGACGTAATGTGCCAGTTTCTCGCCGTCGCTTCCGTACAGGACGGGGAGGGGAAGAAAACAAATTGCTTCCCTTTGCCATGTTTTGCTAAGCTGTAACTCAAGAAGGTGTCTGCTGGAACAAATGTGAGAAGAAGGTAAATCAGAGCGATTACCCCTCGCTGTATCCTCCACCATGTCGAGCTTACGCGTCACTCTTTGGATTTTTCTTCTGTTGCCTGTTGCAATTTGAGTCTCGCCATCATCTGCTGTCTACGGTTCACAGCCAGCGTAGAAAATGTCATGCTAACGCTACATTAGCTGCTTTTTTTTCTTTTTTTTTTACTCCTTGACCCCCCCGGCCCTCCGCCCCTCGGTGCTATTTCCTTTCACAAATAGAAGATTAGCTCGTACATCACTCCTGCAGATTCCCAGCCACCAGAATACATTTGTCAAGCTCTGTCCAGTGGACCATTCAGTTAACGGACGTTACAATAATCGCAATGCTCGGAAGAACACTGTGTCTCAATTGTCCTGCAGGATTTCACGTGTAGTCAAACGGAT
The DNA here is from genome assembly GCA_038501785.1 of Myoxocephalus aenaeus. Taxonomy (NCBI): domain Eukaryota; kingdom Metazoa; phylum Chordata; class Actinopteri; order Perciformes; family Cottidae; genus Myoxocephalus; species Myoxocephalus aenaeus. The sequence continues at coordinate 1,699,099 of JBAMJR010000047.1, read as the reverse complement.
GCCATTTTGCCATCAAAACAGACCATGTCACTACACATAATCCAGTATTAATGCAGCCCCATGCTGCTTATACACCTTAAACACATAAACATGCACTCAGTGGTGTATAGTAACGAAGTAGAAATACTTCGTTACTGTACTTAAGTAGTTTTTTGGGATATCTGTACTCTACTTTACTATTTATATTTCTGTTTACTTTTACTTTTACTTCACTACATTTTGCAAAGAAAAATGATACTTTTACTCCGATACATTTCTCCTGAAACCTTCGTTACTCGCTACAAAATCAAATCTATCTTTAGAAAGAAAAAAAAAACATCGGGGACTGTGGTGGAACACAGACTCCACCAAGCAGGTTTTGCGAATCACAATGTTTTGCATTTTCCCTCTACATCCTCTAGTCCAGCGCTCCCAAACCTTTATGCGTCACAGACCGGTTACGTGAAGACAATATTTTCACAGACCGGGTCCGACCTCGGAGAGACGGGAGACAACGACACCCGACGTGTGTTTGTTATGTCCAGTCTACTCCTAACTAAACCTTTAGTCCAGTCTACTCCTAACTAAACCTTTAGTCCAGTCTACTGACTCTACTCCTAACTAAACCTTTAGTCCAGTCTACTGCTTAACTTATAACGCGCTGCACAAAGACAGGATGTTGGAATGGAAGCAGGTTTTCATGCTTTTTTGGCGATCTCAGGATACTCTGCCTTGGTTTCCAGATCACCGACAGAGTTGTAACAGACTTACGTTTCATTTTTAGAGTAACGTAACATCTTGACATGTGTCAAGAGATTCCGTCTGAGGTTACCACATACGGATGTATGCGGTCATTTTTCACAATAAAACATCTTTCCGGCCTTGATTTTTTTTTATTTAATTGAAATGTTTCATTCATTCTTTCTGTGGCCCGGTACCAAGAGACCCACAGACCGGTACCAACAGACCCACAGACCGGTACCAAGAGACCCACAGACCGGTACCAAGAGACCCACAGACCGGTACCAAGAGACCCATGGCGGGCGGAATGAGCATACTTATAACCACACTGTTACAACTCCTTCATAGTGTCATATTGCTTTTTGGAGAATTATGATGATAAGTTCATAGTAGATGCAAAAGTATACTTAGGTACAATATATTATGTTGAACATAATATATATGGATGATCCCAGCCAACCCAGTTATTGTATCAACACAACTCCTTGTCCTTGGTCACGGTGACCACAGCACTTAAAAGAATAAACTTCATAATTCTCAAAACTCTGACCCATTGCTTTTTTATTAAAAGCATGTACTTGTACTTTTACTTTCAATACTTAAGTACATTTTATATCAGAAAAATACTTTTGATACTTAAGTACAGAAAATATCAGATACTTTAAGACTTTTACTCAAGTAGTATTTTAATAGGTGACTTTTACTTTTACTGGAGTAATTTTCCAGTAAGGTATCTTTACTTTTACTCAAGTACGGCTTTTGGGTACTTTATACACCACTGCATGCACTCTAACATAAATACTGCTCAGAAAAAGGACTTTTCCCACAGTGTTAACGCAGGAAATAAGCCTGTATTTTGGCCACTTTCTGCACTCCTGTCTTTTGAAAACGAGAAGATTTCCTCAACTTATCCCACTCTCACTCTACAAAACCAGCGAAAAGACGTTCCCAGAACAGAAATAGCCCATAGTGCAGCATTTAAGTTCTATTTTAAGGCCCCTCGCCTTTTAAAGCAAGTTTGAAAAAGGTTGGAAAATAACGAGCAGCGAGTTCTCGCGTCCTTGTGGTCGGTGAGGTCTAATCGCCGCATTCTGTCAGGGAGATGTAATCACATTACGCCATGCAATGACGACTCTCGGGGCCTAATTACCACCTAGTTTGCAGATGTAGAGAAGTAAAGCTTCCACAGTCTCCCACACACACTTTGAATAAGAGTGCACACATACAGGCTTTCATGTGAGGGGTGTGTGTGTGTTTTACGTTGCTGCCTTTCGTCTTCCAGCTTGTACTGATGCACATCTGTGAGAGACACCTCGTCTCTATCTTTTTTAATTACTACCTTCATATTTGAGCGATGAGATAACTCTCCAATTAAACAATGACAGATTGTTAATCAGGAAATGTGAGCTGCAGTTGCTGAGCACAAACGACAACAAAACAAGCCTCTTGACAACTTCCATTATGTGCAAAGGAAATGCTTTGCTCAAGGGCACCAAACCACTTCCCTTGCTCTATTGTTTTATTCTTTCCCCACAACAGACAACAGACCCAACATGCAAACTATGAGCTCACTTCTTTCTCCTTTTAACCAACGACGTCCTCATTTATTGTCAAAATCGAAACAACAAACGCTCATTCCTCTCATAATGCAGATTATTTCCGGGTGTTTTCATTTCGCTTCCTCAGACTATAGTGTCTTAAATACTGTAGAAAACTTAATTTCCTCCACATTAGTTACAACAAAAGAAGAAAATACAGAGTCTTTTTTCATGAAAGCCCTCAGGACCAAAATGTTTTGAAACCAGAAATCCTTTTTTCGCTCTAAAAAGTGATCGTAAGCCTACGAACACCCGCTAACATCTGGCTTTTGTCTTCAGTGGCAAAAGGTCACAATCGACATTCATTCCCAGGAAAGATGACTCTGCAGTAGTCACGCAACGCTATGTGAATATACGACCATCAGGGATTTGGAGAATTATTATCATTTATGAACGTACAAAACATACAATGAATATGCTCTCCTCGCTAATCATTATAAAACACACTTATTTAAAATCAAACCGTCTTTGTTAGTCTTTCCACTGTTCCAATAATCATCACCTCTGGTTTGAGAGTTTGAAAAAGGGACTGAATAAGTAGCAGATATAAAAAAGAAAGAAGAATCATTGTTTTAGTAACCCTGTGTGACACTGAATCTTGGTGGGAAAAATTTATCCGCCTGAGGAAAACATAGTTTTTCAAACAAATCCCTCGGACAGACAGAGTCAGTGTCTTCCAGTTTATAGATAAAGCCGTGCGGTTCAAGGTCAAAGTGAAAGAACAGGAGGACAAGTTGCCTCGCCTCAGCACCGTCGACCTTGTGACAGTGGAATCAGAGAAATGAGGCGGAGGTGGAGGAGACTGTGGAGCAATCTGCTCGTTATCAGGCCCAAAGGGAGTTGGCGGTCCGGCCCGAATTAGGTCAGCGGCCACTCAGATTTTCCTACGATGTGGAAATGATAGTGACGAGCGTCTAGATACACAAACAAAGCATGTCATGATCCCGTGCCATCAGTTAAACCCAAATCTATCTTATAATGTCCTTTTACCTTGCATGTGATGTCAACGGTCCGTAACTGACAGTAAACATGGCGCACTTTATAGAAAATAAAAGTGCTCAGAATGAACACCATGTTCTGTGAATGCAGTTAAGTGCTGGCTGGAGTTCACAACAAAGGTTAATGTAACTGCGGATGGCTGGTGGGTACTTTATGGGCTCTTATTTCAGTATTTTTTTAATTTACATTTCATTAAATTTACTTTATGAATTTAAATTTGATTACTTTTCAGTCTTTCTCCCAACATAATTGTGTAAAAGGCTTTACAGGAGCGGAGAAAATGTGAAATGATGCTTAAACTGAGATTTTAAAGCGTTACATATGTATTTACGTTTTTTAATCACATGCTAGTTGTCATGCTAGTTACTGCGACTGTGACAACAGTTAGTCAATAAATGCATTAAATTAGAAAATACAATATTTTCCCTCAAGTGAAGTAGAAGTATTTAAGTGAATGCACTTAATGAAAACAATCCGATATTCTTCTCTGAGCACTTAAGCTGTAAATCTCCTTGAAAGCTTATTTTTTTTCAATAATTGTCAATAAAGGCCAGAACATCACATCATTTTTTGGCAACAGAGCCGCCGTGACACCGACAGCCATCCCATAAATCTTTGCACTGCGAAGGCTTTTCGGTCGGCCTTCTCTTCCTGGATTCACTCCAGCGCTTATAGTCGCATATTTGTCGTCTAAACTCGAAGACATTCTCAAGCTTCTTGAGGAGAGGGAGACCAGCGATGCACTGACGCATTTGTCAGAATGTGTTTGTGTGTGTGTGTGTGTGTAGAGGCTGTCGCTGAATGTGTCATATTGGTGTGATTCCTGACCTCAACATGGGGCCACGCTGGTGGGGCTTCAAAGCGCCACACTGAGTAACGTCATGCGCTGCAGTCGGAGCGAGGAATGGCTTTCCTTCCCATAAAAGGAAGTGCTTCAAAAAACGCGTGCTTTTCCTGCAGCGGCATTAAACAAACAGAATGTTTCCCTCCGAAAGTTTAGAACGTATCCTGGTTTGAAACTGACCAGACGAGTTCTCCTCAAACATATCTCATCCTCTCATTTGTCATATCAAAAGTTTTGAAGCCGGCTTTGAACAGGAATGTATAAAATGCACCGGGCTGAGGCATTTTTGGGGGGGAGGAATACAGGTGTGCTGCTCCTCCAGAGTCAGGAAAGACGTACCGGCCTCGGCAATCACACGTCGGCTCCGGTTGATGAATGAGGACGATTTCCGTCAGACGTTTTTAGGAGTACTGATACTATCTTAACAACGCATAGGTGCAGACAGATCCTGCTCATGCATGTGGAGTATGTGTATATACAGCAAAAACATCTGCTTGACAACTTCCTAAAACACTGTATAACTGTTTTTTCCCCCCTGCAATGTTCACAACCTGCCTGTCAGGTGAACCGGCAGGAACAGTAATAATTAATAACCCTAGAAAATCCCAGATCGTAAAAATATAATAAAAAAAAAAAGAAGGCTGTGCTCCGTTTCAAAGAACAGGGCAGGTCCGGATAATAAGCATCTCGGCGATGGTGAGGACATCGACGAAGAATGTTCTCGATCGGATCCACACTGGTGATGTCACCCACCGCTTGCAGTGAAGTCAACCAGATGGCATGAAGATATATTGTGCGCCCTGCAAATCATTATGATGGGGGAGGTCAGGTGGTGTCACGTCGGCAGCTACTGTGCTTTTTCTTTCTTTCTCAGAAATAGTGATTATAACTTATCGTGCCGGTACATTAAGTCAACCTGTTTGTTTCACATCATCTGCGGGCTCTTTTCCCATCAGTCCCTTTGTTTCTATGACACCCTGGTGGAGGCCCCTGATGCATTGCGCAAGCGGCATGACGCAGAAATACAGAAAATGACAACGTTTGTGGGAAAGTACGCACGTCTTATTCGTGTGAATCACACAATGTTGCTGTAATAGAGTGGTGTCCAACACTCGCAGACATCTGATTTCAAAATGTTGCAGCCCGGGATCATATTGGCAATAATATTGAAGTCATAATACACTCAGCCAACTACCAAACTCTGCGGTAACTTCCACTAATGTACAGTTCGGTCAGCGCGAGATCGTTGTTGAGACCTTGAGACAGTTGTTGTGACTATAGCCGACCAATGCGGGATTCTTGATGTCAAAATAAACGACCAAAATTCATTTTTCACATGAACATATAGCATAAACCAACTTGTATCCATGAAATGTACTGAGCAAGACATTGTACAGCTGTCATTGCATCTAAACAACATATTTTTGGCCTTATTGTACTGCAGTTTCTCTGTTTATTAACCGACATACTGTATACACAGACACCAACAAACCTGACATAAGCTCATATTAGTTGATTTATTGGCCTTCTGGAAACTCTATAATAGTGATCACGTGGGTGAAAGCACCCAGTGTTTTACAAGGATAATGCAAATTGTTGGTGTATTTGTAGTTTGTCTTCTTGTCTTGTGAATGTCCCTTTAAGTGAGCCTTACAACATATATAAGTGTGGACAATAATAACAACGCACAAATATCTCTTTCAATGAAATCTGAGTCAGATCCTTTACTTTAAGTCTGTCCTCATATGTATCTTATTCTGAGTACTCCTCACCTTTAATACTGCAGTTTTGTTGAGGTGGTGTTTATTATGTGTAGCTGCCAAAGCAAACTCAGAAACAACGGCATTAAAGTGTTAAAAAAACGAAACGGCAGCAAGTGAGACGTCCATCCAAAGAAACCTGGATTCAGTTACGCTCAACTTTTTTGCCTCGCTTCTCCCTACAGTATAAACTGATCCCAGACCAGCTGGCTTGGTAAACATGAGGGCGCTGTGAGCATTTTTCTGCCATTACATCACAGCAATTCTGCTGCGTATCCAAGTTCATGTTCCCGTCGCCGTCATCTGGAGACATCAGCATGAAGCTGCCCCGGGTGGAGCTTGAAAGGGTAACGATAGCAGGGGGGCTCGTGTTTCCACGCCGGCCGCTCCGGGTTCAGTGCATCGCATGTCAACACGAGCTGAACTCCTCACACCGGCCTCAGTCGGTAAATGTTTTCCGAACGTGAGCCGGGATTTAAATCAGACGATGCAGATGGTCACGAAGCGAGTTTCTCTGCAGAAGAACAAAGGCGAGCAAAATGCCCGCCGTGCCGTGGCTGTTTGCGGCGCGTGTGTCATGTTGTCGGTAACATCTGGTGATGGTTAAGATGCCGCGCTCGCTCTCACACCCCCGCTGCTCCTGCAGTACCTGGCCGCACGATGAGGTCATCGCTCACGGACGGCTGCTGGATCGCCAGTTAATCAGAGGGGAGCCCGGTTTCACCCCCCAAACCGCCTGCTCGGATTAACTGGCTTTTTAAGGGCTTCCAGGGTGACACGCAGTCAGAGGTCAGAATAGAAAAGCCAGCGTGTATGCACAACTTTCCAGGACCCAGTAAAAGGAAATGATCACGTCCAGCGAGCACGCATCATACAACAACGCATTAAGGAGAGTGACATAAAGGCCCAGTGAGACCTGGTGCCTCTCGTACGGTACATGTCGGGCCTCCAAACACAGACACGCTGTTTCAGCTCCTCAAACAAGTGAAAGTTAAAGCTATTTAGATTTTTTTTCAGTTTTTCTAGCCCTCTGTAATAATGTTTTGGAAGGAGCGCAGAGCAGAACAGAAGCCGCTGAACAAACCTTGAGTTTTGTGCTCGGGCGAAGGACTAAAAGGACGTTTACTTAAGCTCCTCGGGGTTCTTCGTTTCTTCCTGAGGCGGCCTTCCTTCCTGACATGTCTACCTCGACATCTTTAGAGGAGCTGTGGGCTGTTACATGAAAGAAATACATCTTTCTTTCTTTCTTCCTTGTTTAACAGCACATGGGAGGGAGTACATCCCCAATTGTATTGGCTGATGGACTGCATGTTTTAAAGGATAATTCAGTTAGCTTTTTTTTCAGCTTGGGTCTGATTCAGTTTTGTTCTGGGAACATTGGGACATCACTAAAACTGTTGAGAGCGTTGTCATAACCAATATAAATGATGGTCAAAACCCAAGTTATGCCAAATATCCAGCAAACTCTACACCTAGTGTTCAGTTTATGGTATGAATGCTGCTTGGCCCCATTAATGAACCCTATGTGTGTATTCTCAGTCATGTCCACACCCTAAGAGCAGTAGTGTAGTATGTATATATATATATATATATATATATATATATATATATATATATATATATATATATATATATAGACATACACCGTACATTTCGGGTTACAAGCCGCTCCTACGGCTGATCAGTGTCCCCGCTGTAGCAAGCTAGTAGCAATACTAGCTAGCGCTTCTGCTGCTACTGCCCGCTGCTGCTGCTACTGCCCGCGTCCCCTCTGCCCAAGTCGGGTGTCGAGCCTGGTCCCGCTACCTTCGGTGGTTTTCAGGGAGCTAACGGAAGTTAGCGGGAAAGTGACGGAGCGCTAGCAGGAGCCCCGGCTGGCTACAGCGGGGAGCTAACGGGGACACTGACCGAAGGTAGTAGCGGCTTGTAACCCGAAATTTACGGTATATATATATATATATAAGTAGGTATAATGCATTCTGGTATATTGTCTGACAATGACTTGTCTTTTTATTGGTTTAAAACCAGCTTGTAAGCTGGCTACTGGTCGTACACATGATGGGTATCAAACAAAGTACTGGTAAAAAGCACTGGTATTAGTACACACTTGTAACCTTTTGGACGATACCAAACTGAGGATTGTCTGGACAAACATCTCAGGGAGGGAATGAGGTCCAGTCTGAGGACACCTCCACACACACACACACACACACACACACACACACACACCTCATAACTTTACCCATGACATCACGATGTCTGTACGCAGCTACGTAATCAACATTGCGTCCAACAGCGGAGGACAGATGACAACCCCAGATACTGAACATCCCTCCACACGTATGTCTGCTTGCTTCTATGTACTTTTACTCACCCTGAGACTGAAAATGCTCACCCTCATCCACTATTTCCATGGTAATCTGCTGTCTTGTTGAACACGCGGAGTGATTGATGCTTCTCCGAGCCATTAGGTTAGTTTTTCTTTTTTCTCCTCTCAGTCGTATAAATCTTTTGCTTTTTCTCACGCGGTAATTAACCCGACCCTGGACAGAGGCCTATTTTTCATGGCAGCCTGTCCTTCCTGACGTGCCCGGTGACAAAGCGCAGGCCGTCGTCACACGGTCCGCCGGTCCAACTCAAACATTCTGCCGCGGCCAAAGAGCAATGATGTGATCGACGTCATGAAATGTCACGTTATGAAACGAAGCTTATGGGGAGTTTTTAGGTCAGTGCACATACCCTCTGTGTGTGTGGGGCAGGGTGTGTGTGTGTCCTAACATCACACACTGCATGCTTTAGTCCATTATCACTTATGCACTGATATTTTAAAATAATAATGCCTGGCCCTTGATAGCTTAAGTGTGACCTGGATTTGTTGTTATAAGTCGGATGTATTTAACGTGAACCCATGCCGATGTTTTGCAGGTAGAATATTTTCCATATTGGGATGGGAATGTCATTAGTTTTGCATGCATTTAGTCATAAAACTGTTTTATTCTGACCTGACGATGACGCTAGATGAAAAGTCACAGCGCCGCCAAAGTTAATACAAAATGACAAAACATCTGCTGTGCTCTTAGGTCAGTGTACGGGACGGAGAAGTGCAAGTTTTTAGTGCAAGTTTTTCTACTGTTTTTATGATGTTGGACAGTTTAGAGTATTACCACATCATAGCACATTATAAAACCGCAGCAGAAACAATCTGATCTTCAAGTGTGCCTCGTTCTGAGCTGCTGCTGCCTCTGAGCTTCGGCTGAAAGGCAGACTGGAGGATGGGTATCAAGGGATGTGTTTTCTTTTTCACTCCGGTTCACAAATAGCCGCAGTGCTACCATAAAGCAGAGCTGTAAATGTAAATCTTATGTGTGTATCTAAGCTCAAACCCAAATTATCTGTCGACAAACTCTCGCCTCCCTCCCTCGGTCGCTGGATCATCTCCAGTGAAAACTCTTGTTTGGCTCCGGCGTTGCGCAGAGTTATAAAAGGTGATAATAAAAGTAAAGGACCTGGTACGGGGTCATGGGAAAAACAATAACGGAATTCTTGAGGGTGTTTTTTCCCCCCCTGTAATCCTGAAGAACACTTTGATTTATTGCTCGCATTATATGGGATTATTAAGACATTGGTGGCAGCGCTGGATGGAGGAGTTGAACATTCAAGCTTATACAAAGTCCGCTTTCTTCGTCCTCCATCTCGGGGTCGTGGGAGAAAACAAACATTTGATCGCACTACTTCCTCTCTGTCTGCTGCAATGACTCAAGGGGCACTTTAGCTCTGAAGAGCAGACTGACATTGACTGGTGACGACGGTCGTACCGCCAGGACAGAGGGGGCGAACGCTGCATCCGTCATAGCTTTGGCTTTGGCTTTGGCTTGATGCTGCACTTAAGCGGCTGAATTCATGCGTGGTGTGCGGCGGCGTCACTTGAGTCAAAGTTGAGTGCTTTTGCTGTTCTGCCTGTTGGATCCTAATGGAGCATGCAGGGCATTGTGGGGGTCGGTCGAAAGGAGTGTTTTATTGCCTTTCATCGATTTCAGAAATTGGATTTTCGAGAGTGTCGCCACCTCTCCCAACTTGAAATACAATTTCTACCCGCCGTTAACTCTCACACTGACCTCTCGCGCTCCTGCTCCAGCAGGTTGGTGAACTCGTCGCTCTTCTTCATGAACTCTCCGTGGTTCCTCTTCTCGTCCTCCAGCTTGTACAGCGCCTGTTTGTGCGACTGCTCCACCATCAACAGCTGCTCCAGCATCCGCCGGTGCGTCTCCCTCTGCTTCTCCACTAGCTTGTCCAGCTGCGGGGGCGGGCGCATAGAAGAAGAAAAAACACCTGTCACATCTGGACCGCTCTGTGTAAGTCCGACACAGACCCTACATGCAGTCTTTTGATCGAGCGGTGGCGTTACCTCTACCATGGGCTTCTCGTAGATGTCCTCCTGGAAGACGTCAGCCTTGCCCTGGATGGCGTCCCTCTGCAGGGACTGCAGGACGGTCTGTGGCGCGACGAAGCCATATTTGGCCTCCAGCAGGGCCATGTCCATTTTCTCCGCCCTCAGCACTGTGATCACCTCGTCTCTGGCCTACAGTGGGGGAAGAAAAGTGGATTTGGTTCGACTCAACTTTGTGAAACCTGCAGCAGGATTAAGTTTCAAGGACAAATGCAGGAGAGCGCTTTTAAATATTACGATACTTCTGTCTCGGCTCTGTTTGCAGACTTTGCCTTGTTCCTATCATACAATAACCTCAGCCTCAGCTGTCTATTAACAGTACAGGCTTTTAGTCTTTCTCAAGTACCCACTGAGCCACCGTGTCTGAGTCCGTGTCCGACTCGGCGTCTGCGGTTCCCAAGGCTTAGCCATACGGTCTGGATTACCTGCAGCTCTCCCTCCAGCAAGCTCAGCAGAAAGACGAGGTCATCTCGGGAAAGGTCCCTGCCCTTCTCCCTCCGACCTCCTTTTGCGGCTCCGCTGGCGCTGCTACTCCCGCTCCCGCTCCCACTCCCACTCCCACCAGCGCAGGTGCTGTTCTTGGCAGTCTTGTGGTTCCGCTGAACGGTGCCGGTGTCGTCCGGCGGCTCCCGCTGCCGGCTGCGGCGCTCGGCCTTTCCCGAGGGCTCCTCTCGCTCCGCAGATCGCTTGCGTGTGTCCGCCTGCTGCTGCACATCCTTGGCCTTGGTTACGTCCTCCAGACTGTTGCTCCGGGATCGCATGTTCCTCTACCTGTTGAATGAAAGGACGTTTTTTTTTTATAAGCTCCATCCAGATGCACACACATTCCCTTGTCTTGTGAATCTAATGCATTATTCATCTTTGCATTACGTTAAGACAGAGGCAACACAACAAACAGAATACATAATGGGCCAAATTTGAATCCATGACCTTGACTTTGAACGCTAAACTCTCTCAGATGCTCTTACACCCTCAGGTGTAATCAATCTGTGATGTTTTGTTGCATACCTGGAGGTACCGTGTGACTAATAAGATACTTTAATTAGCATTTTCTGTCATTACTGGGCACGGATGACACTTTTACTCATATCTTATTTATATTTCAAACAAACCCGACAAATCACAAGAAATAAGACAAATTCTCCACATTGAGCACAAAAATGTACCGTAAAAGGCGCACGACCAAGAGCAGTAGAGCTGTTTACGTCTGTGCTTTATAACCTTTAAACATCCTCGGAGTCCGTGCATGTCTGAACATAACTTGTGTTTCCTCCATGTTGACTGTGCAGTTGGATCTTGTCCCGCTGCGCAGATATAACCGGTTCAGTCATCATCCTGTGAGTCGGCCTCAAACTAGACCGACGTATTACATCCAGTTCCACATTTGTCATGTGCACAGCGCAGCAGCATCTCGTCATTGCCCGTCACGGTATCATTAGTCACTCAGCAGTATAGAGTCATCACCACCGGCCATAAAGCAAGAATATGCCACAAATTCTCTTTTTTTGGAGCCCAGACTTTAAGTCCTGTCGTTATGAGTTGCTAACCGTCATTCATGACGTGTCATTTTTGAGGATAAAAAGGCGGCTTGAACCCGTCCCGCCAGAGGATTTAGGCCCTGTGGTCTTCTTGTGGACCTACTTTTTTCACAGATGATGATAGGTGGTCCAATGTGTTTGAGTCTTGAGAGTGATCGGGAAAAAAACGGTAACATAAGAGTAGATCAAAAGAATCATGGCTACCGACCAAGGTTTGTTTGGAGCCTTCGTGACATCTGGTTCATGAATGGGCCGCTCGGTGACTCACTGATTTAGATCAATCAAAAGATGATGAATAGATGAACGCCGTAAGCCGCAGACTCACAGGCAAAACAACTGTAAGCTCCTTTGCCAAGTAATGCATTAGTTTTTCAGCGCGATGCTCGGCTATGGTAAATATATTCAAAAGGCAAAAGCAGGACGGAGATGAAAACATGCTGAAACTCATTTGTACGAGTGTTTGATGTGAGAGCACAAAGGCATTACATCATCCATCCGTTTGGAGTCGTGTCAAAAAGTTTTGTGTTCTGGCTGAAGACAGAATTTCACAACAGTAACTGACTTCAATTTTGTCATTTGTCAACAATAATTATCTGACAGGCGACACGAAATCTGAAGATGAACCTTGAATTGCTCAACGTCCTTCTAAAAGCTCACAAATGGGGACGATCTGAACTTTGATGATCTGAAAACTGATATTTAAAGTGGATAAATCTGTGAAATTATGAATAACTGGAACATCTAATGAACAGTTTGACCTAAATATACTTTGTAACGTGAGAAACATCTTCATCAACATTGTTTTTAAGAGTGACTATCATCCAGTAATGAAATAAATCATCAAATCAGGTGATTATACACTGATAAAATATACATACATGTATTTTATTAACAGATTGTGGGTCATAAATGCTTCCCACTGGACCTTAAAGCAATAGATCTGGATACTTCTTCCAGCATTACACTTTAATATGTTCAGCTGAGACAGAAACAAAAAGCTCACCTCTCTGACCTACATTTCCTAATTGGACCTGAGGAACAATCTGTGCGAGACTCCTGCAGTGTGTGTCCAGCCTCTGTGTGAGGCCCTCTGATAGTTTATGAGTAAGAGGGACGGCTGAGTGATTGCATTGTGCACACTCTCGGCGAGGCGCCACATGATTCAGAGCTGAGGTAATTCCCTGCAGCCCGAGACAGACTCCACATCGACTTACTCAGAGATCGGGGCTACAGGCGGCGGAATGAACGGCGTGAGTGTTTGTACAGATGGAGGTGATGGACGTTCACGTCGCTGGTGGACAACACGTAAAGAATACAGAACAGTTTGTGTGTTTGCAACCCCGCCTTCGTCAGAACAGAACGTTACTCCTCTAGGTACATAATTAAATCCGCTATCAGTTACTCCTGCACAACTGCAGGAGTACAGCCTGAACGCACACATGGATATGAAAGCTGCTGGATACGGATTTGTGCAAGAGATTGCGCAACAGAGCCAAAGGGGTCACAGACGTGTAACGCGGCCACGCTGGGAGTCCGACGTGTGCAAGTATCACGTATCTGCAAAATCTCCAATGGATCAGAAATATATCACATAGTTCATAAAATGGTTCACGGAGGGGACAGGAGAATAGCTTTGTATTGGATCTGACGGCTCGCCAACGCGGTCCATTGCGGCCGCGGTGGGAGTCGAATTAATAGTTTTGAGATCAGCGTTTTATCTCTGGTGAGCGGTCCTGATGGTCCTGATTTTGAGTTATTGGTTAATGGAGCAAAGCAGTAAAAAAAAAATGGAAATACTGGAATGGTGAGCAAGAGTTGAGAAAATCATCTTGAAGCTTTTCTGATTTGTGTTCAGTTCAAAACTCAAAACACATTTCTGTCATTATCGATTTATCGTTTGAAGGATTTCAAAGAGATCAACCCACAGCTTTAATAATCTTAATGTCCTCACATTATTAGATCAAAAATAATTAGCTTTTAATATCAAGTTATTACAGATATTTAGCCAAAATAAAGTTTTTGAATTTGAGAAAAACTGTGTTAAGGGGATTGACCGATTATAAATATGATACGAGCAGATCATCAGTATATTACAGTCCAAATCTAATTTCACAAAAGGTTCAGACAGCAGCAGTGCAGCTTAAGCAACGATGCAATTTGGAAATTTCCTCTGAGCCTTCCTGTGCCGGAGGAGGCAGAAACTGCTCTTTAACTGCTTGTGTACGCTGTGTGCGCACATATTTTCTCCATGACGGCATCGTGTTGTCCGTATCATCAGCGCGGTGAAGGTGTGAAGACAAAAGTGCCAAAACACAAAGTTAATTAGCCACCATCTGTGGCCGCGAGACCTCGAATAACCCCGACGGGGCCTTACGGGGCATTTCTTAGCAGATTGAACCAGAAATATCATGGTTACCATGGTGGCGAACACACTTATTGATTTATTTTTGAGAAAACGTCTTTGGAAAGCTCTTTTTTGCTGGAAACCTGATTTACACAGTTCAATATTTCTCATGAGTTTCAACCTCCGGGTGTCGTGTTTGTACCTGTGCTCCTGACGCAATAACAATACATCATGATTTCCATCTGCTGAATCGCTCGTGGACAATAACGGCATGAACGAACGCGTGTGTGACATGTGTAAAGCGGCCCAGAGATGACATAACCAAGCTTATTAATTCCATCCAGCACAGTGTCAGGCCTTTCTTTTGTCAGAGCGGCTTGAATAAACGACAATCATTTTTCATTTTTCATTTTCAGAGCCAGGAGGTGATGTTATGATTAACAGGTGCTCAGATCTTATACAAGGGACTTGGCTGCTTCGCTCTGCTTTTTGGCACTCAAGTCAACGTATTGAAAAGAATCATTCAAGCACACGCATTATCAACACAGAGGGAGTCTTAATAATGAATGACTTTTCATTTCAGGTATGCATACATTTGTATGTGGGCGCACACAGTAGCTTTTGTCGAGGATGAGGGCTTTTGCAGGTGAACACACACACTGAGGCAAAGACTACAGCCATGCTAGCTGCTCTGTGAGCTAAATGCTAACGTTCACAATGACGTTAGATAACAAAAAATACAAGCAGAGGCTGATTTTGCTCATGAACTTGAGTACTGGACAATTTAAAATGTTGGCCCGATGATGCCGCTACATGAAAAGTCTGAGGATCAACTAAGTTGTTGGGAGTTATCCTCCCGGCAACACGAATGTTTGTACAAGCTTTCACGGCAATTTATCCAATAGTTGTTGAAATATTTCAGTCCGGCCCATAGGAGTGGACCACTGCCATCCCTAGAGCTCCACTCAAAATTAGCAATATTAATAGAAAAACAGATTATTCATTCATAAGCTAGCGTTCCTTTTTCTCCCCCTCCTCCCACGAGGCCCTTCCATTACCGTGTGCGCTCATTAGGCAGTCAGGACAATGTCCGAAGCCAAAAGCAAAAACTGTTACTGGAAACAGTTGGCAGTTTGGGCTCGTCTAGCCGAGACCACCGTGGTTTCGCCGACCGGCTACCAGGTCAAAAGGCTCATTCATTCAAAGGGCTTTTACGTAATAAACTCACGGAGCCGGCCTGCCAGCCAGTCGCTAACTCACAAACCCTCATAAAGTCCGCCTACAACAGCCATCAAGTCGTTTTATCACACATCTGAACACTTCAGAGAGCGATACAGCTTATTATTTTGGGGCTTTTTCGATCTTTTCTGTGACTGTTGGGACCCGCAATCTAAACCAGCGCCACACCCACACACACACACTCATGAAAAGCATTTCCCAGATGTTACACAAACTTTGTCAATACACTTTTAAGTACACTCCCTGGAAGCTAAAACAAGGTGGTGATGACTTCACTGTTCACGGAGCAAAGGGAGGGTCGTTAATGTCAAGAAGGTGAAAGGTGAGGAAGCAGGTGTGCTACAAAAAAATACACCTTTTCCCTCTTTTTCTCCAAACACACACACACACATGCAAACAGGAGCCTGTGTGGTCAGTTACGCGCAAACGCTCTGAGAACAAATGCATCGCATGCACACGGCCACCGCTGCAGAGATTACAGAGTGGATTCCTGCAGCCTGACATCATGCCGCTGTCAACATGATTGAGGGGGAGAGAAACGCACATCAAAAGAGAGCCGAGCGAAGGGTGAGAGAGGGGAGGGAAAGATGGAGGAGCTGCAGCAGAGCCTTTGGAGGATCTGTGTGCAGTTTGCTGTACACAAAAGTGTCCACTAAATCACAAATTCTCGAGAGGGGACTTTGGAGTTGAAGTCAACATATGAGGATTAAACGCTTTCAGGTGGCATGAGGTGGTTATGTAACGTTTGTAAAAACCTGTTCACTCAGACATGCACATGCAGTGTTGCTTTTTCAACAAGTAATAAACCAGCACGAGGAGCTCATTTATGCAATAAATATGGATACATGTCCGAAAGATGGTTACAGGACCCAGCACATTAGTCTGAGGCGTGAGAGAATTGCTGCTTTTGACATGTTGGAGTAGTTCTGCATTTTGGAAAATAGGTTCTCTGTGAATTTATCTCCAGCTTTGGAGGAAGTTTCTTTTCCACAGAGCCATGCTACCTGTTCCCCCCCTGTTCCCAGTCATTGTGCTAAGCTAACACCAAACCAGCTGCTGTGGCTGTCGTGCACGCACATGAGAGTGGCATCAATCTCCGTCGAAAACTATCTGCAGGAAAGAAAATAAGCACCCGTCCCCTAAATGTTGCACCCTTACGAAGCTGGTGCAACCGATTTCAAACCGAGATAGCGGAAATGTCCTGCTGCTGCGGCGTTTTTTATTTATATTCTGTGAATTATAGCTCCGCTCCAGGCGCAGTCTTGTCTTTGTCCATCACCCTGGCAGTGTCTGTGGCCCGTGAAGAATTGATCGTGTGTTGGAGGAGCTGGTTTTTCAAAGGGTGGGAGGGGTATATGGAGAATTGGGTTCTAAACGGCTTGCTTGTCGTCCCAGCGTGTATCGACTCAAAGCACCGCTGTGAAGTCGTGAATCAATATCGGAGGTTTTACGGCCGATGCATGAAAAATCAGATCAGATGTCGCTGATTATTCACACTGTTCAAAGTCCTGGTTCAGGTGTGATGAATGTGAGGTCACAGCCTGGTTCTGGACTGTGTAATCGAATATCCGATGTTGGTGTTTGACAGCTTTTCTCCCTCTGTTGTTATCAGCCCAGTGGCTGTCAGGAGATCAGAGCCTCCTGCATGCACAGATAGCCCATGTCTGTTATGTCTGCCTTGTGCTTTGCAGTGAATGGACCACACACGCTTGCATATCGCATTAGTTATTCATGAAATCAGTTATTCAGCCCTAATTCTTGACACATTACACATTTCATCCACGCACATCGATCACTTTTGTGTACGTCTTTGCGTGCCTGCGAGGCCACACACAGAAAGAGCAGAGGGAGGAGAGACAAAGCAGCGAGTCAAACGTCAAGTCAGTGATGATTAAACTGCAAGCTTGCAGAACCAGAGGAGGGTCGGGAAGTTTCCGAGCTCCAAAAAATCACCACTTCTCCTTTTGGCTCGCGTTGTTTTTGGCCGCGCAGAGTGAAAACATCTTGAAATACGAATATAAAATAATTGCATATAATGCATGTTCTTGCTTTTAAGGCGCGGGAGTTTTGCGCTCAGCTGTTGCAGCTCCACGTTGTATTTACGGAAGAGTGGAGTCGGTGAGCTTTCAGGGCCCATTAATGCAGCAGATAAGCCGTCTATAAATACAACGGCACCTTGATGTCCTAATGACAAACAGACGTATTGTGTGTGAGCGGTTTCAGATACCATTAAGTGGTAATAAATACGTTGGAGGCGAATACTTTGGGAGATCAGATTGTAAAATTTAAACACAGTTCTTGTGTTTCTACTTGCATGGCTCCACGGCAACTGTTATTTAAACAGTGTTAAACGCATCAGTGAGGCTGGGAGAGTAGCGTGCAGAGCCGGAAGGGGTTCCCATCATCATCTCGCCCGAAGAGAAGAAAAAAGACGCCAGTGAAATGTTTACAAACAGAGCGGCGGTTGCCGCAGCAACAGGTAGCGATCAGCCTCCAGGCCCTCGGGGTCGGACGGGGTGCCTGTAAAACCGTCGGAGATGTTTCCTGCGAGCATTAGCGCTGCTGGAAAGCAACAAGAGAAGTGGTTTGGGAATTCCTCTGCTCTTAAGTCGTCCGCAGCTGACAAACAGAGATGCTTCAGGCTCAGACAGAAGAATAAGAAAAAAAAGGCTTCGAGGCCTTCTCTCTGCGAGATGACGCCATACCGGGAAATATGTGGACTGGCCAGAAACTGTAACAGTGTCAGCTTCGCTCATTTCCCCCCCCCCCCCCACGTCTCAGAGACGGGGATCAAATGCAGTAACTGTGTCGTTGTACATCTGCTCGACATCGAGAGAGGTCTTCCAGCTGGAGACGAAGCGACGGTAATACATTTAGCTCGTGTACGTAGAATGGAACAATCCATGCCAGCAGAACTTGTGTCATATAAGAACATCTATTATTCACCAGGGGGCGCCATGTTGCCATTAAAAGTTAAAACACTGTTAAGTCAGTAAAGGTTGCATGTGTGCAGAAAGAAGAAATCAACAGAGGTACAACGTGAAGGCAGAGCATTGAATCTCAAACTACCAAACACAGCAGAGCTTTAAGTGGAGAGGGACTTTAATAATTCCCTTTCGATTCTTCATAGTGTCATTCAATATTACTACGTCTGTGGTTTCTCCTCTTTTTGAGTTTAGACTAAGATAAGTGTCTGATGACGCAGGGTCTCGGACTACTACTGAAGCAAAACTTAAAAAGTTATCTGGTTGCAGCTTCTCAAATGTGAGAATCTACTGCTGTTATTTTGTCTTAAATGATAGTGAACTGAATATCTTTGGGGTTTAGACAAAATAAGCATTTTGAAGACGTCACCTTGGGTTGTGAGAGCACATTTTACAGACAGTTGGCGACACAACTGGTAATAGTAACTATTAACTTCACTATATAACTGTTTACGACCTCTTGGCTCATCCATGTCACATGACATAAAGCTGTTGGCTGTCAGGACAGTAGAGGTGAGCGGTCCTCTGAGAATAACGGAGGAAAGACACAACATAGATGGGGACTCATGCTTTGTCTGCCAGGTTCACATTTCTTTAATGAGTTTTTTTTTTAATCTGGGACGAGAGCCAAGTCCATGAAACGTGGCCTTCTGTAGCGAATGTGTAAACACACACACACACACACACACACACACACACACACACACACATTTGTTGGTCTACTTTTGAGCAACAGTGTTGCCATGAGAATGTCTTTCTGATGACCTCATGGCTGGCTCCAAACGCTGCATTTTACAGTGTGTGTGTGTGTGTGTGTGTGACATCTGTAATTGTGTAAAACTTTGCTGTATATTAGTGATTTAGCTCGTGTCAAGGTCTCCACATTTAACAAGGTCAAGCTGCTGAAAGCAAAGACGGCAGCACAGAAGTTCGCCGACCTCTCAACCAGAACTGGGACCAAATGACTTTTTAACGGGGCCAGAAAATCTGTGTGGATTCAAACATCAGGCCGACGAACCCGACGCATGAAGTGCTCTTTGACTCCATGTATAGCCTCGCTGCACTCCGCTGTCAGCCACCCCGTGCATGTTCTAAACACGCTCCAATATATTTAATATCCTGTATCGCCTTGCATGCCCTGGCAGGCGCTCCATGCTCCGTGTCATCAGACTGTAACCGTGTCTGTTTCGGAGCAGGTGATTATGAGAAAGTGAGGATGAGGCTTCAGTTGGCCAGGAGCTCCTGGGCGATAGTAACATCATCCGTGCAACACCCATCAGAAGGGTCATCTGGTTCAGAGTCTAAAGCTGCATGAAGGAATATTTTATATTTACTATGGAAACAAGCATATATGTAATGTGAAAGATGATGAGACAAAAGATAAGTATAACTTTCCGTCAACAAAGCTGTGTAAAAGCAACTAGCTGGTGAACATAGTGGAGCATTTAGCTGCTAACGCTAGCCCCATCTGTTCACATGTTACTAAACTTTAGAAAAAAAGACAAACATTTTACTCGAAATTCAGAAACATGTTTCTTTTCCTTTTCAAAGTAATTCACTATTACAACTGCATTTGATTCTAAAAAAAATGTATACTCTTTGTGTTAAATTGTGATCCTAATTGTTACTTCTTTGAAAAGAAAGAAAAGAGAAGTATCAAGTATTTTTTTACAGTAATATATCCCTCCCACCCCACCATCCCCACACCTCCAAAACATCAAAATAAATGAATAATGATAATAAAGAGAATCATAATAATGATGATAACAGCAGTAATCATACCCTTGACTAGGAAATCTAAGTAACGGGGAAAGAAATAATAGATTTATAAAATAAGTAGATTTTTCTTTTACTTTCACCACAAAGGTACTACATATATGATGTTATGCACTTGTGTTACTCTGGAAATCACTGTTGTTTCCCCCGATTAGGCAACATCTAAAAGTTTTAAAGACAATCCGGTGTTGCCCCCGCTCCGCCTCCGCCCCTTCCGAAGTGTCCCGTGTGCCCAGCATGACAGAGCCGCTCCAGACGGATCCGATGGTAGGAAGGTGTAAATATCTGGAGGGATCTGTCACCACACGGGCCACCGGGGGAGAAGACGAATCACCGACATCCTGACACGGCGACCCCCTCCGCTTCACCCCAAACATGTACGCACAGATACGCTCGCTCATGGACAAAAACACCGTTGCATCCACATAACGTTGAGTAACAGCAGCAAACCAACAAACCCGGACCAATGAAAACTAGAAAGCACCCTATCCTCCTAATTCTGGCTCCCTCGCTCAGACCAAACCATCTGTGAACTCATCTTTGGCCTTATTTTGATCTCATCGACACACCTGTAGAGCTGTGTGCATCTTTCACGGTTCTGTCCTCGGACAGACATGTAAACACACACACACACACACACACACACACACACACACACACACACACACACACAGACTCACAGCCTCACGCTGTCACAGCTGGTAAATATTGATACGACACCGGCAGATGTTAGGGAATAAAATCGTAGGACCTAATTTCCGACTGAAATTAATTAATCAGCAAAAAATTGTGAAATAAAACTGGTATATTGTGCAATATCTTCCTCTGATATGTCAGCCTGGTCTCACAGGGCGTTACATACTAAGTGCTAACAATTTTTTTACAGAGTAAATGTACTTTGTTACGTTCAGCTATTTATATTTTGTTACATAGCCGCTCAATGCTTCTTGAGAAATGAGAAGCTATGTGTTTTTAAGTCAGGTGTCCTTCTTATCCAACAGGAAGTTACCTTTTTTCCACTTCCTGTGGAATCCATGCAGTCTGGATTCCACAGGAAGAAAATAAAAGCGTGTTCTCATTAGTCCATAAATGAGTGACATAAAGAGTCAGATGTGTTCTCCTTCCTCTTTATGAGTTTACACATCACTGGTTCAATACTTTAGGCTATTTGACCTGTTCAGAAATCAGCAGAGGGACACAATCTTCAAGCATCAGCATATTTTATTGAAATCGACTGATGAGTCAGAGCCACATGTGGCATTTATTTATTCTCAGACTCGCACTTGCAGGTGGCGGGACACCAAGAGGCCACACGTTTGCAGCCCCACTGCTTCTTCTGGTCAGCACAGTTACTCCACTTGTCAGTGTAGGGACAGGGGTTGGCTGCAAGAGCTGGAGAAACATAGATGCATGAATATCAAGCAAAACATAACAGAGCTCACTATTCAGATTCCTAAACTTCTGGAGGCAGAAATTATCTCAAGGACAAAGAAAGTTTATTTCCTTTCTTGTTCATTATTACATTAAGATCCAGGAAAAAGACAAAGTAAATATCAGGAAGCTGGTTGATCTCCTTACTGTCTCAAAAAAGATTTGTCTATACTACACATTAAGGTTAGCAATGTAGCTAACTGAGCTACGACTTGTCAATACAGTGAATACCTGAATGGTCAGTATAAAAGTGTTTAAGTAAATGCCGTATAGTGTCCCCAAACCTCATCCTAAAATAGAAGAGAAGATGAAGTGTTTTCCACTTACTGCACAGTTTGTTTGTGCAGGCTTTGGGGCAGTCACCGCAGGAGGGTCCTGATTTGTAGGGACGAGCGAACGAGCCAGAGTTTCCTCTGTAAAATAGGCCAAAGCATTAAATATTAACAAAAATGCAATGCACACATATATATATACTGTATGTATAATATATATATATCAGCTCAAACATGTCACAGGCTGAAAAGCCCCCTGAATAACTATTTAATGAGTATTCAGTGATCAGAATCAAAATCAGATGCAAATTGCACTTTGATCGAAATAATTTCTTTGACATTTCTTTGAATGAAGATATTTTACTTTATTTTGATGTTTTTGATCTTGATCCAACTGACAAATAAATATTCATCTCAACATTCAGTGAAAGTCCAAGAACATGCTGGACTTTTCTATTGAAAAAGAGGAAAGATGCATTGTACTCACGGTGGGCAGTACTGGCAGACGTAGAAGTACTTGTATTTAGAGTTGGGACAGTAAGCCACAGCACAGCCGACCTTGTTGGACCCGTACCAGACGACCTGAGCGGAGGATGGGAGAGGCAAGCATTCATAATACTGTTTTCAAAGATCCATATCAATGCAACTTCGGCATGATTAACAGGTGCTGCACCTGTGTGAAGTGTCCCACGTAGCCTCCGTTAATGGACCCTTTTCCGTAGCGCCAGTCCTTCACCCCGTCGTACCAGGCCTGCACCGCGTTGCTCCAGGTGTTCTTAAAGCCGGACATGTACAGGTTCTCTCCACAGCCGCTGGCTGCAGATAGCGAGCAGAGAGAGAGATACTGTCAAGCATGTGCACTCAACACATGAAATGCATTGTCTCCACTGCACACTGTCACTTTGTCGCTTTATGTGTGGCTCAAATACATAACACATGCTTTACATCCCTCGTCTATCTATTGCTGCCTCCACTCAGCGTTACTGTAGTTTTTTGTTAGAAGGAGTTACAAGATGACATCATTCGGTTGAGAGCCAATGATGTGGCTTTCACCTTTAGTGAATCTATACTGACTTCTTTATATTAAATATCAGACACTGGCTTCTCTTTTCATCCATCTCTGACTTGTGCTCCATAAAACATAATTATATACCGAACCAAAAGCATATATCAAAGTTAGATTATTACATATTAAACTAGCTATATAAGAAACTAACAAACGATTAAATAATTATGCAATATGTCTATCAAAAATAATAATTCACATTAAATCATTATGGCCGCACCAAACATAGTGATGCCAACTATTAATTCAGTGAAAGAGCTGCTAACTGAGTGATGTCATGTCTCTGGATGTAGATTTAAATGTGAAACAGCTGTTTCAGACACGTTTACTCTCTGGGTTTTAAGCCGCTTATCTGTGTGTTTGTCAAGTGACAGTGTCGCTGACTTTTTCTAAACTCTCGCTAAAAAAATAAATAAGCAATGAACTTACTGCTGATCGTTCTGGCGCTGTCGGGGCTGTGCTTCATGGAGCAGGTGTTGGCCCATCTCCGAGCGTTGGCTGCAGCCTCGGTGCTCCAGCTCTGTGGGCAGATCAGCTGTTACTGGACCAGTACTGGGTATGACATCTCCCAGTGCTTTTACTGGATAATCATTTTACAGTGGAGCGCACTACGCTTTTTAAATTGGACGTTACCATCTCCAGCATGTTGCTAGCAGTCGGCTGAACTCCTCTCCTCAGGGCATTATGCTTGTTCACAATTTCTCCCTCGGTAATTTGGTTTCTGGATGATTCTGATGATTAAAAAAACAAGATTTTGTGAAGTGTGAATGTGTATGATTATAATATTAATGATGAAATAATTAGTGATCATTTCAAACACTCACCTCCCTTCAGGTATGGTTTTCAGAGGGGGAGAGAAATAAAAGGTTAGTTTATTGCACATAGAAGCAAAAATGTAAGATAACATAACAGTCAATATAATTTCCTGTTCGAGATGAAAATTGATTTCACTTACCAGCTTGGCGAAGAAGGCCAAGGCAGCGAAGGCGCACAGGAAGGTCAAAGTGTAGGTAGCCATGGTTGAGTCCGGGACTTTCACTAAGCTGCGTACTTCTGATTCCTCGGCTTCACACGCTACTGTTTTATAGTATTGTGACAAAATAGTTTGTCAACATATGATAATGAGGACACATGACTTCTGTAAGTAAGTCAAACAAAAGAATGAGGGCTCGAGGCTTCAGGACAACACCTGAGGGAAGACTGACACCTGACAGTCCAGCAGTTTGATCACTTTCCAGCAGTGTTCAGAAATAACAATGTAATGTTCATAGTTTGCCAGCAGGTTTAACAGATTATTTAAAGTATTTCCAAGTTATAGCAACGGTTATTTAGATCAGCGGTCCCCAACCACCGGCCCTTGGTACAGAAAGAATGAATGAAACAAATATGGGATGTTTTATTTCAAAAAATGACCGGATACATCCGTCTGTGCGTCTAAGCCTTTTGACACATGTCAAGAGGTTACGTGATACGTTACCACAAAAATTAAACTTAATAGTGCCGGTGTTCTGGATTAAAATCAAGGCAGGATATCCTGAGATCGCCAAAAAGCTCTGAAAACCTGCTTCCATTTCCAACATCCGGTCTTTGTGAGACTAGACTGGACTAAAGGTTTAAGTTACGGAGTAGACTGGACATAAAGGTTTAAGGTTTGGAGTAGACTGGACATAAAGGTTTAAGGTTTGGAGTAGACTGGACTAAAGGTTTAAGTTACGGAGTAGACTGGACATAAAGGTTTAAGGTTTGGAGTAGACTGGACTAAAGGTTTAAGGTTTGGAGTAGACTGGACATAAAGGTTTAAGGTTTGGAGTAGACTGGACTAAAGGTTTAAGTTACGGAGTAGACTGGACATAAAGGTTTAAGTTACGGAGTAGACTGGACATAAAGGTTTAAGTTACGGAGTAGACTGGACATAAAGGTTTAAGGTTTGGAGTAGACTGGACATAAAGGTTTAAGGTTTGGAGTAGACTGGACATAAAGGTTTAAGTCACGGAGTAGACTGGACATAAAGGTTTAAGGTTTGGAGTAGACTGGACATAAAGGTTTAAGTTTAAGTACTTTCAGCACCCTTGCTCGGATGACACCCATCTTCAAACTCAGCCTTAACTTTTATTTAAACTACACACCTGTAAAGCTTCTTGAGGATGCAAGGATAGTTTTGAAGTATAAGGACACGTCACTTTCATGGTTAGCTTTCCAAAGCCGAGGCCCGAGGGAAGACAAATAGCAGCGAGACGTTTGTTGACATTCACATGATTCAGAGCGCTGTCTGTTGACCAAATGCGCGGCTACAAAGCAAACTGTGCTGGAGGTGCATCCTGGTCTGTGCTTGGGGGCAAGATTAGTAAACGTGTCGTGTTTAGTTAACTCTAGTGTGCTAAGAAGGTGATAATAACGCTATGTGAGATATTTTTTTAAAGGAACAGTCTAAAATATTTGCTTTCTTGGAGTTAGCTCTCTCATTTGATTAATGAGCGCATAGTGTCGGTGAGGGCGCATAAAGGTTTGGGAGCGCTGGACTAGAGGATGTAGGGCAAATGCATAATATTGTGATACTCCAAACCTGCTTGGTGGAGTCTGTGTTCCACCACAGTCCCGGATGTGTTTTTTTCTTCTTCTAAAGATAGATTTGATTTTGTAGCGAGTAACGAAGGTTTCATGGGAAATGTATCGGAGTAAAAGTATCAGTTTTCTTTGCAAAATGTAGTGAAGTAAAAGTAAAAGTCAACAGAAATATAAATAGTAAAGTAGAGTACAGATATCCAAAAAAACTACTTAAGTACAGTAACAAAGTATTTCTACTCCGTTACTATACACCACTGCTTTTTTACACTCTAATGTCCCTGATCATCGTGTTCATTTGCTCTCCCGGTCACATCCACATAATGTTGAGTAACAGCAGTACGAGGCACAAAGACTTTGCTTTTACCAACAAACCACCTGTGTCGCTTTATTCAATCATGTGACATATGCCAAAAATGTCACCGCCAAAAAGCCGAGGCCCTGGGGGGAAGACAAATAGCAGCGAGATGGTCGTTCACATGATTCAGAGCTCTGTCTCTTGACTAAATGTGTGGCTACAAAGCAAACTGTGCTGGAGGTGCACCCTGAGGGAACACGCTAGCTAAACTGTGCTTGGGGGCAAGATTAGTAAACGTATAGTCTGGCGCATAATCCCCAGTAAACAACAACGTGTCGATTACTGAGGACTGGAGATGCTGCTGGGCGTATTTGTTAATCGGACAGAGCCAGGCTAGCTGTTTCCATCTGTTTCCACTCTTTCTGCTAAGCTACGCTAACAGTAATCGTCTGTTTAGCTTCTGGATCTGACCTCTGACCCCAGACCAGCACATGAACTGTGACTTATTGACCAAAAAAGTGAATATTCATATGTGGTGAGTGGTATTTTCTTTTTTATCTGTGTATTCTTCATACCTGGCTTACTGAGTTAGCTGGATACTTTTCAGGATAAGATGACGCAGGTCAAGCTTTTCGGTTAAACGAAGCAAGTTTGGAAAAATCACCATAGCAACACATCGAAATCCCTTAACCTGCTCCAGCGCAGGTTTATGAAATTCACTGGAAAAGCTGGCCACTCCCACCGGACAAAAAAGGCAGCTCCCTTCCTCATTGATGAAGGAGCGATATTAGTTATATTAGTTTTATAGGGAGAGAGTTCTTCCAGATCGCCAAGATCCGTTCTCACCTCATTAAGGCCTTCTGTACGAGCGCTATCGATTCTGCCGACAAGGAATCATTTATTTTACGAGACCTTCTCGAGCCGTACATTGAACACCACACGCCCAGCCGAGTATCGACCGTCTCACATATTGTATGCAGAGACTGGATCACAGAGTGTACGCAGAGCCTTGCGCTTTTGCGAGTTGTACATGTTTGTACAGAGTCGCCGATGCCGTTCGTAACGTTTATTTAGCGCTTAAGAAACGTATGGCTGTGTTGAAAGCACTCATAATTATACGACAGTGTTATTAGTACACCATACAAATCATTATTGTAGAACATGATTAAGGTGGACTCATGATAAGTCCACTTTAATCATACTGTATATACATAGGGACATATATGTATATATATATATATATATATATATATATATATATATATATATATATATATATATATATATATATATATATAGGGACACTGTATGTACATGTATGTGTAGATTACCATATAACTAGGAGTTTGAATATGTGTATGGGCGGATCAGTATGTATGTATTATTCATCAGAAATTCAATCAATTGAAGCAGTGAAAATAAATTGTATGTGATTCTCTGTATTCTTCTTATCATGAGTCCACCTTAATCATGTTAAGTCATGATGATGTGAGAACGGATCTTGGCGATCTGGAAGAACTCTCTCCCTATAAAACTAATATAACTAATATCGCTCCTTCATCAATGAGGAAGGGAGCTGCCTTTTTTGTCCGGTGGGAGTGGCCAGCCTATCCAGTGAATTTCAGTAAGCCTGCGCTGGAGCAGGTTAAGGGATTTCGATGTGTTGCTATGGTCATCTTATCTTATCCTGAAAATTATCCAGCTAACTCAGTAAGCCAAGTATGAAGAATAGGGCCCTGGCAAAGTACTGAAAACCTCTCCCGTGGTAGTTCCTGCTGCATTAGGTGTCTGCAGGATCACATTTAGCCAATAACGCACACACACACACACACACACACACACACACACACACACACACACACACAAACTCAAAGCCACCCGCTGTCACAGCTGGTAAATATTGATATGACAGCGGCAGATGTTTAAAAATAAAACTAATTTCAGTAGAATAATCAGGCTAAAAAGGTTAAATAAAACTAGTAATATTGTACAAATGTCTCACAGGGCGTTACATACCAACACTTGGTCAGCAGCTAAGTGTAAGCCAAAACCCTGTAGTGGTTTTGATGCCTAAACCTAACCATTAACTATTTTTTTACAGAGATGTACTGTCACATTCAACTATTTGGATTTAGTTACATAGCCGCTCAATGCTTCTTTAGACATGGAAAGCAGTGTGTTTTTAAGTCAGGTTTCCTTCTTATCTAACAGGAAGTTACCTTTTTTCAGCTTCAGAAAATAAAAGTGTGTTCTCATTAGTCCATAAATGAGTGACATAAAGAGTCAGATGTGTTCTCCTTCCTCTTTATGAGTTTACACATCACTGGTTCAATACTTTAGGCTATTTGACCTGTTCAGAAATCAGCAGAGGGACACAATCTTCAAGCATCAGCATATTTTATTGAAATCGACTGATGAGTCAGAGCCACATGTGGCATTTATTTATTCTCAGACTCGCACTTGCAGGAGGCGGGACACCAAGAGGCCACACGTTTGCAGCCCCACTGCTTCTTCAGGCCAGCACAGTTACTCCACTTGTCAGTGTAGGGACAGGGGTTGGCTGCAAGAGCTGGAGAAACATAGATGCATGAATATCAAGCAAAACATAACAGAGCTCACTATTCAGATTCCTAAACTTCTGGAGGCAGAAATTATCTCAAGGACAAAGAAAGTTTATTTCCTTTCTTGTTCATTATTACATTAAGATCCAGGAAAAAGACAAAGTAAATATCAGGAAGCTGGTTGATCTCCTTACTGTCTCAAAAAAGATTTGTCTATACTACACATTAAGGTTAGCAATGTAGCTAACTGAGCTACGACTTGTCAATACAGTGAATACCTGAATGGTCAGTATAAAAGTGTTTAAGTAAATGCCGTATAGTGTCCCCAAACCTCATCCTAAAATAGAAGAGAAGATGAAGTGTTTTCCACTTACTGCACAGTTTGTTTGTGCAGGCTTTGGGGCAGTCACCGCAGGAGGGTCCTGATTTGTAGGGACGAGCGAACGAGTGAGAGTTTCCTCTGTAAAATAGGCCAAAGCATTAAATATTAACAAAAATGCAATGCACACATATATATATACTGTATGTATAATATATATATATATCAGCTCAAACATGTCACAGGCTGAAAAGCCCCCTGAATAACTATTTAATGAGTATTCAGTGATCAGAATCAAAATCAGATGCAAATTGCACTTTGATCGAAATAATTTCTTTGACATTTCTTTGAATGAAGATATTTTACTTTATTTTGATGTTTTTGATCTTGATCCAACTGACAAATAAATATTCATCTCAACATTCAGTGAAAGTCCAAGAACATGCTGGACTTTTCTATTGAAAAAGAGGAAAGATGCATTGTACTCACGGTGGGCAGTACTGGCAGACGTAGAAGTACTTGTATTTAGAGTTGGGACAGTAAGCCACAGCACAGCCGACCTTGTTGGACCCGTACCAGACGACCTGAGCGGAGGATGGGAGAGGCAAGCATTCATAATACTGTTTTCAAAGATCCATATCAATGCAACTTCGGCATGATTAACAGGTGCTGCACCTGTGTGAAGTGTCCCACGTAGCCTCCGTTAATGGACCCTTTTCCGTAGCGCCAGTCCTTCACCCCGTCGTACCAGGCCTGCACCGCGTTGCTCCAGGTGTTCTTAAAGCCGGACATGTACAGGTTCTCTCCACAGCCGCTGGCTGCAGATAGCGAGCAGAGAGAGAGATACTGTCAAGCATGTGCACTCAACACATGAAATGCATTGTCTCCACTGCACACTGTCACTTTGTCGCTTTATGTGTGGCTCAAATACATAACACATGCTTTACATCCCTCGTCTATCTATTGCTGCCTCCACTCAGCGTTACTGTAGTTTTTTGTTAGAAGGAGTTACAAGATGACATCATTCGGTTGAGAGCCAATGATGTGGCTTTCACCTTTAGTGAATCTATACTGACTTCTTTATATTAAATATCAGACACTGGCTTCTCTTTTCATCCATCTCTGACTTGTGCTCCATAAAACATAATTATATACCGAACCAAAAGCATATATCAAAGTTAGATTATTACATATTAAACTAGCTATATAAGAAACTAACAAACGATTAAATAATTATGCAATATGTCTATCAAAAATAATAATTCACATTAAATCATTATGGCCGCACCAAACATAGTGATGCCAACTATTAATTCAGTGAAAGAGCTGCTAACTGAGTGATGTCATGTCTCTGGATGTAGATTTAAATGTGAAACAGCTGTTTCAGACACGTTTACTCTCTGGGTTTTAAGCCGCTTATCTGTGTGTTTGTCAAGTGACAGTGTCGCTGACTTTTTCTAAACTCTCGCTAAAAAAATAAATAAGCAATGAACTTACTGCTGATCTTTCTGGCGCTGTCGGGGCTGTGCTTCATGGAGCAGGTGTTGGCCCATCTCTGAGCGTTGGCTGCAGCCTCGGTGCTCCAGCTCTGTGGGCAGATCAGCTGTTACTGGACCAGTACTGGGTATGACATCTCCCAGTGCTTTTACTGGATAATCATTTTACAGTGGAGCGCACTACGCTTTTTAAATTGGACGTTACCATCTCCAGCATGTTGCTAGCAGTCGGCTGAACTCCTCTCCTCAGGGCATTATGCTTGTTCACAATTTCTCCCTCGGTAATTTGGTTTCTGGATGATTCTGATGATTAAAAAAACAAGATTTTGTGAAGTGTGAATGTGTATGATTATAATATTAATGATGAAATAATTAGTGATCATTTCAAACACTCACCTCCCTTCAGGTATGGTTTTCAGAGGGGGAGAGAAATAAAAGGTTAGTTTATTGCACATAGAAGCAAAAATGTAAGATAACATAACAGTCAATATAATTTCCTGTTCGAGATGAAAATTGATTTCACTTACCAGCTTGGCGAAGAAGGCCAAGGCAGCGAAGACGCACAGGAAGGTCAAAGTGTAGGTAGCCATGGTTGAGTCCGGGACTTTCACTAAGCTGCGTACTTCTGATTCCTCGGCTTCACTCGCTACTGTTTTATAGTATTGTGACAAAATAGTTTGTCAACATATGATAATGAGGACACATGACTTCTGTAAGTAAGTCAAACAAAAGAAAGAGGGCTCGAGGCTTCAGGACAACACCTGAGGGAAGACTGACACCTGACAGTCCAGCAGTTTGATCACTTTCCAGCAGTGTTCAGAAATAACAATGTAATGTTCATAGTTTGCCAGCAGGTTTAACAGATTATTTAAAGTATTTCCAAGTTATAGCAACGGTTATTTAGATCAGCGGTCCCCAACCACCGGCCCTTGGTACAGAAAGAATGAATGAAACAAATATGGGATGTTTTATTTCAAAAAATGACCGGATACATCCGTCTGTGCGTCTAAGCCTTTTGACACATGTCAAGAGGTTACGTGATACGTTACCACAAAAATTAAACTTAATAGTGCCGGTGTTCTGGATTAAAATCAAGGCAGGATATCCTGAGATCGCCAAAAAGCTCTGAAAACCTGCTTCCATTTCCAACATCCGGTCTTTGTGAGACTAGACTGGACTAAAGGTTTAAGTTACGGAGTAGACTGGACATAAAGGTTTAAGGTTTGGAGTAGACTGGACATAAAGGTTTAAGGTTTGGAGTAGACTGGACTAAAGGTTTAAGTTACGGAGTAGACTGGACATAAAGGTTTAAGGTTTGGAGTAGACTGGACTAAATTTTTAAGGTTTGGAGTAGACTGGACATAAAGGTTTAAGGTTTGGAGTAGACTGGACTAAAGGTTTAAGTTACGGAGTAGACTGGACATAAAGGTTTAAGTTACGGAGTAGACTGGACATAAAGGTTTAAGTTACGGAGTAGACTGGACATAAAGGTTTAAGGTTTGGAGTAGACTGGACATAAAGGTTTAAGGTTTGGAGTAGACTGGACATAAAGGTTTAAGTCACGGAGTAGACTGGACATAAAGGTTTAAGGTTTGGAGTAGACTGGACATAAAGGTTTAAGTTTAAGTACTTTCAGCACCCTTGCTCGGATGACACCCATCTTCAAACTCAGCCTTAACTTTTATTTAAACTACACACCTGTAAAGCTTCTTGAGGATGCAAGGATAGTTTTGAAGTATAAGGACACGTCACTTTCATGGTTAGCTTTCCAAAGCCGAGGCCCGAGGGAAGACAAATAGCAGCGAGACGTTTGTTGACATTCACATGATTCAGAGCGCTGTCTGTTGACCAAATGCGCGGCTACAAAGCAAACTGTGCTGGAGGTGCATCCTGGTCTGTGCTTGGGGGCAAGATTAGTAAACGTGTCGTGTTTAGTTAACTCTAGTGTGCTAAGAAGGTGATAATAACGCTATGTGAGATATTTTTTTAAAGGAACAGTCTAAAATATTTGCTTTCTTGGAGTTAGCTCTCTCATTTGATTAATGAGCGCATAGTGTCGGTGAGGGCGCATAAAGGTTTGGGAGCGCTGGACTAGAGGATGTAGGGCAAATGCATAATATTGTGATACTCCAAACCTGCTTGGTGGAGTCTGTGTTCCACCACAGTCCCGGATGTGTTTTTTTCTTCTTCTAAAGATAGATTTGATTTTGTAGCGAGTAACGAAGGTTTCATGGGAAATGTATCGGAGTAAAAGTATCAGTTTTCTTTGCAAAATGTAGTGAAGTAAAAGTAAAAGTCAACAGAAATATAAATAGTAAAGTAGAGTACAGATATCCAAAAAAACTACTTAAGTACAGTAACAAAGTATTTCTACTCCGTTACTATACACCACTGCTTTTTTACACTCTAATGTCCCTGATCATCGTGTTCATTTGCTCTCCCGGTCACATCCACATAATGTTGAGTAACAGCAGTACGAGGCACAAAGACTTTGCTTTTACCAACAAACCACCTGTGTCGCTTTATTCAATCATGTGACATATGCCAAAAATGTCACCGCCAAAAAGCCGAGGCCCTGGGGGGAAGACAAATAGCAGCGAGATGGTCGTTCACATGATTCAGAGCTCTGTCTCTTGACTAAATGTGTGGCTACAAAGCAAACTGTGCTGGAGGTGCACCCTGAGGGAACATGCTAGCTAAACTGTGCTTGGGGGCAAGATTAGTAAACGTATAGTCTGGCGCATAATCCCCAGTAAACAACAACGTGTCGATTACTGAGGACTGGAGATGCTGCTGGGCGTATTTGTTAATCGGACAGAGCCAGGCTAGCTGTTTCCATCTGTTTCCACTCTTTCTGCTAAGCTACGCTAACAGTAATCGTCTGTTTAGCTTCTGGATCTGACCTCTGACCCCAGACCAGCACATGAACTGTGACTTATTGACCAAAAAAGTGAATATTCATATGTGGTGAGTGGTATTTTCTTTTTTATCTGTGTATTCTTCATACCTGGCTTACTGAGTTAGCTGGATACTTTTCAGGATAAGATGACGCAGGTCAAGCTTTTCGGTTAAACGAAGCAAGTTTGGAAAAATCACCATAGCAACACATCGAAATCCCTTAACCTGCTCCAGCGCAGGTTTATGAAATTCACTGGAAAAGCTGGCCACTCCCACCGGACAAAAAAGGCAGCTCCCTTCCTCATTGATGAAGGAGCGATATTAGTTATATTAGTTTTATAGGGAGAGAGTTCTTCCAGATCGCCAAGATCCGTTCTCACCTCATTAAGGCCTTCTGTACGAGCGCTATCGATTCTGCCGACAAGGAATCATTTATTTTACGAGACCTTCTCGAGCCGTACATTGAACACCACACGCCCAGCCGAGTATCGACCGTCTCACATATTGTATGCAGAGACTGGATCACAGAGTGTACGCAGAGCCTTGCGCTTTTGCGAGTTGTACATGTTTGTACAGAGTCGCCGATGCCGTTCGTAACGTTTATTTAGCGCTTAAGAAACGTATGGCTGTGTTGAAAGCACTCATAATTATACGACAGTGTTATTAGTACACCATACAAATCATTATTGTAGAACATGATTAAGGTGGACTCATGATAAGTCCACTTTAATCATACTGTATATACATAGGGACATATATGTATATATATATATATATATATATATATATATATATATATATATAGGGACACTGTATGTACATGTATGTGTAGATTACCATATAACTAGGAGTTTGAATATGTGTATGGGCGGATCAGTATGTATGTATTATTCATCAGAAATTCAATCAATTGAAGCAGTGAAAATAAATTGTATGTGATTCTCTGTATTCTTCTTATCATGAGTCCACCTTAATCATGTTAAGTCATGATGATGTGAGAACGGATCTTGGCGATCTGGAAGAACTCTCTCCCTATAAAACTAATATAACTAATATCGCTCCTTCATCAATGAGGAAGGGAGCTGCCTTTTTTGTCCGGTGGGAGTGGCCAGCCTATCCAGTGAATTTCAGTAAGCCTGCGCTGGAGCAGGTTAAGGGATTTCGATGTGTTGCTATGGTCATCTTATCTTATCCTGAAAATTATCCAGCTAACTCAGTAAGCCAAGTATGAAGAATAGGGCCCTGGCAAAGTACTGAAAACCTCTCCCGTGGTAGTTCCTGCTGCATTAGGTGTCTGCAGGATCACATTTAGCCAATAACGCACACACACACACACACACACACACACACACACACACACACACAAACTCAAAGCCACCCGCTGTCACAGCTGGTAAATATTGATATGACAGCGGCAGATGTTTAAAAATAAAACTAATTTCAGTAGAATAATCAGGCTAAAAAGGTTAAATAAAACTAGTAATATTGTACAAATGTCTCACAGGGCGTTACATACCAACACTTGGTCAGCAGCTAAGTGTAAGCCAAAACCCTGTAGTGGTTTTGATGCCTAAACCTAACCATTAACTATTTTTTTACAGAGATGTACTGTCACATTCAACTATTTGGATTTAGTTACATAGCCGCTCAATGCTTCTTTAGACATGGAAAGCAGTGTGTTTTTAAGTCAGGTTTCCTTCTTATCTAACAGGAAGTTACCTTTTTTCAGCTTCAGAAAATAAAAGCGTGTTCTCATTAGTCCATAAATGAGTGACATAAAGAGTCAGATGTGTTCTCCTTCCTCTTTATGAGTTTACACATCACTGGTTCAATACTTTAGGCTATTTGACCTGTTCAGAAATCAGCAGAGGGACACAATCTTCAAGCATCAGCATATTTTATTGAAATCGACTGATGAGTCAGAGCCACATGTGGCATTTATTTATTCTCAGACTCGCACTTGCAGGAGGCGGGACACCAAGAGGCCACACGTTTGCAGCCCCACTGCTTCTTCAGGCCAGCACAGTTACTCCACTTGTCAGTGTAGGGACAGGGGTTGGCTGCAAGAGCTGGAGAAACATAGATGC
This sequence comes from Myoxocephalus aenaeus, assembly GCA_038501785.1. Classification (NCBI taxonomy): domain Eukaryota; kingdom Metazoa; phylum Chordata; class Actinopteri; order Perciformes; family Cottidae; genus Myoxocephalus; species Myoxocephalus aenaeus. The sequence goes on along the minus strand of JBAMJR010000047.1, from coordinate 1,663,860 downwards.
ATGAATATCAAGCAAAACATAACAGAGCTCACTATTCAGATTCCTAAACTTCTGGAGGCAGAAATTATCTCAAGGACAAAGAAAGTTTATTTCCTTTCTTGTTCATTATTACATTAAGATCCAGGAAAAAGACAAAGTAAATATCAGGAAGCTGGTTGATCTCCTTACTGTCTCAAAAAAGATTTGTCTATACTACACATTAAGGTTAGCAATGTAGCTAACTGAGCTACGACTTGTCAATACAGTGAATACCTGAATGGTCAGTATAAAAGTGTTTAAGTAAATGCCGTATAGTGTCCCCAAACCTCATCCTAAAATAGAAGAGAAGATGAAGTGTTTTCCACTTACTGCACAGTTTGTTTGTGCAGGCTTTGGGGCAGTCACCGCAGGAGGGTCCTGATTTGTAGGGACTAGCGAACGAGCGAGAGTTTGCTCTGTAAAATAGGCCAAAGCATTAAATATTAACAAAAATGCAATGCACACATATATATATACTGTATGTATAATATATATATATCAGCTCAAACATGTCACAGGCTGAAAAGCCCCCTGAATAACTATTTAATGAGTATTCAGTGATCAGAATCAAAATCAGATGCAAATTGCACTTTGATCGAAATAATTTCTTTGACATTTCTTTGAATGAAGATATTTTACTTTATTTTGATGTTTTTGATCTTGATCCAACTGACAAATAAATATTCATCTCAACATTCAGTGAAAGTCCAAGAACATGCTGGACTTTTCTATTGAAAAAGAGGAAAGATGCATTGTACTCACGGTGGGCAGTACTGGCAGACGTAGAAGTACTTGTATTTAGAGTTGGGACAGTAAGCCACAGCACAGCCGACCTTGTTGGACCCGTACCAGACGACCTGAGCGGAGGATGGGAGAGGCAAGCATTCATAATACTGTTTTCAAAGATCCATATCAATGCAACTTCGGCATGATTAACAGGTGCTGCACCTGTGTGAAGTGTCCCACGTAGCCTCCGTTAATGGACCCTTTTCCGTAGCGCCAGTCCTTCACCCCGTCGTACCAGGCCTGCACCGCGTTGCTCCAGGTGTTCTTAAAGCCGGACATGTACAGGTTCTCTCCACAGCCGCTGGCTGCAGATAGCGAGCAGAGAGAGAGATACTGTCAAGCATGTGCACTCAACACATGAAATGCATTGTCTCCACTGCACACTGTCACTTTGTCGCTTTATGTGTGGCTCAAATACATAACACATGCTTTACATCCCTCGTCTATCTATTGCTGCCTCCACTCAGCGTTACTGTAGTTTTTTGTTAGAAGGAGTTACAAGATGACATCATTCGGTTGAGAGCCAATGATGTGGCTTTCACCTTTAGTGAATCTATACTGACTTCTTTATATTAAATATCAGACACTGGCTTCTCTTTTCATCCATCTCTGACTTGTGCTCCATAAAACATAATTATATACCGAACCAAAAGCATATATCAAAGTTAGATTATTACATATTAAACTAGCTATATAAGAAACTAACAAACGATTAAATAATTATGCAATATGTCTATCAAAAATAATAATTCACATTAAATCATTATGGCCGCACCAAACATAGTGATGCCAACTATTAATTCAGTGAAAGAGCTGCTAACTGAGTGATGTCATGTCTCTGGATGTAGATTTAAATGTGAAACAGCTGTTTCAGACACGTTTACTCTCTGGGTTTTAAGCCGCTTATCTGTGTGTTTGTCAAGTGACAGTGTCGCTGACTTTTTCTAAACTCTCGCTAAAAAAATAAATAAGCAATGAACTTACTGCTGATCGTTCTGGCGCTGTCGGGGCTGTGCTTCATGGAGCAGGTGTTGGCCCATCTCTGAGCGTTGGCTGCAGCCTCGGTGCTCCAGCTCTGTGGGCAGATCAGCTGTTACTGGACCAGTACTGGGTATGACATCTCCCAGTGCTTTTACTGGATAATCATTTTACAGTGGAGCGCACTACGCTTTTTAAATTGGACGTTACCATCTCCAGCATGTTGCTAGCAGTCGGCTGAACTCCTCTCCTCAGGGCATTATGCTTGTTCACAATTTCTCCCTCGGTAATTTGGTTTCTGGATGATTCTGATGATTAAAAAAACAAGATTTTGTGAAGTGTGAATGTGTATGATTATAATATTAATGATGAAATAATTAGTGATCATTTCAAACACTCACCTCCCTTCAGGTATGGTTTTCAGAGGGGGAGAGAAATAAAAGGTTAGTTTATTGCACATAGAAGCAAAAATGTAAGATAACATAACAGTCAATATAATTTCCTGTTCGAGATGAAAATTGATTTCACTTACCAGCTTGGCGAAGAAGGCCAAGGCAGCGAAGACGCACAGGAAGGTCAAAGTGTAGGTAGCCATGGTTGAGTCCGGGACTTTCACTAAGCTGCGTACTTCTGATTCCTCGGCTTCACTCGCTACTGTTTTATAGTATTGTGACAAAATAGTTTGTCAACATATGATAATGAGGACACATGACTTCTGTAAGTAAGTCAAACAAAAGAATGAGGGCTCGAGGCTTCAGGACAACACCTGAGGGAAGACTGACACCTGACAGTCCAGCAGTTTGATCACTTTCCAGCAGTGTTCAGAAATAACAATGTAATGTTCATAGTTTGCCAGCAGGTTTAACAGATTATTTAAAGTATTTCCAAGTTATAGCAACGGTTATTTAGATCAGCGGTCCCCAACCACCGGCCCTTGGTACAGAAAGAATGAATGAAACAAATATGGGATGTTTTATTTCAAAAAATTACCGGATACATCCGTCTGTGCGTCTAAGCCTTTTGACACATGTCAAGAGGTTACGTGATACGTTACCACAAAAATTAAACTTAATAGTGCCGGTGTTCTGGATTAAAATCAAGGCAGGATATCCTGAGATCGCCAAAAAGCTCTGAAAACCTGCTTCCATTTCCAACATCCGGTCTTTGTGAGACTAGACTGGACTAAAGGTTTAAGTTACGGAGTAGACTGGACATAAAGGTTTAAGGTTTGGAGTAGACTGGACATAAAGGTTTAAGGTTTGGAGTAGACTGGACATAAAGGTTTAAGTTACGGAGTAGACTGGACATAAAGGTTTAAGGTTTGGAGTAGACTGGACATAAAGGTTTAAGGTTTGGAGTAGACTGGACATAAAGGTTTAAGTTACGGAGTAGACTGGACATAAAGGTTTAAGTTTAAGTACTTTCAGCACCCTTGCTCGGATGACACCCATCTTCAAACTCAGCCTTAACTTTTATTTAAACTACACACCTGTAAAGCTTCTTGAGGATGCAAGGATAGTTTTGAAGTATAAGGACACGTCACTTTCATGGTTAGCTTTCCAAAGCCGAGGCCCGAGGGAAGACAAATAGCAGCGAGACGTTTGTTGACATTCACATGATTCAGAGCGCTGTCTGTTGACCAAATGCGCGGCTACAAAGCAAACTGTGCTGGAGGTGCATCCTGGTCTGTGCTTGGGGGCAAGATTAGTAAACGTGTCGTGTTTAGTTAACTCTAGTGTGCTAAGAAGGTGATAATAACGCTATGTGAGATATTTTTTTAAAGGAACAGTCTAAAATATTTGCTTTCTTGGAGTTAGCTCTCTCATTTGATTAATGAGCGCATAGTGTCGGTGAGGGCGCATAAAGGTTTGGGAGCGCTGGACTAGAGGATGTAGGGCAAATGCATAATATTGTGATACTCCAAACCTGCTTGGTGGAGTCTGTGTTCCACCACAGTCCCGGATGTGTTTTTTTCTTCTTCTAAAGATAGATTTGATTTTGTAGCGAGTAACGAAGGTTTCATGGGAAATGTATCGGAGTAAAAGTATCAGTTTTCTTTGCAAAATGTAGTGAAGTAAAAGTAAAAGTCAACAGAAATATAAATAGTAAAGTAGAGTACAGATATCCAAAAAAACTACTTAAGTACAGTAACAAAGTATTTCTACTCCGTTACTATACACCACTGCTTTTTTACACTCTAATGTCCCTGATCATCGTGTTCATTTGCTCTCCCGGTCACATCCACATAATGTTGAGTAACAGCAGTACGAGGCACAAAGACTTTGCTTTTACCAACAAACCACCTGTGTCGCTTTATTCAATCATGTGACATATGCCAAAAATGTCACCGCCAAAAAGCCGAGGCCCTGGGGGGAAGACAAATAGCAGCGAGATGGTCGTTCACATGATTCAGAGCTCTGTCTCTTGACTAAATGTGTGGCTACAAAGCAAACTGTGCTGGAGGTGCACCCTGAGGGAACACGCTAGCTAAACTGTGCTTGGGGGCAAGATTAGTAAACGTATAGTCTGGCGCATAATCCCCAGTAAACAACAACGTGTCGATTACTGAGGACTGGAGATGCTGCTGGGCGTATTTGTTAATCGGACAGAGCCAGGCTAGCTGTTTCCATCTGTTTCCACTCTTTCTGCTAAGCTACGCTAACAGTAATCGTCTGTTTAGCTTCTGGATCTGACCTCTGACCCCAGACCAGCACATGAACTGTGACTTATTGACCAAAAAAGTGAATATTCATATGTGGTGAGTGGTATTTTCTTTTTTATCTGTGTATTCTTCATACCTGGCTTACTGAGTTAGCTGGATACTTTTCAGGATAAGATGACGCAGGTCAAGCTTTTCGGTTAAACGAAGCAAGTTTGGAAAAATCACCATAGCAACACATCGAAATCCCTTAACCTGCTCCAGCGCAGGTTTATGAAATTCACTGGAAAAGCTGGCCACTCCCACCGGACAAAAAAGGCAGCTCCCTTCCTCATTGATGAAGGAGCGATATTAGTTATATTAGTTTTATAGGGAGAGAGTTCTTCCAGATCGCCAAGATCCGTTCTCACCTCATTAAGGCCTTCTGTACGAGCGCTATCGATTCTGCCGACAAGGAATCATTTATTTTACGAGACCTTCTCGAGCCGTACATTGAACACCACACGCCCAGCCGAGTATCGACCGTCTCACATATTGTATGCAGAGACTGGATCACAGAGTGTACGCAGAGCCTTGCGCTTTTGCGAGTTGTACATGTTTGTACAGAGTCGCCGATGCCGTTCGTAACGTTTATTTAGCGCTTAAGAAACGTATGGCTGTGTTGAAAGCACTCATAATTATACGACAGTGTTATTAGTACACCATACAAATCATTATTGTAGAACATGATTAAGGTGGACTCATGATAAGTCCACTTTAATCATACTGTACATACATAGGGACATATATGTATATATATATATATATATATATATATATATATATATATATATATATATATATATATATATATATATAGGGACACTGTATGTACATGTATGTGTAGATTACCATATAACTAGGAGTTTGAATATGTGTATGGGCGGATCAGTATGTATGTATTATTCATCAGAAATTCAATCAATTGAAGCAGTGAAAATAAATTGTATGTGATTCTCTGTATTCTTCTTATCATGAGTCCACCTTAATCATGTTAAGTCATGATGATGTGAGAACGGATCTTGGCGATCTGGAAGAACTCTCTCCCTATAAAACTAATATAACTAATATCGCTCCTTCATCAATGAGGAAGGGAGCTGCCTTTTTTGTCCGGTGGGAGTGGCCAGCCTATCCAGTGAATTTCAGTAAGCCTGCGCTGGAGCAGGTTAAGGGATTTCGATGTGTTGCTATGGTCATCTTATCTTATCCTGAAAATTATCCAGCTAACTCAGTAAGCCAAGTATGAAGAATAGGGCCCTGGCAAAGTACTGAAAACCTCTCCCGTGGTAGTTCCTGCTGCATTAGGTGTCTGCAGGATCACATTTAGCCAATAACGCACACACACACACACACACACACACACACACACACAAACTCAAAGCCACCCGCTGTCACAGCTGGTAAATATTGATATGACAGCGGCAGATGTTTAAAAAAAAAATGTAAGATAACATAACAGTCAATATAATTTCCTGTTCGAGATGAAAATTTATTTCACTTACCAGCTTGGCGAAGAAGGCCAAGGCAGCGAAGACGCACAGGAAGGTCAAAGTGTAGGTAGCCATGGTTGAGTCCGGGACTTTCACTAAGCTGCGTACTTCTGATTCCTCGGCTTCACTCGCTACTGTTTTATAGTATTGTGACAAAATAGTTTGTCAACATATGATAATGAGGACACATGACTTCTGTAAGTAAGTCAAACAAAAGAAAGAGGGCTCGAGGCTTCAGGACAACACCTGAGGGAAGACTGACACCTGACAGTCCAGCAGTTTGATCACTTTCCAGCAGTGTTCAGAAATAACAATGTAATGTTCATAGTTTGCCAGCAGGTTTAACAGATTATTTAAAGTATTTCCAAGTTATAGCAACGGTTATTTAGATCAGCGGTCCCCAACCACCGGCCCTTGGTACAGAAAGAATGAATGAAACAAATATGGGATGTTTTATTTCAAAAAATGACCGGATACATCCGTCTGTGCGTCTAAGCCTTTTGACACATGTCAAGAGGTTACGTGATACGTTACCACAAAAATTAAACTTAATAGTGCCGGTGTTCTGGATTAAAATCAAGGCAGGATATCCTGAGATCGCCAAAAAGCTCTGAAAACCTGCTTCCATTTCCAACATCCGGTCTTTGTGAGACTAGACTGGACTAAAGGTTTAAGTTACGGAGTAGACTGGACATAAAGGTTTAAGGTTTGGAGTAGACTGGACATAAAGGTTTAAGGTTTGGAGTAGACTGGACTAAAGGTTTAAGTTACGGAGTAGACTGGACATAAAGGTTTAAGGTTTGGAGTAGACTGGACTAAAGGTTTAAGGTTTGGAGTAGACTGGACATAAAGGTTTAAGGTTTGGAGTAGACTGGACTAAAGGTTTAAGTTACGGAGTAGACTGGACATAAAGGTTTAAGTTACGGAGTAGACTGGACATAAAGGTTTAAGTTACGGAGTAGACTGGACATAAAGGTTTAAGGTTTGGAGTAGACTGGACATAAAGGTTTAAGGTTTGGAGTAGACTGGACATAAAGGTTTAAGTCACGGAGTAGACTGGACATAAAGGTTTAAGGTTTGGAGTAGACTGGACATAAAGGTTTAAGTTTAAGTACTTTCAGCACCCTTGCTCGGATGACACCCATCTTCAAACTCAGCCTTAACTTTTATTTAAACTACACACCTGTAAAGCTTCTTGAGGATGCAAGGATAGTTTTGAAGTATAAGGACACGTCACTTTCATGGTTAGCTTTCCAAAGCCGAGGCCCGAGGGAAGACAAATAGCAGCGAGACGTTTGTTGACATTCACATGATTCAGAGCGCTGTCTGTTGACCAAATGCGCGGCTACAAAGCAAACTGTGCTGGAGGTGCATCCTGGTCTGTGCTTGGGGGCAAGATTAGTAAACGTGTCGTGTTTAGTTAACTCTAGTGTGCTAAGAAGGTGATAATAACGCTATGTGAGATATTTTTTTAAAGGAACAGTCTAAAATATTTGCTTTCTTGGAGTTAGCTCTCTCATTTGATTAATGAGCGCATAGTGTCGGTGAGGGCGCATAAAGGTTTGGGAGCGCTGGACTAGAGGATGTAGGGCAAATGCATAATATTGTGATACTCCAAACCTGCTTGGTGGAGTCTGTGTTCCACCACAGTCCCGGATGTGTTTTTTTCTTCTTCTAAAGATAGATTTGATTTTGTAGCGAGTAACGAAGGTTTCATGGGAAATGTATCGGAGTAAAAGTATCAGTTTTCTTTGCAAAATGTAGTGAAGTAAAAGTAAAAGTCAACAGAAATATAAATAGTAAAGTAGAGTACAGATATCCAAAAAAACTACTTAAGTACAGTAACAAAGTATTTCTACTCCGTTACTATACACCACTGCTTTTTTACACTCTAATGTCCCTGATCATCGTGTTCATTTGCTCTCCCGGTCACATCCACATAATGTTGAGTAACAGCAGTACGAGGCACAAAGACTTTGCTTTTACCAACAAACCACCTGTGTCGCTTTATTCAATCATGTGACATATGCCAAAAATGTCACCGCCAAAAAGCCGAGGCCCTGGGGGGAAGACAAATAGCAACGAGATGGTCGTTCACATGATTCAGAGCTCTGTCTCTTGACTAAATGTGTGGCTACAAAGCAAACTGTGCTGGAGGTGCACCCTGAGGGAACACGCTAGCTAAACTGTGCTTGGGGGCAAGATTAGTAAACGTATAGTCTGGCGCATAATCCCCAGTAAACAACAACGTGTCGATTACTGAGGACTGGAGATGCTGCTGGGCGTAAATGTGCTCAATACTTAAGCACATTTTATATCAGAAAAATACGTTTGATACTTAAGTACAGAACATATCAGATACTTTAAAAGACTTTTACTCAAGTAGTATTTTAATAGGTGACTTTTACTTTTACTGGAGTAATTTTCCAGTAAGGTATCTTTACTTTTACTCAAGTACGGCTTTTGGGTACTTTATACACCACTGTAAAAAAGGGAAAGCGTGCGATTCAGGCTACAACTTCCTGACAATCAGTGAGAAGCTGTCAGTCTCAGCTCAATGTATTGAATAAAACCCACTGTGGATGGTCATTCCATTATCTTTATATTACATTTTGTTGCTGACGCCCTACTTGAGCAGAGCATCTTCCCCAGGTGGATTAATACAGACACAGCTTGACTGCAGGTGCATTAATAATTCACATGCATATCTTTAAGTCGTCTGTCGGGGTGTAAGAGTGAGTAATACTCGTGGTGCATGGAGTGTTGGGAATGCTCTGCATTGCCACTATCAGAAGGGGATGTTAGCTGGAGGCTAAAATGTAATGTGTGGAAATGCAACATGGTGGAATTCCAAAGGAGAGAAGCTGCAAACTCTTTGAACTGGCTTTGAAGTTTACATGCGTCCTTTAACAGCAGTCTAACAGCTCAAATACATGTTTGTGTCCCTTGCTCGGATGACTTCAATCTTCAAACTCAGCCTTAACTTTGATTTAAACTACACACCTGTAAAGCTTCTTGAGGATGCAAGGATATTTTGAAATATAAGGACACGTCACTTTCAGGATTAGCTGCCCAAAGATCATCCTGCACAACGTGCACGCCAAACCCTGGAGCACTTATTGTGGCTTTGGCACCCTTCATTGCTTATGAGTCATCCTGGCAGATGATGTAATGCACCCTCCTTCACCCTCACCGACGCTATGCGCTCATTAATCAAATGAGAGAGCTAACTCCAAGAAAGCAAATATTTTAGACTGTTACTTTAAAAAAACATCTCACATAGCGTTATTATCACCTTCTTAGCACACTAGAGTTAACTAAACACGACACGTTTACTAATCTTGCCCCCAAGCACAGACCAGGATGCACCTCCAGCACAGTTTGCTTTGTAGCCGCGCATTTGGTCAACAGACAGCGCTCTGAATCATGTGAATGTCAACAAACGTCTCGCTGCTATTTGTCTTCCCTCGGGCCTCGGCTTTGGAAAGCTAACCATGAAAGTGACGTGTCCTTATACTTCAAAACTATCCTTGCATCCTCAAGAAGCTTTACAGGTGTGTAGTTTAAATAAAAGTTAAGGCTGAGTTTGAAGATGGGTGTCATCCGAGCAAGGGTGCTGAAAGTACTTAAACTTAAACCTTTATGTCCAGTCTACTCCAAACCTTAAACCTTTATGTCCAGTCTACTCCGTAACTTAAACCTTTATGTCCAGTCTACTCCGTAACTTAAACCTTTATGTCCAGTCTACTCCAAACCTTAAACCTTTATGTCCAGTCTACTCCGTAACTTAAACCTTTATGTCCAGTCTACTCCAAACCTTAAACCTTTATGTCCAGTCTACTCCGTAACTTAAACCTTTATGTCCAGTCTACTCCAAACCTTAAACCTTTATGTCCAGTCTACTCCGTAACTTAAACCTTTATGTCCAGTCTACTCCAAACCTTAAACCTTTATGTCCAGTCTACTCCGTAACTTAAACCTTTATGTCCAGTCTACTCCAAACCTTAAACCTTTATGTCCAGTCTACTCCAAACCTTAAACCTTTATGTCCAGTCTACTCCAAACCTTAAACCTTTATGTCCAGTCTACTCCGTAACTTAAACCTTTAGTCCAGCCTACTCCAAACCTTAAACCTTTATGTCCAGTCTACTCCAAACCTTAAACCTTTAGTCCAGTCTACTCCAAACCTTAAACCTTTATGTCCAGTCTACTCCAAACCTTAAACCTTTATGTCCAGTCTACTCCGTAACTTAAACCTTTAGTCCAGTCTAGTCTCACAAAGACCGGATGTTGGAAATGGAAGCAGGTTTTCAGAGCTTTTTGGCGATCTCAGGATATCCTGCCTTGATTTTAATCCAGAACACCGGCACTATTAAGTTTAATTTTTGTGGTAACGTATCACGTAACCTCTTGACATGTGTCAAAAGGCTTAGACGCACAGACGGATGTATCCGGTAATTTTTTGAAATAAAACATCCCATATTTGTTTCATTCATTCTTTCTGTACCAAGGGCCGGTGGTTGGGGACCGCTGATCTAAATAACCGTTGCTATAACTTGGAAATACTTTAAATAATCTGTTAAACCTGCTGGCAAACTATGAACATTACATTGTTATTTCTGAACACTGCTGGAAAGTGATCAAACTGCTGGACTGTCAGGTGTCAGTCTTCCCTCAGGTGTTGTCCTGAAGCCTCGAGCCCTCATTCTTTTGTTTGACTTACTTACAGAAGTCATGTGTCCTCATTATCATATGTTGACAAACTATTTTGTCACAATACTATAAAACAGTAGCGAGTGAAGCCGAGGAATCAGAAGTACGCAGCTTAGTGAAAGTCCCGGACTCAACCATGGCTACCTACACTTTGACCTTCCTGTGCGTCTTCGCTGCCTTGGCCTTCTTCGCCAAGCTGGTAAGTGAAATCAATTTTCATCTCGAACAGGAAATTATATTGACTGTTATGTTATCTTACATTTTTGCTTCTATGTGCAATAAACTAACCTTTTATTTCTCTCCCCCTCTGAAAACCATACCTGAAGGGAGGTGAGTGTTTGAAATGATCACTAATTATTTCATCATTAATATTATAATCATACACATTCACACTTCACAAAATCTTGTTTTTTTAATCATCAGAATCATCCAGAAACCGACGTACCGAGGGAGAAATTGTGAACAAGCATAATGCCCTGAGGAGAGGAGTTCAGCCGACTGCTAGCAACATGCTGGAGATGGTAACGTCCAATTTAAAAAGCGTAGTGCGCTCCACTGTAAAATTATTATCCAGTAAAAGCACTGGGAGATGTCATACCCAGTACTGGTCCAGTAACAGCTGATCTGCCCACAGAGCTGGAGCACCGAGGCTGCAGCCAACGCTCAGAGATGGGCCAACACCTGCTCCATGAAGCACAGCCCCGACAGCGCCAGAAAGATCAGCAGTAAGTTCATTGCTTATTTATTTTTTTAGCGAGAATTTAGAAAAAGTCAGCGACACTGTCACTTGACAAACACACAGATAAGCGGCTTAAAACCCAGAGAGTAAACGTGTCTGAAACAGCTGTTTCACATTTAAATCTACATCCAGAGACATGACATCACTCAGTTAGCAGCTCTTTCACTGAATTAATAGTTGGCATCACTATGTTTGGTGCGGCCATAATGATTTAATGTGAATTATTATTTTTGATAGACATATTGCATACTTATTTAATCGTTTGTTAGTTTCTTATATAGCTAGTTTAATATGTAATAATCTAACGTTGATATAGCCACATCATTGGCTCTCAACCGAATGATGTCATCTTGTAACTCCTTCTAACAAAAAACTACAGTAACGCTGAGTGGAGGCAGCAATAGATAGACGAGGGATGTAAAGCATGTGTTATGTATTTGAGCCACACATAAAGCGACAAAGTGACAGTGTGCAGTGGAGACAATGCATTTCATGTGTTGAGTGCACATGCTTGACAGTATCTCTCTCTCTGCTCGCTATCTGCAGCCAGCGGCTGTGGAGAGAACCTGTACATGTCCAGCTTTAAGAACACCTGGAGCAACGCGGTGCAGGCCTGGTACGACGAGGTGAAGGACTGGCGCTACGGAAAAGGGTCCATTAACGGAGGCGTCGTGGGACACTTCACACAGGTGCAGCACCTGTTAATCATGCCGAAGTTGCATTGATATGGATCTTTGAAAACAGTATTATGAATGCTTGCCTCTCCCATCCTCCGCTCAGGTCGTCTGGTACCGGTCCAACAAGGTCGGCTGTGCTGTGGCTTACTGTCCCAACTCTAAATACAAGTACTTCTACGTCTGCCAGTACTGCCCACCGTGAGTACAATGCATCTTTCCTCTTTTTCAATAGAAAAGTCCAGCATGTTCTTGGACTTTCACTGAATGTTGAGATGAATATTTATTTGTCAGTTGGATCAAGATCAAAAACATCAAAATAAAGTAAAATATCTTCATTCAAAGAAATGTCAAAGAAATTATTTCGATCAAAGTGCAATTTGCATCTGATTTTGATTCTGATCACTGAATACTCATTAAATAGTTATTCAGGGGGCTTTTCAGCCTGTGACATGTTTGAGCTGATATATATATATTATACATACAGTATATATATATGTGTGCATTGCATTTTTGTTAATATTTAATGCTTTGGCCTATTTTACAGAGGAAACTTCCAGTTCGCTCGCCCCTACAAATCAGGACCCTCCTGCGGTGACTGCCCCAAAGCCTGCAGAAACAAACTGTGCAGTAAGTGGAAAACACTTCATCTTCTCTTCTATTTTAGGATGAGGTTTGGGGACACTATACAGCATTTACTTAAACACTTTTATACTGACCATTCAGGTATTCACTGTATTGACAAGTCGTAGCTCAGTTAGCTACATTGCTAACCTTAATGTGTAGTATAGACAAATCTTTTTTGAGACAGTAAGGAGATCAACCAGCTTCCTGATATTTACTTTGTCTTTTTCCTGGATCTTAATGTAATAATGAACAAGAAAGGAAATAAACTTTCTTTGTCCTTGAGATAATTTCTGCCTCCAGAAGTTTAGGACTCTGAATAGTGAGCTCTGTTATGTTTTGCTTGATATTCATGCATCTATGTTTCTCCATCTCTTGCAGCCAACCCCTGTCCCTACACTGACAAGTACAGTAACTGTGCTGGCCTGAAGAAGCAGTGGGGCTGCAAACTTGTGGCCTCTTGGTGTCCCGCCTCCTGCAAGTGCGAGTCTGAGATTAAATAAATGCCACATGTGGCTCTGACTCATCAGTCGATTTCAATAAAATATGCTGATGCTTGAAGATTGTGTCCCTCTGCTGATTTCTGAACAGGTCAAATAGCCTAAAGTATTGAACCAGTGATGTGTAAACTCATAAAGAGGAAGGAGAACACATCTGACTCTTTATGTCACTCATTTATGGACTAATGAGAACACGCTTTTATTTTCTGAAGCTGAAAAAAGGTAACTTCCTGTTAGATAAGAAGGAAACCTGACTTAAAAACACACTGCTTTCCATGTCTAAAGAAGCATTGAGCGGCTATGTAACTAAATCCAAATAGTTGAATGTGACAGTACATCTCTGTAAAAAAATAGTTAATGGTTAGGTTTAGGCATCAAAACCACTACAGGGTTTTGGCTTACACTTAGCTGCTGACCAAGTGTTGGTATGTAACGCCCTGTGAGACATTTGTACAATATTACTAGTTTTATTTAACCTTTTTAGCCTGATTATTCTACTGAAATTAGTTTTATTTTTAAACATCTGCCGCTGTCATATCAATATTTACCAGCTGTGACAGCGGGTGGCTTTGAGTTGTGTGTGTGTGTGTGTGTGTGTGTGTGTGTGTGTGTGTGTGTGTGTGTGTGTGTGTGTGTGTGTGTGTGTTATTGGCTAAATGTGATCCTGCAGACACCTAATGCAGCAGGAACTACCACGGGAGAGGTTTTCAGTACTTTGCCAGGGCCCTATTCTTCATACCTGGCTTACTGAGTTAGCTGGATACTTTTCAGGATAAGATGACGCAGGTCAAGCTTTTCAGTTAAACGAAGCAAGTTTGAAAAAAATCACCATAGCAACACATCGAAATCCCTTAACCTGCTCCAGCGCAGGTTTACTGAAATTCACTGGATAGGCTGGCCACTCCCACCGGACAAAAAAGGCAGCTCCCATCCTCATTGATGAAGGAGCGATATTAGTTTTATAGGGAGAGAGTTCTTCCAGATCGCCAAGATCCGTTCTCACATCATCATGACTTCCTGTACGAGCGCTATCGATTCTGCCGACAAGGAATCATTTATTTTACGAGACCTTCTCGAGCCGTACATTGAACACCACACGCCCAGCCGAGTATCGACCGTCTCACATACTGTATGCAGAGACTGGATCACAGAGTGTATGCAGAGCCTTGCGCTTTTTTTTGCGAGTTGTACATGTTTGTACAGAGTCGCCGATGCCGTTCGTAACGTTTATTTAGCGCTTAAGAAACGTATGGATGTGTTGAAAGCACTCATAATTATACGACAGTGTTATTAGTACACCATACAAATCATTATTGTAGAACATGATTAAGGTACTGGCAAAGTACTGAAAACCTCAAAGCCACCCGCTGTCACAGCTGGTAAATATTGATATGACAGCGGCAGATGTTTAAAAATAAAACTAATTTCAGTAGAATAATCAGGCTAAAAAGGTTAAATAAAACTAGTAATATTGTACAAATGTCTCACAGGGCGTTACATACCAACACTTGGTCAGCAGCTAAGTGTAAGCCAAAACCCTGTAGTGGTTTTGATGCCTAAACCTAACCATTAACTATTTTTTTACAGAGATGTACTGTCACATTCAACTATTTGGATTTAGTTACATAGCCGCTCAATGCTTCTTTAGAAATGGAAAGCAGTGTGTTTTTAAGTCAGGTTTCCTTCTTATCTAACAGGAAGTTACCTTTTTTCAGCTTCAGAAAATAAAAGCGTGTTCTCATTAGTCCATAAATGAGTGACATAAAGAGTCAGATGTGTTCTCCTTCCTCTTTATGAGTTTACACATCACTGGTTCAATACTTTAGGCTATTTGACCTGTTCAGAAATCATCAGAGGGACACAATCTTCAAGCATCAGCATATTTTATTGAAACTGACTGATGAATCAAAGCCACATGTGGCATTTAATAAATCTCAGACCCGCACTTGCAGGAGGCGGGACACCAAGAGGCTATGTCGCTGTTTGTGCAGCCCCACTGCTTCTTCAGGTCAGCACAGTTACTGTACTTGTCAGTGTAGGCACAGGGGTTGGCTGCAAGAGATGGAGAAACATAGATGCATGAATATCAAGCAAAACATGAAAGTCCTAAACTTCTGGAGGCAGAAATTATCTCAAGGACAAATGAAGTTTCTTTCCTTTCTTGTTCATTATTATGAACTTTGTTCACACTAAACAGTTTGTTTAACTGTTCACTTTGATGAACAGTTAAACAGACTCTTCATCTGCACTATCTGCACTTTTTTGTTGTTTTACTACTGTCTTTAATGTCCTTTTTATATTTTTATATTTATCTTGTATATTGTGTGTGGAAAAAAGTACGAGAGCCAGTGAAACCGGAGTCAAATTCCATGTATGTGAAAATTTACATGGCCATTAAAGCTGATTCTGATTCTGACATTGAGAAAGTAAATATCAGAAAGCTGGTTGATCTCCTTACTGTCTCAAAAAAGATTTGTCTATACTACACATTAAGGTTAGCAATGTAGCTAACTGAGCTACGACTTAGCCGCCCTGTCAATACAGTGAATACCTGAATGGTCAGTATAAAAGTGTTTAAGTAAATGCCGTATAGTGTCACCAAACCTCATCCTAAAATAGAAGAGAAGATGATGTGTTTTCCACTTACTGCACAGTTTGCTGTCGCAGGCTTTGGGGCAGTCACCGCAGGAGGGTCCTGATTTGTAGGGGCGAGCGTACTGGAGGTTTCCTCTGTAAAATAGGCCAAAGCATTAAATATTAAACAAGAATGCAATGCATACACACACATATACTGTATATATATCAGCCCAAACATGTCACAGGCTGAAAAGCCCCCTGAATAACTATTTAATGAGTACTCAGTGATGTGTGGAAGAACAAATCAGATGCAAATTGCACTTTTACTTCTCATTACTGCAGAGCATCACAGAGCTGTTCCCCTGCATCCTCTAATGATGTTATTATTATGTTTGGTTAGAATAGCACTCAACAGAGGGCATCGCGTTCTGAAATGTACGAAAACTAGATTTTATTAGAAAAAGAAAATCTGTGTATTTTTTCTTATGGGTTAAACCCATAAATACATAGAATAGCACTCTGCAGAAACATTATATCCTTTATTGGAGGAGTTCATTTAGTAAACATCTGTAAAATAACGTTTCACTGCAGACATTTTAGTGCTTTAATTTTACAGAGGGTGTTTGATCGTAATAATTTCTTTGACATTTATTTTAATGAAGATATTTTACTTTATTTTTATGTTTTTGATCTTGATCCATTGCACTCAACCGACAAATAAATATCCATGTGAACATTCAGTGAGAGTCCGAGAACATGCTGGATTTTTCTATTGAAAAAGAGAAAAGATGCATTCTACTCACGGTGGGCAGTACTGGCAGACGTAGAAGTACTTGTATTGAGAGTTGGGACAGTAAGCCACAGCACAGCCGACCTTGTTGGACCGGTACCAGACGATCTGAGCGGAGGGCAGGAGAGGCACCACTGCATAATACTGCTTTCAAAGATCCGTGTTGGCCTATATTAATGCATCATGATTAACAGGTGCTGCACCTGTGTGAAGTGTCCCACGACGCCTCCGTTGGTGGCCCCCACTCCGTAGCGCCAGTCCTTCACCTCGTCGTACCAGGACTGCACCGCGTTGCTCCACGTGTCCGGATAGCTGGACATGTACAGGTTCTCTCCACAGCCGCTGGCTGCAGATAGCGAGCAGAGAGAGAGATATACTGTCAAGCATATGCACTCAACACATGACCACATGACACATGAAATGCATTGTCTCCACTGCTCACTGTCACTTTATGTGTGGCTCAAATACATAAAACATATCCCTCTTCTATCTATTGCTGCCTCCACTCAGAGTTACTGTCGTTCTTTGTTGAAGTAGTTAAACGATGACATCATTCGATTGACAAACAATGAAATAAGTATGCAATACATCGTCATATATTATTGCTGGCTGCACCAAACAGTGATGTAAACTATTAATTCAGTGAAAGAGCTGCTAACTCTGAGTGATGTCATGTCTCTGGATGTAGATTTAAATGTGAAACAGCTGTTTCAGACACGTTTACTCTCTGGGTTTTTAGCTGCTTATCTGTGTGTTTGTGAAGTGACAGTGTGGCTGACTTTTTTGTAAAGACTAGTTTGAAAAAAAAAGAAGCAAAGCCATGAACTTACTGCTGATCACTCTGGAGCTGTCGGGGCTGTGGTTCATGGAGCAGCCGTTGGCCCATCTCTGAGCGTTGGCTGCAGCCTCGCTGCTCCAGCTCTGTGGGCAGATCAGCTGTTACTGGACCAGTACTGGGTATGACATCTCCCAGTGCTTTTACTGGATACTCATTTGATCTTTTACTCGCATGCTGCATGAGGGAGCATGTTGTGTCAAGCCGAGCACTAGATCAAATGAGAATCTACATCAGTGGAGCGCACTAAGCTTTTGATATTGGACGTTACCATGTCCAGCATGTTGCTAGCAGTCGGCTGAACTCCTCTCCTCAGGGCATTATGCTTGTTCACAATGTCACTCGGGTTAGTTTGGACTGTGGAAAACTCTGTAGATGATCCTGGGGGTCCTAAATACAAAATAAATATGTTGTGAAATGTGAATGTGTATGATTATAATATTAATGATAGGCATAATTGCAAACACTCACCTCCCTTCAGGTACGGTTTTCAGAGAGGGGAGAGAAATAAAGTTGAGTTAATTGCACATTCGTAGCAAAAAGTATGTACGTTTAGCAAAAAGCTGGATTTTTAAGATAGCATAACACTCAATGTAACTTCCTATTAGAGATGAAAATGTGTTTCACTTACCAGCTTGGCGGCGAACGCCGAGGCAGCGAAGACGCACAAGGCGCACAGGAAGCTCAAAGTGTAGGTAGCCATGGTTGAGTCCAGGACCGTTAACCTCCGAGAGCCACAGGTGCCGCTTATATACGCAGCAACGCGCCGACACGTGACGAGCGAACATATAGACTGCAGGGCCACACGCCACCTGTGAGATGACCTTGATGAGGTATGGAAAGCTGCGGGTCTGTGTTTACGTAGCACACGTGTTCACGATAACTTGGATAACGAAGAATGTTCCTCTTATGTGGCAAGGTTATGAGGCCGAGGGTCACAGTATCTAAAACTAAACCTTGATAGTTAAAAGGTTAACCTAACATTGAGGGCATTGATAAGATTTATATAGAGTCCCTATCGTGATGGGATCGCACCAGCTGCAAGCGCTCGATCGAACCGAGGCGTGAAGTTGCCTTCTTCCCCACTTCTTGCGCCCTTGCTCGGATGACACCCATCTTCAAACTCTGCCTTCATTTTGATCTAAAGCAGTGGTTCTCAACTGGTTTGGCCCCCGGGACCCGCCATCACCCCTGGATGACAAGCCGCGACCCAAATCGAGGAACATTCTCAACTTCTCAAATGTATTGAATGAAAAGATGGTGCAGTTTGAACCTGAGAGAGTACAGAATATGTATACTAACACAAAAACAAGTTTAATGATGAACCAAAACGAGCAGCTGGTGGCGATGCTAGAGAGGGAACTATTCCCTTTTACACTCAATTAGCTGCATTTTGATTAAAAAACAAAAAGTGCATCTTCAGGACACGAGGTATTACAACATACATAACAACTCAGAATCTTCAGCCATTTTTAAACTGACTCAACAGCTTTCATGCTCAAACAAAAAAGTGCAACAACTAAGAAGTAGTTTCAAAAAGACTCAAATGACCTAACTTTAACTGAGAATACACACTCACTGAATCCATGACCACACACTTTACTATGGGAAAAGTCACTGTCTTGAAGAGCAGTTTGTCCACAAATCCAAAATAAATTAAACAAAAAGTGCAATTCAAAAGGATTCATATACAAAATTAACTTTTCTGAAAAACATTGTGTGGTAAATACTGAAAAACATTGTGCTTTACAGAACATTAAGCAGCACTCAATTCTCCTCACGACCCCAGAGTCGTTTCCTGTCATGCAGGCAGCGCCATCAGTTGTGAATTTTATATTCAGTAGGCTGTTTAATTTAATTATCCTAAAAACCCAGAGTCTCCCCCATATCAGGTTTGAGCCTGCAAAGGCCCACCAGTTGAGAATCACTGATCTAAACTACACACCTGTAACGCCCGGTTGTGATGCTATCGTTCTGTCCCCAGACATAGACACTCCTGACTAAATACTCAAACCTCTGTGGAAGCTCCTGCTGCAGGAGTTGTACTTATTGACATGATTACACCCACACACACTCACATAGTTTGCGTATTATATCTATATTTGTATGGGTGTCTCTGTTCTTTATTCAGTGGATAATGGTGATTTGTTTTAACATCCGGCGTCCATCATACATTCTAGAAATTATAATTCAGTATTAAGTATGTTACACGGCATGCAGGGAGCCTTTGTGGGACACTTAGCTCTGTTCATCCAGTAGAGGGCAGCACTTTTATAGTTTTGGGAGTGGCCTTCTGGAGTTTTTGCACTCAACAACAATGTATATTTGTTTCGTTATTTTCGACTACTCGTGTGTTTATTAAACTATTAATCTAGTTTGAACTGGTTGGAGGAAACAGAGTACAGTGGCCTGAAAATGCAAAACACAACTTATTTCTCTCAACAGATTCAACATTTCACACAATAAAAGTAGGATTCTAATGTGCAAGACACAAAATGAAAAACAAGATGGGCAACGCTTGCATCCTATTTAGTTTCGTTGTTGTATTTAGTATTTTTGGGAACACGCTGTTTGCACTTGGCGTCGGTGGCCTGCAGACAGCTGGTATCATCTCATGTCACACAGACAGACGCCACTGTTTTAAAGCAACGTGGGCTCAGGATTGTGTACGGCCTTCAGATAGACAACAACAACAAAAAAGAAAAAAGGATCAGCATGCACTCATTCATCCACTGCATGCATTCCCAGTCTGTCCACCCATCTGTGTAGTGACAGAGGACTGCAGGGTCACAGCATCCATCATGTGTCAGTCATTGACTCCTGTATTGACTCAAAGTCTGTCGATGTCACTGTCACAGTCAGCTCCAAGTGGTATTCTGTTTTAAGTTTTACAATTAAATTGGGATTGTGGGTGTGGCATGATGAATGACAACGTCACTTGTCAAAAGGAAACGTATATATCAACACGTTCACGTACATTAATATGCATCATTAAATAGCCGGTAACACACATAATGATCTCTACAGATGGCGATGTTGGTCAATCCACCACTTTGGTGCAGAGTGAAAAGTCTCTTTTATTTCATTTCACTTTGGTGAACCTCTGGCTTTTCCTCTAGCGCCACCAGCAGGCTGACATGTGTGGCTTTGACAGACATATCTCCAGAGCTACTGACATGAAATGCAATTCTCGTGACACAATCCAGTCAGAATAGCTGCCTGAGCTTGAATTAAAACAATCTGTCTTTAGGGACATAAGATATGAAGTCACAAATAAAACAGAAATGTTGTGATATTTCATATTATCCACCAAACTAATTACTGCTGCGTCCCCTCCTTTTAGCTTGTAATCCAATCTGTCCAGTAGCCGACAAACCCCCCGGGCTAAAATTAGGGGTCATCCAACCCTCTGCGCAGTAGAAGCGAGGAGAAGGCGAGAGCGGAGACGTTGGTGAAGTGCTCGGTCGTCTGCTGCATTCGTCCTTCAGCTGCCAGGGGTTCATTTATCATGTGATGAAGGTGCTCAGCCTCAATCACAAAGGACAGTAGGCTTGTACAGTAAGCTGCAGATTTAAATGAAGTGTTTAAATGAACTTCAATGGGGGATTCGGAGCTGTCGCTTTAACGGCAGTGAGTGAGCTGTTCAGAGAGAGCCTGAGTCAGCAGAGTCTCCTCACCGCCTCCAGACGCTAACACGAGTTTAACATCAGTGGATCTGCAGCTGTGTGCTCCAGATGTTTACAGGACGCTCAGCTGCTTGTTGAAAAATCATATGTGCTATGGCTTTTTCTGAAATGTGCTTTGTGAAGTGCATTGTGGGAGAGCACAGCTATAGGTTCTTTAAAATACCTTAAGCTTAAACTTCTTCATCTAGGGAACAACTCTCTTATCAAAGAATACGGAAAAAAAAAGATAATTAAATGTGGGCTTTGCTTCCTTCCATCTTTTTGTCCCTGCAGGTTTGCCCCCAACCCAGTTGCCCAGCAACCTCCTCAATAAGATGTGCAGAGTCATGCTTCAGACTTTTTACGAGTCATATGTCTAAGCTGTTGTTAGAGCATCGCCTTTATGACAGCGTGCCATAGTCTCAAGGATAATGCTAATCAGAAAAACAATGAGGTGGATGTGATTTGTGTATAATGAGTAGTTTGTGCATCCGAAATGTCTTGTTGGCACGCTGTCACGGGGGATCAAGATCTCATTATCTAGCAGCGTGGGAGTATCTTTGAGGGGAAGTGAGGTGGTTTTAATATCGCCTGCGATGGTCCGTGCTTTTTGATATCACATTCAGAGCTCAGGCTTCATCAGCTCCGCACGCGGCGTAAAGATCAGTAAAGATGTCGGCTCATACTGAATACAAAGCATCGCCTAACAGTGGATAATACTTATACTAAGATTAATATTAAGCCCATCAGTGATGGTCACATGAACACTTTTGAAGACTACAAACTACGATGGCAGCAAAACAAAGAGGAATAGGAAGTCAAAACCTCAAAAAAGATCAATGGCAACACTCAGATTACCATCGCATCGGCCTGGTGCATCACATTACACCACAAGAGAACCCTAACGTGAGAAAATACAGGATTATAAAGCACTTCTCTGGCTTGCTCTCCGGCCTTTTTAATATTCAGCTGCTGTTCTGCAAAACAACAGTTCTCAGTGAGCGGATTCATGTTTTCTCTTTCAGAATAATCGTCGTATACTCGCCGTGCTGCGATTCTGCTCTTTGGCCGAGGATCGGTGCATTGTTACGGTGTGACTCATCGGGTGAAAACTTTTCCTCCAAGCCACCAGCTCTCAGAGTGAATTCAGGATCTGTTTTTTTGCACATGAGACGACGGTAGACTTCTGTTGTGCACAACGTCTCTGCAGAAAGATGCTAAAATAAGAGGATGCAAGGATATTTTGAAATATAAGGACACGTCCACGTTGTGCAGGATGAGCTGCCCAAAGCCAGAGACGCCAAGCTCTGGAGCACTTATTGTGGCTTTGGCCCACTGCACTGCCTATGAGTCATCCTGGCGGATGGGTGTAATGCACCCTCCTTCAGCCTCACCGACACTATGCACTGATCAAATCACGCCCATTCAGGACATTTTCCCAAATGTGTCCAGTAGTGCGACTAAAGTGAGTAAATTAACAGCCACAGGCTGCAACATTTCTCCCCACTGCGACACTCCTGTCCTTCCCTCGCCTGTTCCTTTTGCTCTCCACATGTCTCTTGAATAACAGGGAGCAGGGGAAATGTTAGTGGGTCAGCAGAAAATAGCCTGATAATTGACCCTGTCGTTTAGCGAATGCGAATGCTACGCAAAGTCACAGAGCCACGCTAAGCCCTCCTCATCTCAGCCGGGTCCGTTTCTGTAGCAACAGCAAACACAGAGACGGGTAACAATGGGGGCTCGAGCTCAAAGAGGAGTGTTCCCAGCAGGGCTTCCTTGTTTGTTTATTTTTCCTCCGGTGCATATTTAGCATCAAGCTGCCACCTGTGTCGCTTTATCCAATCATGTGACATATGCCAAGAATTTCACAGCCGATAGCCGAGGCCCTGGAGGGGAACACAGAGCCGAAATAGCAGCGAGATGTACGTTGACGTTGGTGTGATTCAGAGCTCTGTAAGGAGTCTGTTGACGCAATGTGTGGCTACAAAGCGAGCTCAGGTGCACCCTGGGAGAACGCGCTACTCTTTGTTTGTAAACTTAATAGTTAATAACTTCATCTAGTGTGCTAGGAAGGTGTTAATAACGCTCTGTGAGATACGTTTTTAAAGGAACAGTCTAGAACATGTTCTTTCTTGGAGAGTTAGCTCTCCCATTAAAACACAATTTCAAGAAGTTGCGGCTCCCTTCTAGGAATTAGTCTGGTGCATAACCCCCAGTAAACAACAACATGTTGATTACTGAGCTCAGAGATGCTGTCGGGTGTATTTTGTTACTCGGACAGAGCCAGGCTAGCTGTTTCCATCTGTTTCCACTCTTTCTGCTAAGCTACGCTAACAGTAATCGGCTGTTTAGCTTCTGGATCTGCAGCTTGACCCCAGACCAGCACACTAAATGTGATTTATTGACTAAAAAAGTGAATATTCGTATATGGTGAGTGGTATTTTCTCAAAGAATCCGTTTAAAGTAGACCATAACTCCACAGTGTTGGATGGTAATCTGTCTGACATGCAGACCAGTCAACAGTGGCTGAGGACTTCATCGTGCACATGATCCCTGACCATTTCTGCTGCATCATGGAAAGCGTTGGCTCCATCAAACCGCTCGCTGCGGAATCCATGTGGTATATTTAACAAAGAACATGGGCACTAAATAAAGTAAAGGTGGTGACACACTGGCAAATCCGAGCAATGTAGGATGACTGACATTAATAGCATCTGTAGATTAACAGACTTGGATCACATTTTTTAGTTCAAGAACTGATAATTGTTGATTATTCGACCATATCTTTGGGATGTAGTACATTTGTTTAAAATGTGATCTCAGAAGAACCTCTTCTCTAAATCGACAAAAAATGCGACTTGAATTGATTTGAGCTGTTAAAGGACGCATGTAAACTTCAAAGTCAGTTCAAAGAGTTTGCCGCTCCTCTCCTTTTGAATTCCACATTGTTGCATTTCCACACATTAAATTAGCCTCCAGCTAACGTCACCTGCTGATAGTTTTCAATGCAGAGCAGGCAGCTCTCCATCCCCAACGCTACGTGCAGCACGAGCATTACTCACTTTTACACTCCCACAGACGGCTTAAGGATATGCATGTGAATTATTAATGCCCCTGCAGTCAAGCTGAGTCTGTATTAATGCACCTGGGGAAGAGGCTCTGCTGAAGTAGGGCATCAGCAACACAATGTAATTTGAAGATAATGGACTGAGCATCCACAGGGTGTTTTATTCAATAATTTGAGCTGACACTGATAGTCAGGAAGTAGCCTGAATCGCACACTTTCTCTTTTTTACACTGGAATGTCCCTGATGACGTGTTCTGGTCTTCAGCTGCTCTCCCGGGAACGGGTTCTGCGAAAGCACCTTCCAGCTGGTCTTTTTTTTAAAGCCCACCCCGCTGTACAAAGTGATCTCCGTGGACTCATTTTGGCTTCACGTCACTCTGAGAGACCCCTGTGGGACGACACAGTAACGCTTCTCTCCGGGTATATATAGTGCTCTTTTCCCAGAGCTGCGAGCGGCTGGTATTCTGTGAGAGAAACAGGATCCCCGGGCCTGAAACAAGTCACTGTTTCTGCAGCCAAACACCATATGTCGCCCAGTCAACGCTGCTCTCGCACTGGCTGACCCCCGCCAGAGAGAAATCGGCTTGGAGATGTTTTACACATTTTTTAGACATCAGGGATTCACACAATGGGCCCTCTATCTCTGGTTCTGAAGTGTATTGTTACAGTGATTATGAGAACTAGCTGCGTCTTGTATTTTGAATGTTCTCTGGAGTGGTCCAGATCTGTCGCAGGGTCATATCGCAGGGTCATATATATATATATATATATATATATATATATATATATATAAATACACACACAATATCAACAATATTTCAATTGTTTCCCAAATGTTCCGGGAACATTCATTTCCTTACGTTATGGTAACGTTATTCCCAAACGTTGCGTTTTTGTCAGTCTGCAATATTATACCAGGTATATAGTATATAGTATACTACCAGGTATGTAGTACTGCAATGTTTTCCTCTGAAGTAGAAGTACTACTAGTTTAATGAGTTAGAATACAAGCATGATTAAATATTCATATATCAAACTCTTTGGAGTCCTTTTAGTTGTATTATTGTTATTGTTATTGTTATTGTTATTATGGTATTATTTTCCTTCACCAGTCTCACATTATTTTTCCAGTAAAGTACCACTGAGATTTAAATCTTCAAACATAAAAGCACAAATAATAGAATGTCCTTGACACTTTTTCTGCCCTATTCTTCTACAAATCCTGATTACTTAAGTCCAGCCAGCAGTTTTGAATCATAATTTGATGACAGCTGACTGGAAATAAGACCATTTTAAATGTAGAAAATACAAACAATACAATGTATTCCTCCATCAACTCAGGGGGAGACGGCTCGGGAATTCTGATTACCCGAAACCACGTTTCATTACACCCCGATCCAAAAATTATTCTCCCGGCTCCCCAGCAGCACAGAGCTTTAGTGTCCTGCTCAAGGACACTTCAGCCGGGCCTCTGGTGGAATGACACTTACGACCCCCGATGCTTCTCACCAACCGCCTCCGCGTATCATGTGACTGTTATCTGTGTCTGGGTGCTCTGTCAAGATACGGTGGGATACGAGAGCAATAAACCGTGGGAAAGTTGTCTTCATCCGCACTGGAAGCATAACAAAACTCCTCGTTGTCGCGATTCTTCCAGCGAGGATGAAAAAGGGGGTTAATCAAGATTTGCTTTGATTGGTTCACTCTCTCACTCTACCGTGACACCCCCAAGTTATCCCCATTAATGCATCAAACACCTTCGATAAAGCCTTCAGGGTCAGACCTTCTAATCCGACCCGCAGCTGGTGAAGCTCAAGGTGCCAGGAGGTGCGTGTCTTGTTTAATGATCTCTGCCCCACTACCCTCAAACTGTCAGTCGCGTTCAAACAAAAAGGAGTTTGGTGCTCTGCCTGCAGAGAAATTCAGAGTATGTGATGCAGCGTAAAAATACAGCACCGTGAGAGTTGCTTCATTTGAGTGATATTTAGAGGTTAAATTGCTCTGAATGCATCCCTGTCATGTTTAACGGCCGTTGTTATGACCGTAGACGTCACGCGTCGACCTCCGTGACCCCGCGGGCAGCATTCCCTCTAAACCCGCTGATCAATCTGTTGGTCAGCCGCCTTCTTGTTGGCTCGCGGCGGATTACGAGCACCAGAAGGCCGGCCCGCGTCTCTCCGCCCCGCTATGATACGTACTTAAACAGATTAACCTGTCACTTCGAGTCACATGCCAAACCCCGAGCCTTTTAAAGCTGCATCTGGGGGAGTACCGGGCTGTCCTTCTGTCTGCCCAAATATTTACTCACAAGGGGGAGGTGTGTCTGTAATAGAGGCTTTAACACCTGTTGGTTCATTTTTCTTTATTGTGGTCTATTAAATGAAGGGGAAATGGCAACGCGGCATCTTTAAATTGCTTATTTTGTCCAAGAAACCCAAATATATGATGTGTAATACAGAGAAATAACTATGAATGCAACTTTAAGCTGCATTTATTCATAACCTGTGAAAGCAGAATGAATGATGATCAGTGAGAGCTATGCTAAGCCTTTCTTTTTACATCCCAACACATCATCAAACTATGGATGTCAGCGCAGGACATCCAATCTGAGCACCAAAAAAGTGGAAATAATAACGTCTGCGTCCGAGTTTTACAATGAAACTCACAGTGAAAATGTTTTTTCCGGCCGGGCGTTTCTCCGTTGTCTCTCCCCACTCCCCCCTGAATGCATTTCCAAACTGAGACATGAGGCCTGGTAACTTGACCCACTCCGTCCGGCCCCGCTGCCCTTTGGAAGTTCCCCGGCCGCAGCCAAACGCTGCCAGCGTCCACTGAGGACCGCATCGCCGCACAGGAGCGGGGTGAATTATCACCGCGGCTTTGATGCGGTGGGCAGATTGACCACGGGGGTCCGTTACCGCCGCCGGGGCCCCGATCAGGTTCACGCCCGTCAGCAAATAGTCTTGAAAAGCATCGGTGATTTACTGGGGCGCTCAAATGCATCTTTTTCCTCAACAGTACACAGCGAAGATACACTTTGTTTATCTTTTGTCTCCACGCCAAATAAATTCAACCCAATTAGAGCAAAGTGAATCCAGTTGGATTAAAATAAGATCAGCAGACGTTCCCCGTGACCCCCAGAGCCTCCTGTGGCCTCTCTTCTGGGGTCTAATCTCTATATCTGGCTAATTAGCAACAACCTTGCAGAAAAGCTGCCACAATGCAGATTACATACCGCTCTCTTAGGGTTCTGTTAATCCACTCAACATGTCAGGGCATCTGTACTTTAAGATGTTGTTCACAAAGGAAAACTGCACAATGATCTGTATATTTGCAGAAATAAAAGGAATAGTAACCTAAAATCCCGAAAGAAATTGAATGAAATGCTTAATTAAAGAATAGCATTTTGAATATGAACAATACATATCTAATTGTCAGCAGTGATTTAAAAAAAAAATGAAGTCATGTGATTCTCCAAAATGCTGACTAACCTTCAACACACAGACATGCAATCTTTTGCATATTTGCCTCCAAGTTGAAAGATGAATATTGGGGGCTCACACACACACATACACACACACACGCACGCACACACACACACACACACATCCTCTGCCACACAGAGCCTCCCAAAGCAAAGCAGTCTTACCTCTCGCCGCGCAGCTTTAGCCCACCGTGCTGCTGTGCCTCTGCAGTGCCACCGGCGGTGTCTTCAACCCGGCGCCTCCGATGCAGCGTTATCCTCAGTGTGAATGTTTGCTCTCCTCAGCTGGCGTCTCGTATACAATCCAGGTGGTCCGATGAGGTGGAAGAGAAGAAGAGGAGCGTGTACTGACCGACCGGGGGAGCTGCTGTGTGCGTGTGTGTGTGTGTGTGTGTGTGTGTGTGTGTGTGTGTGTGTGTGTGTGTGTGTGTGTGTGTGTGTGTGTGTGTGTGTGTGGCTGGGGACTGTGAAGACAGACGTGTGTGTTTGTGTGTGTGTTAGAAAGAGAGAGCAGAGGGGAGAGAGACACGACCTGCCATGCAGATATCAGCCCTGGTGCAGTTAAATTTAAACCACCCTCCCTTCTGACACCTTGAGCCACGGCTGCTCTCCTTCTCCGACTCACACACACACACACACACACACACACACACACACACACACACAAAGCTCTGACGGTACCATATGGCCCCTGACAGAAGACCGAGCCCTTGGGAGTCTGTGACGGTCCCCGAGGACAGACAGAGCGAGGTGACAGGGGCAATATTTAGTTCAGGGACATTTCTTCAGTTGTTGGTGGGAAAATATTAGAAAAAATGACCCCAAAAAACTGCTACGTCATGCATTCCTTTTAACCTGCACTGTTGTGATGCAATATGATGTGTCACATAATTGAACAACTAATGTCGCTGCCTTCGGGATGCATCATGGTGGATGATTATTGATATACTGTGGACTGTTTAAAACTAACAGAAACCACAGCGTCTCTTTCAAAACCTGGCGCCTGCGTTACCCACAATGCAACTCAAGATGTTCCCGTATAAGTGACATCACTTGAAGGCGATTCAACAGATTTGGTTCCTTCTGGAGCCACCAAAAGGCTTTTTTTTATACGACTCACACATGTACTCCATCAGACATGTAAGCCGTCTTTGATGTGTAAAATCATCAGCGTTCTCCTTTAACTATTTTTCTTTAGCTGGGAGTTGGGTGGGGTTGCACCAAAAATATGTACCTGTCATTTTAAGTGCTGACTTACTCTGTGATGCAGTCAGAGAGTCAGAGATGATGAGTCACAGCAGCATCTTCCTCTCTCTGCTGACATCAGAGCTGTAATAGAATGATGGGCATCGTTCAGCTCCAGAAGGCATGCAGAGCTTAAATAAACTGCTTTTATAATGATTTAGTTTCATATTCAAAGTCTGCTTCAAGAAAAAATATCAGACCAAGGTAACCAAATAAGGATTGACCTGCATGTGTGTGAATGTGACTCGAGTCCTCCAGCTGTCAGTGGTTCACACATGTGAGAAGCTGGAACTAGCACACGTTTGTGAGGGGACAGAAATTATTATTCCATTATGAAAATAAATCAATTGACAAATTGTTTTGGCTCTACTGATGTCAGGTTGTCAGCTGTTTTCCTTTGCGATTAAACATGACGCCCATTTCTCAGTTAGAATTGATTATAGATCAAATGTGAGTGAATTACAGTACAGTTACATGAAGTGTTTCAGAGCTGGTTGAGTGGAGGAGACAGGAAATGATTCAATGGAGGAGAAAACAATATGAGATTTCACATGGGAAGTGACTCAGCTTTATGAAATTAGGTCCACACCTAAACAAACATTTAGCCTTGAAGTAAAAAAACTAACATTAGGGACAATTGCAATAAGCTCAAATACACTTCTGACTCTTCTGGAAAATAAAAAAAAGCCCATAAATAAAATGTAACAGCAACAAATGGTGGGTGAGGGTTTGCAACGCTCTGTGATACATATACAACTATACAGCCTTTCAGTATTTACAGTATGTATATATATATATATATATATATATATATATATATATATATATATATATATATATATACATTTGGATATTCCACTGGTGGGTAAGGTTTACAGCTTCAACATGTAAACGCTACGTGAAGTAATGCAAGTATGTATGTTGTGTAATCAGACATGCATTAAAACCCCTGAGAGCATCACATCATTTATATATTTAGGAACATGCTTGTGGGAACATTTATTTGGGAGGAGGAGGAGGATTGAGTTAGCAGCCCAAACACACAATATTGTCCGGTCCAGACATTTCCCAGCAGGCTGGTCTGAGGTCAGCTGTAACTTTACTCTGGCCACTAATCACAAACATCACAAAATTAACCTCACTGACAGCTCTGAGAGCCGCACGACAGAAAGTGCAGGTCCCGGAGTTTCCAACGAGCCGTCTCTCATCACCCACGGTGTGTGTGTGTGTGTGTGTGTGTGTGTGTGTGTGTGTGTGTGTGTGTGTGTGTGTGTGTGTGTGTGTGTGTGTGTGTGTGTGTGTGTGTGTGATTTGTTAGTATCCAGTTACTTTACTCTCATTCCTTCCGCTCACTACCATATTCAGTCACGCAGTTTGTTTACTTTGAGGGTTTTTTTATGATAGTTTTTATTATTATTTGTTATTACTTAGTGATTTCATCTTGAGGGAATTTCTTCAAATTTGACCCAAATTTCTTGGACTTAAAGAAACAACCACAAGGCAGTAATTCTAGTTTTATTTTTAACAATTTTGAAATTAATGTAAAATGAAATAAGAGACCAGAGAGGTAAGTAGTGAGAATATGCACAAATAACACAAATCAATTAGACAATAAATAATCTATTTATTTAGTGTATTGATGAATCCATTGAGGAATAATATAGGTGAGATTTAAAGTTAATTATTAACCTTTGAAACGATTAATCCAGGCTTTTGATCATATTACATTATATGATATATATATATATATATATATATATATATATATATCTTGGGACAAGTCTCTCTGTAATCGACTCGTTTCCCTTTCTCTTTTATCACAGCAGCTGTTTAAAATTTCTCCTAAAGTGGTTTTTGAATAACTCAGCAATGAGAAACGATGCTGTGCAGCTGCAGAATCCTCCTTCTCCATAATTTGAGTCTTTAGAGTCGGCGAGTGACATCATCATCTGAACAGGTGGTTACTTAAAGTACCTCGAGGTGCTAATCTTGCAGTCAAAAGCTCTAAAATTAAAGGGTATATGTATCTGCAAACAATCAACATTATTATAAAGACAAGGATTTCAACACATATGCAACACAATGTGTTTCTCTAATAAACTGAGAGCCCTTGCAGCAGTCCTCTGTGCTGAACTGCAGTGGATTACATCATCTCTCCATCGTTATCACACTAGCAGCCCATTTTCCATTCGTCTCTCAGCAAAGCCAGGCCACCTGTCTCCGTCCTGCTCACTCTGCCACCAGGGGGCTGTTGGATCCATCCCTTTACGACCCGCCTGCTGCCCGTTCGTGTCCGAGCGGCTGCTAATGGCCTTCCTGGGACACTTCACTCGGCACACAATGGCCGCTGTGGATCCGTTATGTGTCGCTGCTGGGCTTTCCAGAGAGAGTGTGACGCTCTTAACGACGTGCGAGAGGATTTTGATGCCAGCATGAAAAAGAAAAAGCTCCATTGTCCCTAGATTTGAAGTACCTGAGCGATGAATGTTTGCTCGTTATCCGTCAAGCTCTCCATTCTCACACGACACATAATCAGTTTTCAACGCCGATACACTGAAAACTACTTTGAAACGATGTGTCCTCCATTTCTGACAGCTTGGATTGGACAATAGCTGCACATTTTGGGGTTTCAGGGGACACACTACAAGGGGAAACAGTTTAACTCATGGATATCAGCATGAAACCTCTACTTTAAGACAACACATCTTTGCATTCCAAGTTTTCTGAAATGTAAATACACTGTACAAAATAGTTATAGTAGTTATTCTGTCTGTATATATACATATATATATATATATGTATATTAGTCACTGTAATATATATTAGTCACTGTATATACTTCTATTTCACTCTACTGTATATATACTTTACATACACTGTATATACTTTGCATTTTTGCATTTTCTTTATTATTTAATATTCTTAAATGTAATATGTTCTGCTCTGCTATTGTATTGTATTGCATATATTGAGTATTTTCCATGCTTAATATTTGTATGTTTACTCTGTAACTTGCTTGCTGCTACAAACAAATGTCCCCCTGGGAATGAATAAAGTATCTATCTATCTATCTATCTATCTATCTATCTATCTATCTATCTATCTATCTATCTATCTATCTATCTATCTATCTATCTATCTATCTATCTAATATTCGGTTATTGTGGATTATTTACTGTTTTTATTACTGTGTATTACTATTTAAAAATAAACTTTTACTATGTCTCTTGCACTTTACCCCGTTTGCGGCTGTAATCCTTTAAATGTCCCCCTGCGGGACTAATAAAGGAACATCTTATCTTATCTTAAATAAGCACTATCTTAATAAATAACAACATTGTTTTGAATATAGATCATTTTGCCGTGTGTCCACAAGGAAAAACACAAAACGGGGACAGCAAAGTGTCCTTCAGAGCCCCCACTGAACATTTCCTCCCCGTGAAACAACAGACACCCGGCAGAAAGAGACACTTACACCGGAGAGGAATCGTCGGTATGAAGAAAATGAGAAAAGTCATTATGAGTTTGATTTTTATTGAGGAATGATTTGTTAGCTGCAACGTAAAACCACGCGAATGTTTTCCACTCGCTCGATGCCAGGGCATAACGCACCGATTTATCTCACACACTCCCCGACCTCTTCCTCCTTCCTCTCTCCCTCGGCATTATGGGAGCAGGCCGTTTAAAAGCAGAGGTATTTACGACTCAGCACTCTCCTCTTGAGTTCCTGGAGCTCTAGAACATGTGGGCCTGGCAGTGTGACACGGCCAGCTCGGGTTAAAGATAGACGGGTTCTGGTTGGCTATTTTGTATCAGGGTCCATCTGCCTGTCTGTCTGCACACCTGCCTGTCTATCTGCCTGTCTGTCCGTCTGGTGCAGTTAAAGCAGGACCGGAGACTGTGAAAACGCACTCAACTTGACTTTAGGAGAGAAGATCAAACACACGAGAGCTTCTTATCGACATCCGGATGCTGATAACATTGTTATTTCATAGATTTGATATCTTAATTGTGTTTTAATAGGGTTCCTTCTGCAGTGGTAGAGTTAGCATTTAGATTAAGGACTTTGATTAAGTAAAAGCAACAGTTAAACATTGTGAAAATACTCAAGTACATGTCAATGTCCTGAATGTACTTGACTGTATTTTACTCTTGTAGCTGTCTAAACGTATCTAATTTAAATTAATGTTTATTCTTGTGGGTAGTTTGAGCTGTAAAATGCAAACATTTAATGAGAAAAGCATATTGTGT
Source organism: Myoxocephalus aenaeus (assembly GCA_038501785.1). Classification (NCBI taxonomy): domain Eukaryota; kingdom Metazoa; phylum Chordata; class Actinopteri; order Perciformes; family Cottidae; genus Myoxocephalus; species Myoxocephalus aenaeus. Next base: position 1,630,726 of record JBAMJR010000047.1, on the reverse strand, counting down.
GTGTACGATTTAAATGAGCAGAGTAACAATCAATGTTTCATGTGTCAAATAATGGCACAGTGTAATTAAAGTATACTATTTGCATCTAAAATGCAGTAAAAGTATGAAATAACACAACATGTATTGTACTGTAAAGTACAAATACCTCAAAATGTAACTACAATACTTGAGTTTACATACTTAGTTGCTTTCCAACGTGGTCCTCATTGTTTTTATTACATTTTTAATTCAAAGATAGTTCATATTTGTGCAAAATGGTAGTCTAGTAATAATAATATATGTTATTATATATATATATATGTATATATATATATATATATATATATATGTATATATATATATATATATATATATATACATATATATATATATATATATATATATATATATATATATATATATATATATATATATATAATAGTCGTGGTAATATAAGTATTTGTAGTGATGCAGTTAACATCAGTTAAACAGATTAAGGGTTATTTTTAACTTTTAACTGTGTATAGTTTTTAAAAGTTATGTAAAAAGTGTAACATTTTATGAACTTTACTGCCCTTTTACCGAATATAAATAAGAAATGTGTTGTGTCGAGTTAAACCTTTGAAAAACTTCTCCCTGCTGAAGTAAAAGAATCTGTCGCCATCTGCTGGTCGAATGGAGCAATCAGACACCTTTGAGCCACACAGGTGCAAACAATGATGCAGTGATTTGTTCAAACAAAAGGGCGCGAGGAGGATGAGGAGGAGGAGGAAGAACCTGCAGCTTTTCAACCATGGCAGACCGCCTATCAGAGATCCAGAGTGAAGCCCGTCTCTCGTTGCACTACATCCCCTCAGGGCGCCAGCTCCCCAGGACGCCTCCTCTGGCGAGCGTGAAGAAACAGCTGGATTTCTGCAACGAAGTCTCCAACCAGGAGCATGAGGAGCTCCAGCAGAGTGTGGAGGTACATGTGCGTGACGTCACTGCTCGTCTTCATCACATTGTTGTTCTATTGGGCTTGTATGTGATCAGATCTGTTCTCGTCAACAGACCGACGGTATCGATCAAGAGGACGATATCCGAAACACAATGTATGACTTCAACACTTTGGGGATAAAATCAGGTGCCAAATGATCAATACAGCAACTGATGCCCTTATTGTATATGCTGCTTTATTGAAAAATACTTGGAGAATACAAGTATTCTTCGATCTCATGTGTTGAACCAATGTTTCCCTCAACAGAACCAGAGGACCCAAGCGCCATGCTGAGAGGGATGACGGGCTATCAGCTGACCCAGACTGACTCTGAGTTCATGGAAAAGATGAGAGTGGAGAAACTTGTCAAAAAACTGAAGGTATTTATTTTGCTTTCTCTCTGCACTGCTGCTGTTTGCTTGCAATCATCGTTGCTTAACGTTTTCTTTATACCAAGATAGCGCTGTGCTGATTATTCTGACCATCCTCAGGGAGATCTGGAGGAGCTGCAGAGGTCGTCCGTTAAGGAAAATACGTTGTTGAAGCTGGCCTCGGTTTCCAGGAAGGAAGCACTGGCTGGACTCCAAGCGGTGAGTTTGAACAAGATCGTACGACGACATCCCGTGCACACGAAGTGTACAAAATAAAAAGAAGTGTCAGCTTTTAAGTAACTTAAAGATTCTTTATTTGGCATTCGTATCGCAGCCAGTGCACGCTTTCATGCAACAGCAACCACTTGATTCCTTGTACCGTAAAAGTCGGGTTACAAGCCGCTACTACCTTCGGTGGGTGTCCCCGTTGGCTCCCCGCTGTAGGCAGCTAAGCGCTGCTGCTAGCTCTCTGCTAGCGCTGCTGCTAGCTCTCTGCTAGCGCTGCTGCTAGCTCTCTGCTAGCTCCCCGCTAGCTCCCCGACAACAACCGACGGCAGCGGGGCCAGCCCCGGCTCGATGCCTGACTCGGGCAGAGGAGACGCGGGCAGTAGCTAGCAACGGGGAGCTAGCAGCAGCAGCGCTAGCTTGCTACAGCGGGGACACCCACCGACGGTAGTAGCGGCTTGTAACCTGACTTTGTTACGGTAGTTCTGTAGCTGATACGACGCGTCTGCCCTTTTTTACCACCCTAATAACTTTTGTCTGAATATTCTCTGAACTTCTGGTTCAATGCGTTTTTACTATCCTTTCATATTGCCCCGAAAATAGCGCTTTTTTTCCAAAAAAATGTCTTCCCCCGTCAAGGTCAACGACTGTCATAAAGATGATGGATCCTTTGAGATCATTCCTCTGGCGTTTACAACCCGTTGGATAACGTCGGGTGGAAATTCACGCGCTTCAAACTGGAGCCTGCAGAACAATAACATGGCGCACACGTTCTCTAATCCTAAACTTGTGTGAAGTCAAATGTAGTTTAATTTATCCCGCTAAACCTGTTGTTTTTCCGCCAGCTCCCGTCTGGTGAAGACCTCACCGACTGGGTGAAGGTAATCCTGAAAATAACATCGCCATACACCGACGTCGCACACCTCGACGCCAAGTCTCTCCTAGCCATGGTGACGAGAAAAGACATTGAAAGAGCCATGGCTGCGAAGAGGATGCTCATCCGAGTGAAGAAGAGGGTGGCACACGCGTCAGTAACCGCTTGCTAGATGTCAATGTCATAAATTACTTCTCTTTTTTTTTTTTACACTGTGTTCGTAGGTTTCAATTTTCACTGAATTCAGTCTATTTCTAACTTGTATTTTTATGCAAGAAGCCCTTTTTTTAAAATGTCCATCTGCATGAAATATCCCAGGAAATTGTATATGTATTTATCTCTGTTGTTGATTCCTTTTTAAAACTTAGGAAGCTCATTACCCCTTCCGTGACAGGGCAGCTTGAACAACTAGTTGCCGTTGGGCAGGTAAGAGAGGCCTGTCCAAGTTTTTATTGTTTCGTGAAGTAATTCTTTTCATATACTTTTATTTTCTGTTTCCAGCTGAAGATACTGGGACTAATGAGGGAGTTATCAGACCTGAAATCTGAACTTTCACAACTAGAGGTGAGAATCTGATTTGCTTCTGTTAAAGTAAAGCTTGAAAGCATTTGCTGCGCTCTAAAGAACTGTCTCTTCACAAAAATTCTACAAGGGTCTTAACATGCAGCTCATCGGCCAAGAAGCACCAGAGGTCCCAGCAGAGGAAGCGGCCGCTAAAAGGCCAGCGACGCGTCCCGTAAAGGAAAGCGCAAACGCTCTCGCTGCGACTGAGATGCTGCAAGACCCAACGAAACAAAGTAAACCAACGAGGAGCAAACTCGGGGACAGTCTGACTGTTGTGAAGGATGATGACGTGAAACCTCTGAAGACTAAAGCAAAGTCTGGAGCTGCGGCTCAGAAGAAGAGAGCCGGAAGGCAGAAAGCTGAGGCGCCGGAGTCTAACTCTCAAGAGTCTGTGAGAAGGATTCCTCTACAAGGGAAGCCTCAAGCTGCTCTACAAGGGAAGCCTCAAGCTGCTCTACAAGGGAAGCCTCAAGCTGCTCTACAAGGGAAGCCTCAAGCTGCTCTACAAGGGAAGCCTCAAGCTGCTCTACAAGGGAAGCCTCAAGCTGCTCTACAAGGGAAGCCTCAAGCTGCTCTACAAGGGAAGCCTCAAGCTGCTCTACAAGGGAAGCCTCAAGCTGCTCTACAAGGGAAGCCTCAAGCTGCTCTACAAGGGAAGCCTCAAGCTGCTCTACAAGGGAAGCCTCAAGCTGCTCTACAAGGGAAGCCTCAAGCTGCTCTACAAGGGAAGCCTCAAGCTGCTCTACAAGGGAAGCCTCAAGCTGCTCTACAAGGGAAGCCTCAAGCTGCTCTACAAGGGAAGCCTCAAGGTCCTGCAGATGCCGGGGTTGCTCTGTCCTCCTCTCTGCAGGGCAGGAAGCGCTCTGCAGAAGAGGAAACCCAGCCTCCGGCCTTGAGGAGATCCAAGAGGATAGCCAGCAGGAGGTGACCGTAGCTCTTAAGGAAACGAGATGGCTCGCGTAACTCTTGTGGATTTTTAATTGCTGAATGAATTCAAACAGTTTGTTGTGGGTTTTTTAATTTATTTTTTAGTAATCTGTATTTGCTGTTTTATTTGTCACATACAATGTAACTTTCTTGACGTGTACAATAAAATACAATTAGGAATTTTAATGTTGAACTTTATTGTTGGGGGTCAAAGGTCAGCAGCACGAGAGCCTGAACCAAGCTCCTGACAACCTGAATGAAATGTGAAAACGCACTCAACTTGACTTTAGGAGAGAAGATCAAACACACGAGAGCTTCTTATCGACATCCGGATGCTGATAACATTGTTATTTCATAGATTTGATATCTTAATTGTGTTTTAATAGGGTTCCTTCTGCAGTGGTAGAGTTAGCATTTAGATTAAGGACTTTGATTAAGTAAAAGCAACAGTTAAACATTGTGAAAATACTCAAGTACATGTCAATGTCCTGAATGTACTTGACTGTATTTTACTCTTGTAGCTGTCTAAACGTATCTAATTTAAATTAATGTTTATTCTTGTGGGTAGTTTGAGCTGTAAAATGCTAACATTTAATGAGAAAAGCATATTGTGTGTGTACGATTTAAATGAGCAGAGTAACAATCAATGTTTCATGTGTCAAATAATGGCACAGTGTAATTAAAGTATACTATTTGCATCTAAAATGCAGTAAAAGTATGAAATAACACAACATGTATTGTACTGTAAAGTACAAATACCTCAAAATGTAACTACAATACTTGAGTTTACATACTTGGTTGCTTTCCAACATGGTCCTCATTGTTTTTATTACATTTTTAATTCAAAGATAGTTCATATTTGTGCAAAATGGTAGTCTAGTAATAATAATATATATATATATATATATATATATATATATATATATATAATAGTCGTGGTAATATAAGTATTTGTAGTGATGCAGTTAACATCAGTTAAACAGATTAAGGGTTATTTTTAACTTTTAACTGTGTATAGTTTTTAAAAGTTATGTAAAAAGTGTAAAATTTTATGAACTTTACTGCCCTTTTACCGAATATAAATAAGAAATGTGTTGTGTCGAGTTAAACCTTTGAAAAACTTCTCCCTGCTGAAGTAAAAGAATCTGTCGCCATCTGCTGGTCGAATGGAGCAATCAGACACCTTTGAGCCACACAGGTGCAAACAATGATGCAGTGATTTGTTCAAACAAAAGGGCACGAGGAGGATGAGGAGGAGGAGGAAGAACCTGCAGCTTTTCAACCATGGCAGACCGCCTATCAGAGATCCAGAGTGAAGCCCGTCTCTCGTTGCACTACATCCCCTCAGGGCGCCAGCTCCCCAGGACGCCCCCTCTGGCGAGCGTGAAGAAACAGCTGGATTTCTGCAACGAAGTCTCCAACCAGGAGCATGAGGAGCTCCAGCAGAGTGTGGAGGTACATGTGCGTGACGTCACTGCTCATCTTCATCACATTGTTGTTCTATTGGGCTTGTATGTGATCAGATCTGTTCTCGTCAACAGACCGACGGTATCGATCAAGAGGACGATATCCGAAACACAATGTATGACTTCAACACTTTGGGGATAAAATCAGGTGCCAAATGATCAATACAGCAACTGATGCACTTATTGTATATGCTGCTTTATTGAAAAATACTTGGAGAATAAAAGTATTCTTCGATCTCGTGTGTTGAACCAATGTTTCCCTCAACAGAACCAGAGGACCCAACCGCCATGCTGAGGGGGATGACGGGCTATCAGCTGACCCAGACTGACTCTGAGTTCATGGAAAAGATGAGAGTGGAGAAACTTGTCAAAAAACTGAAGGTATTTATTTTGCTTTCTCTCTGCACTGCTGCTGTTTGCTTGCAATCATCGTTGCTTAACGTTTTCTTTATACCAAGATAGCGCTGTGCTGATTATTCTGACCATCCTCAGGGAGATCTGGAGGAGCTGCAGAGGTCGTCCGTTAAGGAAAATACGTTGTTGAAGCTGGCCTCGGTTTCCAGGAAGGAAGCACTGGCTGGACTCCAAGCGGTGAGTTTGAACAAGATCGTACGACGACATCCCGTGCACACGAAGTATACAAAATAAAAAGAAGTGTCAGCTTTTAAGTAACTTAAAGATTCTTTATTTGGCATTCGTATCGCAGCCAGTGCACGCTTTCATGCAACAGCAACCACTTGATTCCTTGTACCGTAAAAGTCGGGTTACAAGCCGCTACTACCTTCGGTGGGTGTCCCCGTTGGCTCCCCGCTGTAGGCAGCTAAGCGCTGCTGCTAGCTCTCTGCTAGCGCTGCTGCTAGCTCTCTGCTAGCTCCCCGACAACAACCGACGGCAGCGGGGCCAGCCCCGGCTCGATGCCTGACTCGGGCAGAGGAGACGCGGGCAGTAGCTAGCAACGGGGAGCTAGCAGCAGCAGCGCTAGCTTGCTACAGCGGGGACACCCACCGACGGTAGTAGCGGCTTGTAACCTGACTTTGTTACGGTAGTTCTGTAGCTGATACGACGTGTCTGCCCTTTTTTTACCACCCTAATAACTTTTGTCTGAATATTCTCTGAACATCTGGTTCAATGCGTTTTTACTATCATTTCATATTGCCCCGAAAATAGCGCTTTTTTTCCAAAAAAATGTCTTCCCCCGTCAAGGTCAACGACTGTCATAAAGATGATGGATCCTTTGAGATCATTCCTCTGGCGTTTACAACCCGTTGGATAACGTCGGGTGGAAATTCACGCGCTTCAAACTGGAGCCTGCAGAACAATAACATGGCGCACACGTTCTCTAATCCTAAACTTGTGTGAAGTCAAATGTAGTTTAATTTATCCCGCTAAACCTGTTGTTTTTCCGCCAGCTCCCGTCTGGTGAAGACCTCACCGACTGGGTGAAGGTAATCCTGAAAATAACATCGCCATACACCGACGTCGCACACCTCGACGCCAAGTCTCTCCTAGCCATGGTGACGAGAAAAGACATTGAAAGAGCCATGGCTGCGAAGAGGATGCTCATCCGAGTGAAGAATAGGGTGGCACACGCGTCAGTAACCGCTTGCATAGATGTCAATGTCATAAATTACTTCTCTTTTTTTCTTTTTTTTTTTTTTTTACACTGTGTTCGTAGGTTTCAATTTTCACTGAATTCAGTCTATTTCTAACTTGTATTTTTATGCAAGAAGCCCTTTTTTAAAATGTCCATCTGCATGAAATATCCCAGGAAATTGTATATGTATTTATCTCTGTTGTTGATTCCTTTTTAAAACTTAGGAAGCTCATTACCCCTTCCGTGACAGGGCAGCTTGAACAACTAGTTGCCGTTGGGCAGGTAAGAGAGGCCTGTCCAAGTTTTTATTGTTTCGTGAAGTAATTCTTTTCATATACTTTTATTTTCTGTTTCCAGCTGAAGATACTGGGACTAATGAGGGAGTTATCAGACCTGAAATCTGAACTTTCACAACTAGAGGTGAGAATCTGATTTGCTTCTGTTAAAGTAAAGCTTGAAAGCATTTGCTGCGCTCTAAAGAACTGTCTCTTCACAAAAATTCTACAAGGGTCTTAACATGCAGCTCATCGGCCAAGAAGCACCAGAGGTCCCAGCAGAGGAAGCGGCCGCTAAAAGGCCAGCGACGCGTCCTGTAAAGGAAAGCGCAAACGCTCTCGCTGCGACTGAGATGCTGCAAGACCCAACGAAACAAAGTAAACCAACGAGGAGCAACCTCGGGGACAGTCTGACTGTTGTGAAGGATGATGACGTGAAACCTCTGAAGACTAAAGCAAAGTCTGGAGCTGCGGCTCAGAAGAAGAGAGCCGGAAGGCAGAAAGCTGAGGCGCCGGAGTCTAACTCTCAAGAGTCTGTGAGAAGGATTCCTCTACAAGGGAAGCCTCAAGCTGCTCTACAAGGGAAGCCTCAAGCTGCTCTACAAGGGAAGCCTCAAGCTGCTCTACAAGGGAAGCCTCAAGCTGCTCTACAAGGGAAGCCTCAAGCTGCTCTACAAGGGAAGCCTCAAGCTGCTCTACAAGGGAAGCCTCAAGCTGCTCTACAAGGGAAGCCTCAAGCTGCTCTACAAGGGAAGCCTCAAGGTCCTGCAGATGCCGGGGTTGCTCTGTCCTCCTCTCTGCAGGGCAGGAAGCGCTCTGCAGAAGAGGAAACCCAGCCTCCGGCCTTGAGGAGATCCAAGAGGATAGCCAGCAGGAGGTGACCGTAGCTCTTAAGGAAACGAGATGGCTCGCGTAACTCTTGTGGATTTTTAATTGCTGAATGAATTCAAACAGTTTGTTGTGGGTTTTTTTAATTTATTTTTTAGTAATCTGTATTTGCCGTTTTATTTGTCACATACAATGTAACTTTCTTGACGTGTACAATAAAATACAATTAGGAATTTTAATGTTGAACTTTATTGTTGGGGGTCAAAGGTCAGCAGCACGAGAGCCTGAACCAAGCTCCTGACAACCTGAATTAAATGTGACGTTGAATAGGAACACACGCCACAAATGGCTTTCTGTAGATTAGTAATCACAATTGTTGGTACTCTCTTTCGGTTTCTGTGAGATTATGAAATTTTTGCGACACCGCCGTCTGTCAGCGATAGTGAACAAGAAATGTCCGCTGTCGCAGTTTGAAGTCTTTCCCCCCGAGAAGTAATTCTTCGACGGCCGCGCGGCAACTTTGGTGTAACATTGTTTATCTTGCATTAACGCCCAATCGGTCTGAGCCGGGGGAAATAAAAACGCCTTGTGTTCAGCCTCCCGTGAGTCTGCGGTGGGAAAACATCGTCCTGACAGCTGGAATGTCTCGAGGCACCTTCTTAAATTACAAACTGACGGTCAGATTTGTCCGTCATTTGCCAGGATTTACTTCTCAAGCGTCTGCAGTCTTGACCGCTTTTATATTTTCCCACCTTGGGTCTTGATCCTCGACTTCTCCTGCAGTCTGGGAGGCTCGTTTCCAGGCTGACTGTAAGCCCCTGAAGCGGGATTTCCCTTTTTTCCCCTCATGGACACATCCATGATTGGCGAGATGTTTGTCTGATGGCCAAGACCAAAGTAACTCAAGCACAGGGTGGGACTCACGGCTCCATATCCTGCCATTAGGTTTGATAGTCTGATACCAATAAAGTCAAACTAATCGTGAGCGTTGAGTTTATTCTAGGACGGGTTTAGTTCTCTTGTTCCTGCATTATCTCTGTTTTCTCCTGTGGTTCAGCGTTCCTCTGGCTTTCTCGGCTCCTCTTTGCCAAACCTGGAGCCCTGAACTGCTTTCCAGAAATCGAGGCATGGGAACGTTGCCTCTAATGCGTCGGTTTCAGAAATGAGATCTTGTTTACGGAAGGAGTCCAAGCAGACGACCCAAGGAATTATGGGTCATGGATTATGAAGAAATTGCTCATGTCTTTCGCACTATGGCTTGATAAACTTCCCCCTGTATTTTGGCAGGTCTCGAACATTTCACAGATTTACTGAATATATCAATAGCCTTATGTAGTTTAGTATATTAAAGGCAATAATTGAAAAATTAAGCTTCTTACGGTGTACAATATTAGTTGAAATGTAACGCCATAATGTACAAAAACAGAATTAATGGTGCTTCTACAGCTACTTTATAAATTGTACCAGTAATACTTTTTGCATAGGTGCGTTTAGTGAGAGCCACCACTAGAGGGCAGTGCTACGATTGTTAACCCTCTACTGCACCTTAAGTCTTTGACCTTCTTACCCTTCACTTTATTTAAAATAATTAATAATTTAATAGCTGATGACATATTTCTGAATCATATGAGCAGATGAAGTGGGGATAACTATGCATTTTGGGGTCCGAACCCAATTGTAGAAACTAATTTAACACCTCTAAAGAAGAGATGTATTGGCTTTTGAGTATTTTGTAATCCTTTTGTATCCCACAGTGAAAAAAATACATGTATTTGAAAAAAATAAAATAAGAGGCTGTATGTTTCAATATAACTTTTCAAATGCACGTTGCTTATTTTCACCATAGATTTCGAAAGAAATCAAATTTTTCTTGATTCTTGCCACTGCAAAAAAATATTTAAATGCATAAGTAAAAATGTTTAATTGATACCTTGTCTGAATCTTAAAGAAATAGACGGCTTACATCTGTTAAAACACGAGTGTCAAGTTTAGAGAGCAGTAGAACGTCTTTGGTGTTACAAAGTTGTTTATTTTCAGACTGTCTTCCCCTGTTCAGCTTCAACACCGAGACAAAACGGTCCCTCTGAACCCAAAACCCTGCAGAAGTCCATCAGTGAGAGCTGCAGGACCAGAGGAGCTGAGGCCCGTGACCCGTCCATGACTAACGAGGCTGGAAGACATTTGTGCTCACCGACCGCATCCCAGATGTCAGAAGGGAGGCAAAGTGTGAATCCAGCAGCTCCGTTCTTGAGAGTGCACTTCACGAGAGGATGCTCCTCTTTAATGATGAGGTTTTAAAATAGAGCTTTGCTTTAATCCTCCGAGTGACGTGTTTGAACCACATTGTGGAGGAGAAAGTCTTTTCGTTTCGCTCCACTGATTAGAATCCACCAGGAAAGGAGAACACAGGAAGGAAGGAAGGAAGTCGTGGAGGTGTTCAGAAAGCAAAAATGACTAAATATTTGGACAATGTCTGCACATGGAATGCAATTTAGTTAGAGTGAACATGAAAGTTATTCAGCTTCCCTTGAAACCACTTGACCGCTCTCGTATTCCCTCTATCTATGTCTGCATATTTAAGCTTGGATGTCGTCTTCTGAATCCGTCGTGAGCTTTATTAGTCGGAGACGTGTGCACTGAAAAGCCACCGGGCCTGGTGGTCTGCATGAGGCTCCCGCTGACATTAAGATGGCCACAATAGGCCATTAGCGCTTTTGGAACCGCTCTATGAAAAAGGCTATAAATACCAGTGGCCCAAAAAAGGAGGTAAACCGCCTCCCACACACACACACACACACACACACACACACACACACACCTGTAGTCAATTAGTCCCTCTGCCTGCTGTATCTCATGTAACAGACTCAAGTTCACTTCACACAGCTCAGTGTGAATTCTCACACGCACAGTTACTCTCATTGTGTATTTTTATTAATTTCTAACGGCTTATATTACTAATTATAGTCGGTAATTAGCACCAGATGTAATTTATAAACTAAAGAACCCAGCGAGAGAGATGGTAAAAACTCTTATTTGGTCGGTTTTAGGATACATTTTAAGGGGAACTATTTGTATAATATTTTATAAAACACATCAGCTGTTGATAACTAGGATTATTTATATTTATATTTTCACCCTGACTATATTTCTCTTTGGGGTCATTTTCTCGATTTTTCATCATTTCTTAAATTCACCTTTTAAAGGCACTTGCATATGATGATGTGTTATATATCAAAATGTGCAGAACAATCTCAGCTCTCTATACAATGCGGCACCATTGTCATTAGGCACAGTTTAAAGAGATAATGTGACTCTAAAGCTGAAAAAAGTCTGATTTCTGAAATCATGTCATGTTTTGCGACCTTGTTTTGGATTCAGCGCCCGTGAACTTGGACAAACCTCCACCGCAGGTTCTCAGCAGCGACCTCGTTCTCAGTCAACAGTTTCTGTGTGTAATCTCCCCCGCATGCGACTCCACAGAGCCAATGCAAACTCGTTCTCCTGGCAGACGAAGACAGAGAAGCTGGACAAACAGGGTCCAGAGCCGAGCTGAGGAGGCACAGACCCACTGAGAGCACCGACAGTAGTCTTCTGCCTTCCCTTTGGGCCCTGGCTGCGTTCTTGTTATTGTCCCGTCTCTGTTTTGACTCGTTCTCCAGTCTCTGTTCCTGCTCTGTGAAATGACACATGCCTGTCAGACACTCTGAGTCCTGTTGGCATCACCATGTGAGATTAATGCTTCAGCACTGACGCATTGAGCCGAGAGACCTGGATGGAGTCGATGAAGTCTCCCACAGAGGCGGCTTTCAGCTGTTTCTGTGTCTGGAAGTCATGTTGGTGGAGAAGAAAGAACCGTGTGACCTTTAGGGATATCCCTTTGTCTTTAAGGGACATTTAATTCCCCCTTACATACAAAATATATTAATAATAACACAACCATGCTCTTTCCCGTTTTTCTTTTGTTTCTTTTGGTTGACACAGGCAAATAGTGGCGTAATTAAGGTTTTATTTGGAGGACTTGGAGGCTACATTTTACTCAAACTTTATAAAAAAATATAACATTTGGTCCCAGTCTAAATAGAGTAAAATCTACTCTTGCCTCAGAGTTAATAATTCAGAGTATGTTTTACTCTATTTAGTGTTCATATTTAACTCTATGATGATATATATATATATATATATATATATATATATATATATATATATATATATATATATATATATATATATATATATACATACTAGAATTAGATTCAATTCTATACAGTAAAAAAGGATGCAATTCTATATACCGTACATTTCGGGTTACAAGCCGCTCCTCGGCTGATCAGTGTGCCCGCTGTAGCAAGCTAGTAGCAATGCTAGCTAGCGCTGCTAGCTAGCGCTTCTGCTGCTACCGGCCACTGCTGCTGCTACTGCCCGCGTCCCCTCTGCCCAAGTCGGGTGTCGAGCCTGGTCCCGCTACCTTCGGTGGTTTTCAGGGAGCTAGCGGAAGTTAGCGGGGAAGTGACGGAGCGCTAGCAGGAGCCCCAGCTGGCTACAGCGGGGAGCTAACGGGGACACTGACCGAAGGCAGTAGCGGCTTGTAACCCGAAATTTACGGTAGAATTCTATATATATTCTATATAGTTTATAACTACGAGGAGGGAAAAGCTTACTGACCTCTATCAGCGATGAAATCAGGACAATAAAGCAGGTTTTTAACGGCCATGTAATGAGGAGTGTGGTGTCACGAGAGGAGCAAATATAAAACAGACTATAACATTTTATATTATACAATCTCACCAATGAAATGATAACAAATATGAGGCACAGGCTGATATTTCAACAGAACTTAAAAGAGGAGCATGTATCGCTTCCAGGGGCTCCAGATGTGCAAAAGCATCCAAATCAAATAAACGACGGTCAGCGGTAATTAAATACAGACACAACAGTTTTCAGGTTGTAATACATAAACTAATCAGGCTAAAGGTACTTTTGGCACATCGCAGTGCTCTGTATAGGCTTCTCATTTGGAGGCCATCGCACATCCTCACTCAGGGGTCAGTTTACTCTGCTCCCCAGAGGAATGCTGGGAATTGTTTGCCCCTGTCTGCTTCAACTTCTGCTCCTTCTAGCCAGCTTAGATTAGCTGTTTCTGGATGCACACACACACACACACACACACACACACACACACACACACACACACACACACATTCATGTATTTGGCCACTCAAGATGTGTTTTGTATGTTGCCCCCTGTGAGGAGCACAGTGGCTCTGGTGTTCTTGCTGCAGCCTGTGTGTCTTCATGGTGTCTGAGAGGCTTTGGGTGGAGGTAGAGCAGGACTGTGTGTGTGTGTGTGTGTGTGTGTGTGTGTGTGTGTGTGTGTGTGTGTGTGTGTGTGTGTGTGTGTGTGTGTGTGTGTGTGTCCGTATTGCGTCTTGAGTGTGTGCTTTTGAACCCGTGGAAGACAGAATCTGGGATCAACCTTCGGTTTTCTCGTGCTGGCGATGGCGGCGCTGTGGTCTGGTTGGCGCGGCGTAAAAAGTGAGCCTGTTTTTGAAGATATTAATGCAAATATTTTGCCAAGTGCGAGAAGAAAAAAAAGTGCAGGGCTTTGTGGCTTCGTCTGACACACAAGCAGGAAGGAATTCAGCTTCTCTGTTCAACATCACGCTCCAGCACTTGACAAATGTTCTTGAAAACACATGACAATACTCTCTAATGATACTTTCAACTGTTGCGCAACTCACATACCTGTGGTTTGGTGCTCGGCGGAGATCAAAGCGTGTAACGTGCACAATTACCCGTGAAGGAGGTGGCTGTAAATTCTCCCCCAATACAACTTGACATATAGAAGAGGTGGAAGAAAAAGGAATCCATCATTTATGTGAAAATGATCCCTTAATTAGTCTGGACAGCTCTGACAGCCATGGTTCATGTCTACTTTTTTGTTATATTTCATACCTTCATACCTCCAGTTGCATGAATGTCAGACAGACGGCAGAATATGAGTTTATGAGTCCCATATTTAGCTGTTTTAAATGTTAGTGTGACCGAGCATTTACTCTTCTGACATGAGCGGTTGTGGCGTCCCCAATAAATCCCTATCGATAAATCGGCAGGGCTTATATTATCTTTATTAGTTTATTGCAAAAATATGTGCGTCAAACCCCATTACAGAGTACACTCAAGTCAAAGTACAACTTGTTGTGCTGTGTATTCCTAGAGCAGAAGTAGAAACCAGAATAGCTAACGCAAGTTCATTTTGGAAAAATGCACATTTCCTTTGAATGTGTGATTAATGAGGCAAATCCTTCAGACTAATATGCTGGTAACATTGTATTGGTCTCATTTTGAGCCATATTAAGTGTATTAGAGTGTGAGAATGCAGAGTTTCACACTTGTATGGTGTTCAAAGAAAACATTTATTCAATCCCCTGGACATGACTTGAGTCCACACTGCTGTTAAATTCGTGTTTATCTTCTGTTTAATGTCGTCTACATCATTTTATAATTGCATTGGAGCATAAATACTGTGCGGGTGAAAGAATCACATCAACACACCCTGGTTTAAAATCCCTTCACTCAATTTAACACATTCATAAGAATAGTACACATGACATATTAACTCAAGTTATTATATACAATACCTACCGTATGCCTGCAGAATACGTTTTCTAAATACGTTTCATCCTCATAAACGTGCCACGACACGTGGTTAATGAACCGTAAATAAATAACGCACTCTTATGTAGCGTAAAGTCAATGTTTATTTTTTGTCTCACTCGGGTCGCGAACAGCTGGCACCTGGGTGAAAGTCCTGTGTTTGTTTGACCCGTCCCACACGCACTTAGTGGACTTTCTCGCGTGTTAATTATACCAGTTAACGTTCACTTGCAGCTGCTTGTTGTGCTACGTCTCTTACTCTCACCGAATTCAACGACATCGACATTCTACGCGTCCGAAACGTCCAACGTCAACATTTTCTTCCTGCCGAAATTCATGTCTGTATATATCCAGCGTGACATTGACTGCATAACCAAAATGTAATGGACAAGTGTAAAGGATCAAAGAAGAAGGTGGAAAAATGCTGCAACAAGCTTCACTCAAACATTTGCCCCAAACCCGGTGAGCCCAGACTTTGGCCCGACTGCGGACCACATGAACAGACGATGACTCAGCAGCTTTTCAAGCTGTGAGCAAGCTCTTTTTTTGTTCTTCTTTTCTTTTTTTTTAGCCATCTAAATGTTATTAATTTACTTCCCACCATCAAACAGCAGTAGTTTCCAGTCCACACAGATATTTGGCTACCGTTCCAAGGGCGGCAGAGGAATGAGACGCGAACCAAAGCGTTTGGCTCAAGCTTACAGCCAAATAAATTAAACGTAGAGAGGGAGGCTCTCCAGCTGCGGTGAGCTCTCGTATGCATGCAGCGATCGTGACGGACAGAGATTACGTTCACGTCCAAGGCCGGCGAAGAGTGCTCCGAGTCAAATGACAACATAGTTCACATAATGTGGATGAAAGTGGGGAAAGTATTATAACTCTACGCATACCACTCATCGTTTTATCTTCAGACGAGATTTTCTTAAAGAGCTCGAATGTTCCATTTTATTTTAAAGTGGAAACTGATTTTGACGTTAGATACTTTAAGCTTGATTCTGTTCTGGCTACAAATACAGTGTTATAAGTACACGTCCTCATCCTGTGCTTATATAAATTGTATACAGTAACAGTAAATGTGTTTTAGCCGCCAGAGAATTTATAATGTGCAGTAATATTGCACTTTAATTTCACGGTAACGTCATAAAAAAAAAAAAAATGTTCAGGTTTTTTTTCAATATTAAAGTGCAAGTACTTGCTTTTCTTTAATTAGGAGTAATACCAAAAGTGACAGGTACTTTTAATATACTGTCTAGTCCAGTCAAATGTATTTATAAAGGCGTTCTGGCATCAGGCAGCAGTCAGGCCGTCTTTAGCAGCTGCTGACTGACAGACTGCAAAGTAGAAAAAGTAAACATGTAGGGATCATATTTGCCGTTTTTCATAATATAATTACTTTAATCTTCCTGGAAGCAACCCTGCCAAGAAACACAGGGACACAAGGCCATAAAACTGTGCACAATAGCGCTATTGATGGAGACCTTTTGAGAAACGTGAAAGCACCTCGAGGATGCGTTTCTTTTAAAAGTCTTTGTAGGCAAAACAGTCCTTTGAATTGCATTATGGGAAGTGTAGGAGGCTGGATATAGTCCCTGTTATAGGCCAAGGCCTATAACAGGGACTAAAAGTCAAGATATCTCATCCTCTGCAGCCTCAATTTTTACTTTTTCTCAAATCTGTCTTTGGCGAATGTTCTGGAAGTGTATTAACAAATCGCTTTAAAGAAAAAACACATGCACGAACTTTAAATCTTTCCCAAAAACAATAATTTTGCTCCTGTTGTGTTGTTGTTCAGTGTTTTCTTATTTATTTGTTTTGGCGAAATATCGATTACATGACGCCAAGGTACAAAAAAGTACATGAAACCTTTTTGAATCGAAGAATATATATGTTTTCCTCCACTATTAGCACCACATAGCACTGTTAACCGGATAGGTGGCTAATGCTATGTTGCTATAATACTCAATAATGCCATTGTTAGACAAGGAATAAAAGGTAATAATGACACCTGTGGAAACCTTTTACATCCTAAACTGATCCTATCTAGTTGTGCAAGTTCTCATAAACTGTCTGTAGCTATACCTAAAAAATATAATGCACTTTAAAACTAATCAATTTATATTTAAATATACAGCGTCTGCACAGGGAAGAGGTCAGGGTGGCCATGTGGGTCTAAAAACACAGGACTTTCACCCAGTAGACCACTGTTTGTGTCCCGTGTTAAACCAGAAGTCAATGTTGAATTATTAATCTCATAATTTCCATGATTAACAAACGGCCCTTCTATAATTGTTTTGACCCCAGTAGTGTTCTTAGTTGTCTTGCAGGAGCACGGCTTGCTCGTGTGAAAACGAGAAATAATGAGAAAATAAATGTGCGGATACGTTGCAGGGTGGTAAATTCACAGTGCAGTTCTCCCAGAACCAAAGTGAACTCAACCATTAACTTCAGCCACTAAATTGGAGTAGAATGATTAATTATTCCTGGTCTGCTGAAACCGAGACGATGGCATTATACTTGGGAAAACATCCACACTGGGATCCATGCACACATTCCACACGTCGACATGTTTCCAGTGCAGTGACGGACAGAAAAGGGGGCGGGGCTTGCAGCACAGAGCCGAGGTGATCTGCCCCCGTACGACCACGCTGTTTCAGCCGTAAAGGCCTCAGGAGATGTTGGTGTAGGCGGTTAGCGTCTAATGATCCGTTTCCTGTGATACCGCGTGCTCTGGTTCGCTCTGTAATTGGCGTGACTTCACCGAAGGGAAAACACGCGGTGACAAAATGAATAAACAGTATTCTGTTGCCTTTCCACACGCTTTGAATGGCTTGCTCACCGTGAGATGTTAATATAATATTTAAAGCACAGGTTTGGTGTTTGTGAGGCTCTTTATTTTTTCAAAAGGCTTATTGTATATCTGAAAATGATTAATTACATGGATTTGTGCAAATACAATTCTCTTCAAAACAGGCCTCTTAGATTCTGTTCCACGTCTTGTGAAGGTGCAACAAGGTAATTTGGGTGAAGAAAACCCTCAAATCTGACTTTTTTCTGTCTGTTGTTTTGGATCTGAAGAGTAGGGTGGTGCAACGTTCTCCAAACCCTTTTTCTTCTGTCGAGTGCTGCGTTTCTGTGCCAGCAGAGTCGTACATTTTGGTATTACAAGCACATGTGTAGCTTGGTCACTCTTCATCAGAAACAGATTTCTGGTGATTTAATTAAACGCATGTTCTTGGACATTTTCTCAGAGCAGTGAGACAGCTGCGACACTGTCTCTGAACTCTGGGTTTTGGGATCGGTGAAGATTGTCCGTGAAGTCAAAGCACATCGTTAGGCGGCTCTTAGTTTGGCTGTTCGACTACTTCAATTGTTTTGGCAAGAACAATTAAACACATCTTCTTTTTTTTAGCTGGAGTTTATAAGAATTAGCGAAATTATTCTCTTCGTCCGTGCCAGATCTTTTGACTCCCGGCTGCTGGCTTCAATGAAGGGATGAAGACAATCTGTGGTCTCCAGAACCTTTGGCCCATCCACCAAAGATGGAGAGGAACACTGGATTTGCAGCGCCGACTCGAAGCAGGCTCTGAGTCGGCGGGATTAACAGCCAGACAGAAGAATTCAGAGGTGGTCTTGAGAAAGAGAGAGAGAGAGAGAGAGAGAGAGAGAGAGAGAGAGAGAGTCGTCACCGCATTAAGTAACTGGTTCCAGCAGGAATCAGTGTGAAGCACAGCAGCCAGTGTTGACTGATATATAACCTTTACTTTGTTCGCCATGTGCGAGTTGTGACTGTAAACGTATATACAGTTGTGCCTCAGCGCGATGGGACCATTAGCCTTCTCGCCCCACAGCTGTAAGGAGTATTTGGTTTGCATCGTTTCATGTAATGACATCATGTCGCTGCATCTGTAAAGCGTTTTGGAGCCAAAATCGGAACAAAAACACTCCGCGAGGGACAGAAAACAGATCCAGAATATAAGACAGAGCTCTGTTAGCCTTTTACAAGTCACTCCATATACACACACCAAACCTCAAAAATGAACATTATAAAAATCCAGTGCTGGCAACAGTAAATCCAGAGAGAGCTCATGAATCTCTCCACTAGGATTTAGATTTAATAGTCGAGGTCCAGCATGACGGAGGGAGACTCAGAGGTGCAGTATTGATTCGTTTTTTACTGTTGAGTCTTTATTGTGTGATGGCTGCGCATTCTTACACTTTGGCACATGATTTTGCTTCTTTTGGCACATATTTCATTGAGTCTTCACCAAACTTGGTGCATACCATCTTTCGTTAACCCAAGACTAGTTCTTATTTGGGTATGATTTCTACATAGTGGAACATCTCATGCAATTCTGCCTGCAGGAGGCGCTACAGTAGCAGTAAAACCTTATATTTGTACAATGATTTATGCTGTGTCAGTCTAAACTCAATGCTGCTTGGCCTTGGAAGTAACGCTCTGGTGGCTAGTAGTTAGCAGTGCAAGTTTGGCCTTAAAGCAGCTAAATAAAGCAAGAAAATAAAGATGGTGTTGTCTTTATTTGCAAGAGAGGCCCTTGCAGAAACCTGGACTGGTCGACTCACTAAAATGCATGAAGAGAAAAACCATCTTCTTCAATTTTCTTTTGCCAAGTCGGTGGTCAAACTTTAGAGAACTCGACTGATGTGAAGCTTGTAAAACAGGTCATTGGCTCCAGTCTGCGTTATCACACTTTTTCAGTTTATAATGAAACGCGGATCCTATTTTCCCCTTCCTCGCTCCTAAATGCTAAATTATTTCCTTTCTCTACCAAATAGCCGAGAGGTGCACTGGAGGAAGTGTTAGGTCTGCATTTCTCTGAGTCGTTAGCCGACTTTAAGAGACGGTCTACCAGACGGTGCCCACCGACAGCCAAAACCGACAGCTGCGGGTCTGCTAAATGGAAAGAAGTCAGGCGATCCGAGTGGTACTCAAATATGTGGTGGCAGAGCTGGAGCCAGGATACACTGTTGAAATTCTCCTCCCTTCTCATGCATCCGGCTCTTGTTTTTCTTTCTCTATCATAAATAAGCTTAACAATGTCCCCTTTACAAGAAACTGACCATTAAATAGAAAAAAACTCCAAATCTGAGTGGAGGTTCAAATCTGGTGTTTGGGCCTTTTTCGCTTTTCTCCAAAATGTCGATGGAAGCTTCAGGAATCGGCATTAAAAGAAACAGCGTATTGAGGATAAAGTACATGTATAACGTCTCAGACTGTGTTCCTGTTACCCTCCAACGATCATGTCAGGGAGAGGTGCCAGGAAAAGAAATAAAGAGAGCGCCCACAGACATTTTTTTTTCCCAATGTCCACTTCACTTCACTTCAGTGTTTTGTTGGTTTTGGAGCATTAACTTATTTCTAGTTTTTGCCAATTTGTAGATGAAAACCATGCTCACCCAACACATTCTGATCACGATGACTGGATTAATCACGTTTCCGTCAATCATCACAGCTGCTGCGACATTAGGAAAAAGTTTGTGTGATGCTCACGGATAAAGACATTTGTTTTCAGAGACCAAAACATCAGAAAAGATTGTAAACGTCCCACTTGTGACAGAAACGCTGCGAGGAATCAGGACACATTAAACACAAACTCCTGCTATTGTCACAAAGCATCCACCTGTTATCGTCACTGCCGATCAAAAAGATGAAAGAAATCTGATTGAGGAACAGGAAAGGGAGTAATAAGAGTCATCGCCAGGGTTTTCTGCGCTCTGCACGTCGCTGAGACAACTTGGCCTTGAGATCTAAGTCGCAGGTCAATAACTACATGAACAGGAAGTCTGCATGCAGACAGTTATGAGGTCAGTATTTCCACTCAGCTGACTGCTTGTTGTTCTGTTGGGGAAACAGTCGTCTGACAATGAAAAATGAGGAATAGGTTCATCTGTTAGCTTTAAAAAGTAGTAAAGTGTGTAGGTGACAGATGAGTTTGTACAAATAAGTGTATTTTTCTCAGTTTTAGCTGACCGGTGAGTGAAGTCGTGATTATTTGCATTGCAAATTACTTTAACAAGCTCAAATTAGCACGCCGACTTTCAGCACAAAGAAGCTGACAGTAAAGATTTGTCGGAGGGGGGGAAACCAAAATGTTTTCTTTCCAAGCAGCTCTTGCGCCGAGAGAACATGTTAAAGAACTGAAACGGCAACACAAACAAAAAACACAAAGAATAATTCCCCAAAATGTGAACCAGCTGTCCTCCCCTCTGCCTCTGTCTGTTGCTTCCACGCAGTCAGGACTTTGAACAAACGTTGAACATTTTGGACATTTTACACCCAAAGATCGCATGCAGAGCTACACGTCCTCTAAATAGTGGATAGATTTCGAAATTGTTGACAGATATTCACGATACCCAAAAGGATCAATCCTTATATACTTCGGTGACTTGAATGCTCCTCTAGCGCCACCAACAGCTCAAATGTTTCAGCTATCAGGTCACCAAGTTCACCAAATACCGGACATTCCCATTAGCCTCAGCTGTACCGTGTTAGCATGCTATCACGCTAAGATGGCGGACGTTATACCTGCATGTTAGCGCGCTGACTTTACCCTTTAACGTCGCAGAGCAGCTATGACTGTGATTTCCTTGTTTTTTATTATACATTCTGACCTTTTTTTAGTTCTCAAATACAGGGAGAAAAACAAGAGAAAAGGAATTCTCTAATAATGAATGCATGTGAGAAAAAACAAAGCTCATTCTCTCCATGTTGTCTTTTTAGCCCCTTAAGTGGAAATTTAAACATGCTGGGAAAACTCCTGAGGAAGGCACAATAAAAAAGCTCTGGAACAGCTTCTAAATAGGCCTTGTGGTTAGATAGTTGTATTAACTACTGTGTGTGTGCATATTCTCAATCTTAACCTCAGCCATGTGAGACCCTGCCCTGAAATCTTTCTGCATGCAAAGAATGCTCCGAGGGGTCCAAGTCAGACGAGAGTCTTCCTCCTTGTGATGTATAGTTGTGCAGCTGATTGGGCCTCGGTTCGCTCCTGTCTTTAATAACGTCTAATGCTGCAAACACGCAGTTCCAGTAGTGGTTTCTCTCTCACACAGCTCCTCTTTTCTGATTTCCTCCCTCCTTCTCATGCACAGATCCAGAGTTTCTCCTCTCTGGGCTTTATGCAGCTCCACCCACCTGCAGATAAAAGCCAAGCCCTCATCAGAGCTGCTGCTCAGCGTCTGTCCCAAACTCCTCAAAGCTTTCTGATACTTCCAGCCTGCAGCAGCACACACTAAGGTGAGTGATGCGTCACGTCTGGCACAGCGGGATTTCACAATGTTTTGGTTGGCACGGTCACTGTGTTTAGGTGTTTTTGGAGCGGCAGTGACATCCAGGGAGCACTCACTAGCTCATGGTTTGATTTTGAACGTGTTTTTCTTGCATGGTTTATCCGATTGCAGTGACTTGACGGGATCGTTCAACCCATTTCTCTCTTGGAAGTAACTGTCAGATCACGTCCCGTTTGAATTCTTGGCACGACGCAAGAATAACTTTTGGAATTGCGTGAGCGGAAAAATGTATAGAGATAGAAAGGGCAAAGCAAGAAAACAGTTGGTAAGACAGCCTGCTTCACTAAGCTCACCGCTGTGAAGCCTCTGCTGACAGAAGTCTCTGCAGATAACGTCTGAGTTTTTCAAATGCAAAGAACATCCAAAAGATACACCTGGGAAGAATAACTCAGGCTTAAGCTTGTTAAAATAAATGCACGGTGCAGCATCTTGACAGGATTTAGCACCAGTTAATGGAATGTCTTGACATTTTGAAGATTTCAGTTTCAACAAAAAAAGAGTTGGCACTTTTTCATCCACCGTTTGAGGGAGAAAAGGATTTAGTGTTCAGGTTATTGTAGTTTTAACGATCCCACATAAATATAATGAAAACAAGATTAAAGTCAATTTTGAGAGAGAGGCTTTTTGGCAGTGCATTGGCATGAGTCAGAGATGGAAAGTTTGGGGTTCAGGAACTCTCTCTTTCGACCGAAAACACGCAGTGTGTTCTGTCTTTGGTGTTCGTTGTCATCCCCATTTGTGTCCCTTGCTGAAGATAGATTGAACAGAATGGCTTTGAGAACATGATCCAGTGCAGCCAGATGGTATCTATCCTCTCCGTAACGTGATGACAGAGCATCTGAGTGTGCACCTGCCAGAAAACAGTTGGGAATCCCTGTTTCACACCCGATATGGATTTATCGCAATGTTGAACGTGTCCAAGGTGAGGCGGTTGTCTCTGTGTTCTGCTGCAAGTGGACAGAAATGCGTTCTAATCGCTGCTATGACTCGGATGCAAGAGCATCTGTTTTGGTGTAGAAGAAGTAGAAATGAGGCCTGTCTGATGAGCTGAGGTGATAAGTGTCTCAATAAAAGTGTAGATTTACCACAAAGGTCAGTTTTTATGGAACTGAGAGAAACTTTGTTGGATTTTTTTTTTTTTTGCGGCTGTTTTTGCCATTTAACGTTATCATGTTCCTCCTCTCTTCGAGAGAAAACTCTTAATTAGGGGAAAATGCGGGTAAGCTGAAATAGTTGAGGTTGAACAAGTTGCACAATTAAGTCGCTGATTACCGTAAGTGTAATCCACTGTTGGCATCGGCAAAATGTGGTAGCAGGCAGCGCCGTGGAAACACACGAAACACCGATCTGCAGATGGGAGGAGGTCACGAACGCTCTAATCAAGAAATCTAGAGCCTTGCAATTTAGGGCAGTACATTTAGTTTATGTCTGATTGTTCTGGACGAGGGGATGGGTCATGTGCAGTGGAATCCATGCTAGAAAGAGGGAAACAGGTTAGCTCATGGTTCGGGTATTCAGGTAATGATCTGGTTTACAGAAACTGAATTTGATATTGTGCATTTACATGTCATGAAGCTCAACCTGAAGAGGTTTGAGTCCTCACTAACATGCTGCAGTCACTGAAGAGTCAGCGTCTGTGAACTCTGAGGTTTGGCCACAGAGAGAAGCTTTCTTCAAAACCATCAGCTTGTTGAAATTGAACCTTTATGAAACAGCATATTGAAACAGCACTTCGAGGCAAAGAGAAGAACACGCAACGTCTTGATTAACATGTGCGCTTTAGAGGTGGATCTTGTTCCCTTTGGACAGAGCCAGGCTAGCTGTTTCCCCTTGTTTCCAGTATTTATGCTAAGCTAAGCTAACGGTCGTATGGCTGTTTCTTCATATTTAGAGTAAGATATGAAAGCAGAAGCTGTACAAACGGGTTTATATACTTTATAAATTTGTCACTCTGTACATGTCTCAGACTCCCTCAAAGTTCTCACCTACTGAACAGGAAGTGTTTATGTGGCTCAGAGGGAATGTGTCTCTTGATCCCGCAGCTGCAGACTCTGTGACTCGAGGCCATGTGTCCAAACATTCTCCGGCTACCGTGCAGAGCACTGCAGCCGAAGAAACGTCTCAAAATGCAAAATATAAATCCCTCGTAAACTGCAAATTGCGTTGTTAATCATACGCATGTTTCTCCAAGCGGGGTGCCGCTCACATTAAAGTGATCCATGTGGGATAGTCCACTCTGGAATTAACGTTTTACATTTTGCAGATTTACTGCAAAGTATCTCTTATCTAAACTCCTAAGTAGACAGAGTCGTAGCTCTTATTATCCCTCGTAAATACACTCCACTGCAAAAACATCTGGACAGTAGGAAAAGGGAGGATCATATTTTTTCTGTGAGTGGCATTCTTTACGGTGTGACTGCGTAACACATTAAGCTTCCCGGGACTGTCGTCATATTCTGTCACCGATCAGACAATGCATGCATGTTGGAGCAATAATTTAATAATCCCGAGCCATTTTTATGATCTCAATAAATTGATATATGTGCAAGAATGCAGGCAGCCAAAAAGCCCAATGAGAGGTCTGCATCTTCGAGAGCTACAGTTGGAAAATGCTTCATCAAAGTGAAACGGTCATTAATCAACCCTCTTTCAAAGCAACATATAATCACCACAGATCTTTTTTAACAGTGCACTATTGTAGTAGCCCTATTGTTTCATGTGTTTGATGTCCTCTGTGTTTGAATTGCAAAAGCATAAATTTTTGTGGTCAATTTGTGATGGAAGTGGTGAAGGAAGTATTCAGATATATTATTCAAGTAGAAGTAATTAGTAGCAGTAAAATGTTCAACAGTTAAAGTAGTTCTGTCATAAAATTGGGCCCTGTGGCTGATGTTTTATCATATATGATTACGAAATTAATGATACAGCTGCATCAATGTGTAAGCAACATTTTCCTGTTGCAGCTCACCGAGTTAAAGCTAGTTTTAACTCATTTAAATACAGTTTGCTAGTCTGGTCCAGTGGCTCCCAGCCTAAAGGTCAAGGCCCCTCTAAAGGGTCACAATATTAATCTGAGGGGTCGTGAGATAATCAACGCAATCTGAAAGAAGTAAAAACAACAACAAGTTTGTATTTATTATTTGGACTTTTCTCTAATCTTTTCTTTTTTTTCTTTTTACTTTTTAAAATGAATGCTATAAAACCGTCGGAGAAGCTAAGAGGGTAAATGTCTCTTTGGGAGAACTCTAACAACAATAAAGACATCAGAAACATAACAATACACTGGGCTGTTAGCCAAAAATAAAACTGGTTTCATCAAAATTGTCCGTAATATATTTACCATCTATTGTTTTTTATGTAAGATATTAATATGGAATGTAACTAGTGAGCTATGAGATAACTGTCATGGAGAAAAAGTACAATACGTCTATAAGTATGAAATAGCATCAAATGGAAAAAGTGAAGTCTGAGTACAAATTAGTATTTATGTACAGCGCTTGAGTAAATCCATGTGGTTCCGTTGGAGAGAAACAGAAGACGACATGTGGCCTCCTGCACAGTGTGGGCTGCTCTTTTCCGATTTACACAGTACATAAAATATATTTATGCAGCTGCAAACTGCCGAATTCCCTACTGGAGTCTGTGGTCTGAGCATAGTACGAGTGATCAGATCTGATTATTGGCCAAACGCTGTTATTGCCTACAAAAATAATCATTCACTAGCGGAGTGTCCCTCTGAGAGCCAGTGCAAATATGAGCGAGAGCAAGAAAGAAATGTGACAAAACCACATGAAGTTCAGGCGAAAGCTTGGATGAAATTTGGAAAAGGCTGAAAAGCATCGCGAGTGTTTCCTTCCTGCCGTTAAAGATAGTGGAACAAATCATTTAAAATAAAAATAAAAAGCTCTATTCGGGTTCAAAAATGCTTTCTTCCCATCCGTGTTTCCCATT
Organism: Myoxocephalus aenaeus; assembly: GCA_038501785.1. Lineage (NCBI taxonomy): Eukaryota > Metazoa > Chordata > Actinopteri > Perciformes > Cottidae > Myoxocephalus > Myoxocephalus aenaeus. The sequence goes on along the minus strand of JBAMJR010000047.1, from coordinate 1,604,734 downwards.
GATTTTTTTCTCTCCACAACGTATGTAAAAACCTGAAGTGATTCTTCGTTCTGAAGTGCTATTAAATGCCGTCCGCTGACACTAGATACTCTGTTTTGACAGAACTCAAAGCTAATAGGAAAATAATTCTCTTCCCGCTCCAATTTTTGCCTGAAAAGAAAATTGCGGCCAGCCGTCGGGTGACTTGTGGTTTCCCAGAGCGTATAGGGGAGGGGAAAATCTGTCAATGAGAAGGGTGAAGGAGGTTGGACAGTGGGAGGGAGGTGTCGGAGCAATTATGTGCATGTACGTACGTGTATGTCAAAGGTCAGAGGAGCAGTGAGCAAACACTGCGGTTGCCAATTTGAAACTCATCCCCGTGCTACTTCCCCTCGCGGTTATTCAGTTTGACGGCGCCTTTAAAGGAGGCTTTTCGGGCTGACCCCTCTCGTCTGCCGTGTTTGAGGCTCTGTAGACGTCTCGGAAACGGCGTCTCCGGCCTTCGCCCTGCAAAGAGATCGAGGAGGTGTGAAGGAATGCTGTAAAAGAGCAAAACAGGTCGGAAAGGAACTAGAGCAGACGTAGAACAAGTCTTCCCATCAAGATAAACCGAGTGGCGGGGAGGAAACTATGCTACACGATGATGGAGGCGGGATAAATCACCTGCGAGGAGACGGACTCCAGAATACTCCCACAATCTGACTTGTCAGATTAATGCAGTGAGCGACTGTTGAAGATGGAAAATGACCGGCGTGACGCACAAAACCAGCGTCCAGTATTAATTCCACTAAAAGCAAAAGTAAACCCTGATTGTGCAAAAGTGTTAAAGTCAGCCAGCAAACACAGTCTTTGGCAGGATGAATTGGTCTTTTATTTTTTGGCCACTGAAAGCACATGTAGGCCTCCTCCCAGTCTGTGGAAAACACCAGTAAACAAGACTAATATGGGTATCGATGACTTGGAAATCTAATTCAGCTCTGGAGTTTGGCGCCCTCTATTGAACTTGGCTTAGTTTGCAGCGAGATTGATCGTTTGTCTGACATGTGCTGTCAAAATGTAATTATTAATAAAAGGGATAACCTTACATCTACTGTCGAGCGATGCATTATCGTTGCGTTTATGCGTTATATTGTATATTTTTGATATAAGCAGGCCAGTAGATAATCGTTTGTTCTATGAAAAAAATTTGAAAACTGCCCTTCGTCCTAAAAATGCCTTGTTTTGTCCGACCCCAAAGATGTTTAATTTGTTATTATATAATCCACAGGAAAGCAGAAAATCTTTTCATTTTGAACAGCTGGAACCAGGACATTTTTTTACTACATTTTCTTTAACATAATCGCCATTTTTATTTCTGTTGATGGAGTAATCTCTTGAGACTGCCGAGTGAGCGCAAAATAATCACAGTGCAGGAGGAGTGTTTTTTTTATAAAGGTTGAACAATAACAACTCTCTCACACACACACACACACACACACACACACACACACACACACACGCATGCGTGCACATAGTCACACACACAGGTACATTCCCCAGATGTTGTCTTGGCGCTTTTGCTGCTTCTGTCAGCTGATCGTTGCATTCCTTTGTGTGTGTGTGTGTGTGTGTGTGTGTGTGTGTGTGTGTGTGTGTGTGTGTGTGTGTGTGTGTGTGTGTGTGTGTGTGTGTGTGTGTGTGTGTGTGTGTCTAAGTGTTTTCACACTGCACAGACAGAAGAGTTTCATGCATTTTGCATTATTTCACAAGTACTGCTGTAGGGCTTTTTTTTTTTTTTAGAAAGCAACCATCTAATTATGAGCCCTAAATAGTGAGTTGTCTTCATTTAGGGATGATGACAGTTGCAGAAACGAAAGGCCTTCTGCAATCAGTTTAAAACACAAAAGCCGTATCTGTAAGCGACGACACGCCTCCGTTCCTCATCGTTTGTTTATCGAGCGCTCGAGCCCCCCATCTGGAATCGGTCAGGCGGAAGAACACAGAGGAGAAATGGAAACTTGATTATTTTCAAAGCCGAGCTGGAGGTGATAAAAGACTCGTGGCTCATCACCAAGCGGGGCCGGCTGTGGTTGTAAGCGTTGGCAAAGAGGTTCAGAGGAACCAGCATCCATCACGGGGCCGTCATCAAGCGCGAGGTGTCCGAGGAGTTTTCAGTAAAGTTCATGCTCAAGATCATAGAAGTAAAGAAAGAATGAGGAAAGTTTGGTCTTGAGCTGTAAGGTCAAGTAGATATTGAATACATATATATATATATATATATATATATATATATATATATATATATATATATATATATATATATATATATATTGGAATGAAACGTTGTTCTTCCAGCAACAACAACACAAAGCAGGAGAACATAGTGAGCAGCAATGCATTCTCCAATAATGCACATTCAATATGTATTTCATCACATAAACCGCAGAGGTCTTGTCTAATAGTTGCCAGGTGTTGTACATTGTAGTCCATGTTCGGATGTAGATGTAATTCTCCAGCAGGCTTTATATATATTTATTAATAAATAAATATATATATACATATGTATTAATAAATGATGGCTGTGTCCCACTTACGAGAGGTCAGAGTATTGTGTGTGCTCATAGCTTACTGGGACACTGTTTGGGTTATATTTCATTTTCATGGTACACTAAGAGTACACATCACTGCACTCTCGCTGATCATTAACTTATGATTGAAAGCATATGTTGTGCTGGGAAACGTACTTTCTTGAAATTACCTGTTGAATCTTTAAAAGAGTAGGGGGAGCCCCTGAGAACAGGGTTATTTATTAAACCAAAAGTCCAATCATGAATCTGTTGTAATGGTGGAGTCGCTCTAAATGACCGTGTAGTAGGAAAATCACTCTCTCTCTCGCTTTAAAGAGCGACTTTACAGGGGAGGAAATAGCTTGCTTGGGGAAAGGGAGGCGACATAAAACCAGATGGAATCGGTAAAACATATTTTATTTACAAGGAACTTAGATTATTACAAACACAAAGAAAGAGGCAAAGTTCAAAATGAAGGGGATGCAGTTCAGATCAAATAAATACAACAAAAAGGACCCAGACCCTAGAACAAAATATTAGAAGGAACAGACCTTTATCAACACCAATCACCTCCCAAAACCTCACGACCCATTTCATTTAAACACATTACAACTGGGATAGTCGCACTATTAAGGATTGATGACTATGAATATGACATGTGTCCGAACGATAACGTTGCAAGAAAGCATAAAAGGTTAACGGGTAGGACCAGAACCTCTAAATAAGAGCGAGTGCTTGTTTTTCTAGGACGGAGGAAAGCCTCTCGTACACTTTGAAGTTCTCAGAGAAGCAGCTGACCCGTCTTTCAACCCTCTTTTCATTCGCCCCAGACCCAAAAATCACTTGCTTCAGTTTGCTGAAGACGGCTCTTCGCCCGTTGACAAATTTTTTAACCAAACATATTTAACGTCGGTCTTCAACAACTCAGTCGGCGACCACAACAGAAGCAGAATTGGCACAGAGCCAGCAGTAAAGCCCGGCCGTCCCCAGGAAACACAACAACTCCCGCTCAGTGGTTTTGCCAAAACTTTTGCACGAATAGGAAGAGCCTCCCTTCACATTTGGTCAGGTTGATAGTCGAGCATAAGGACTTATGACAGTTGTTTTTACTTCTTTTACGTCAAAACAGGCACCGTGTTTGCGTATTTGAGGCCTCGGCCCAACTGAGATTTTTCACTGGCAGCAGGATGCAGAGAATAACAAAGCATGTTTTCAAATGATTAATGTTGAGAACGTTTGGGTGATTGCTTTGACTCCGTTTTCACAACATTCAGTGTGCATACTGTAACTCTGGGCTCCACATTGTGCAATCACGTCTCAAACTTCATATAGTTAGGTACTTATCATTATCGTAGCATCAGAACATCGTGTACATAACTGCAAAACATACATAAAATACAATGACTGTCACCTTCTTCTTCCCAGATGTACTTGTTAATCAATCAATTAAATTCCAATAAGATTCATAATATAAAGTTGCCCGAGAGAGAAAATTAAATTGAGCAAAATAAAAAGGAAAGAAAAATATAACGACCACATTAAAGTCCAATGCAGTTTCTCATAGCCCCGAACAGAAATTATATTTTCACCCGATGCGATAGATTTAACAAAACATTTCCTGTGTAAATCATCTCCACTGGAGCAGTTTTTCTACTGTAGAGATTTAACTAAAAGCCAAAAGTGGAAACCTTGTCTCCCAGTGAAACACCTTGACCTTACCTATTGTCTCTGAAGACATCAGGTCACTCGTGCATCTCGTCCGGTGTTTGTCTGCATCGTCTCTGTAAGCCGTGAAGACTCGTCGTATCCTTGGAGGTTAGAGGGAACATGTGTTTCAAAGCTGTTTTTTTTTTTTTAAATCTCTCCTCCTTGATTTGCTGTCTTTTTTTTTCTTCTTCTTACGGCAATCGTCTCGTTTCATATGTTCCCTTTATGGTGTGCAGAGAATAACTTGCATTGTGGGTGTTTTGACCACAGCGATGATCAGTTCAACATCACCATGTGTGAAACATGTTCAATTTAGGAAATCAATACTTGAGGTTGGTTTTATATCTGAAAAAGATGTTTGAGTGAATGGCTCAAGCTGTGGGGTTTCAGGAGACATAGCAAAAAGGTTATTTAGTCTGGGTATTGAAACACTTAAATCTCCTTGTGAGTTGACAAGCTGTTTGTCTGCCTGTAACTTTTTATTGCCCCATTTTCTCTGCAGAAAATGTAAAAGCACCTATTTAGTCCTTTTGCTAAGGATCGCCAAATAGTGTGGCCTGTAAGTCTGTTTATTTCCAATTGGGAGGAAACAGGACTAATGGAAATTGTGACTATTACTGGTTTAAAAATAGCTTTAAAAATGTATAATATTATATAAATATGATTCTGCTGCTGTGGTTATGAGCTTGATGAACAGTGAAACAGATCAGAGGTCAGTTACAGAGAATACAGACTGTACTTCAAGGTGGACAGTGTCTGCAGGATCTGTCCATGGTGCTGGATCTATACATTCTTTAAAGCTTCTTTTACTTAAAGACAAAAAGACTGCATTTCAAATGATCCTGAGTCTTTCACATGAGGTTTTTAGTATATTTTTACTGTATGAATGTATATTTACGATGTGTGATTCTGAATGTGACTTTAAGGAAACATCCCATATGACTGAGATGTCCCCTTTAGCTCTTTTATATAAATCTTTATTTTACAATCACTATTTCATCTATTTTTGAAGTTGTAAATTGGAGCTTCAATTCTCCTACAAATCCAGTGTACAAGCAGAGGATGTTTTATCCTGATACCGAGCTCCTAGACGGGCTGCAAAGAAACAGTTCTTATTTTACATTTCTGGAACATTTACTTGTAATACCTCTGTCCCTACATTCCTCAAGGAAAGAGGTGTGCCTCAGCTGGATCAAGGCCAAAATATGTCTCCCAGTTGGAGATGGCAGCTTAGTGTTACAAACCCCAGGCCTCCGCGAAAGGTTGCCACCTGACATTCATCGAACCTGACATTCATTTTTTCACAGCAGGACTGCAGCTCACACCTGGCTGGATCCCGTGCATGGCCGCCGTCCCACTCATGCCTTGGAAAAGACCCAGAAAAGCGACCTGAACTGAGGGGAAGAAGAGGAGGGAGCAGACGAAGGAGGCGCAGGCCGGAGGGAGCGACGACCTTCAGTTAGAGAGGAGGACAAATCTGAAAGTAAGGGAATTTGACGTTTTGCGCGGTGGACCCATAAAACACATGTATAGGTGAATCGCACGTCAAACTCTGTTCAGCACATTTCTTTTGATTTGTGTATTCAAAACGCAATGCAATAAGTAAAGTGTAGTTATTGTTTCCAGGCTTAAATTCATTGATTTATGATAATAAAGTAGGAATTGCAACAAAATTAGTAAGTATAAACTAAATGTGAAATTCATATTTAACATTTATTATGGGAATTGATTATTTAAAAAAGCCATAGTTAAAATGTACACTGAAGTCATAATTCACAAGTAGCAACCAGTAAAAAACATATATCCCTACAATATTATCTAAATTTAGTGTAAAGCATTCTTGCAGCCACTTTAGTCACATTGTGAGAGTCAGCCTTTCCACCCAAATTCCCAGATCTAAGTTAAAGTTTAACTTTTGTGGGTTTCTTTGTTGCTTACTCTGGTATCCATTTCTATCAGATAATTATAGATTAGGAAATGTATGGTAAACATATTTTACTGTAAACGTATTCGGCCTGACACTACTTAGTTTGCATTTTTTGTAATTGCCCAAAAGAATAGAAAAATCCCAAAACTTTGATCTCTTCGGTACTGTTTCAGGACTTAGAAATACCACTTCGAAGGAAAACATACATTCACCCATCACTGTTTATTTTCCCACTGTGCGCTTGGCAGCACTTTGCCAATCTCTTTAGCAGAGACATGTTTAAAGGATTAGTTTCAAAATTGACCCCATCCCCTGAGTTGCCTCTTAATTGCGATATATGTTTAAGCCGCATGTGCGTTGTGTGTAATTCCCCTCAAGGATATGAGGCTCTGAGGCTTTTCCACAGTATGTTTGAATGTGTAAACAGGGGGAAAGAAGAACCAAAGTCAGGCAGTAGGGGGGTTTTGGTTTCACCACAGTGGGTTTCGTAGTTTCTTGACTCAGCTGCAAGACCGAAGAGCACAGCCTGCTGGTCGTGGACACACATGAAGGCCTCATTCTTAAAATGGTGTGTGTACAGTGTGTATATCCTAGTGGTGAAAGCAGCATATTACAGACTGCAAGACTTCTTCCCAGGCTCTTATTTCTGCTTGGCTGGAAAGTAAATGATAAAATTGACAGAAGAAACATCAATAACCAGTTAAAGTTAGAGTCAGCAATTCTGGAGAAAGATACAAACAAATACTAACACTGCGTTTATCTTTATACATCCATGGCGTTTCCCACGCTGTGCATGAGCATGAACGCCCCCTGTGCTGATTGGCTGAAATAGCATTGTTAGTTTCCCATTTGAAGAGAAAGTGCTGAGTAGGAACGATCTACTCACTGGATCGCTTAGAATTGCTGGTTCAACAATTTTAAGTGGCACTTTACACATTAAGATCAGTTTATTAACTCAGTTGTTTCATGTGTTTTATAATAATGTTTTTTTCTTTCTAGTAGTTCAGGGTTGTAATGAGACCTCTCTGCATACACTGTGTTACATTTTTATTTGCTTTCTCCTCCACTGCAGAAATATGGCAGCTGTACCCCTCCACTCTCTCTGTCTACCCCTCATCGTCCTCCAGCTGTGTTTATTACCTTTAGCCCATGGCGGGGAGTATTATGGACATAAACAACCTCCTCAACAGCAACAGCCCTTGCCACAGTACAATGATGGGTATCCTCAGCAGCAGTTTTTGGGGAACGAGATGCCACACCTGCCTTATGGCAAAGAAGCGCCATTAATGCCTCAGTATGGAAAAGAGCTTCCTCAGCTGCCTTTGCAAATGGGCAAAGGCAAAGGTGAGGTCAACTAGTAAAAACTGCTCGTGGCAATTATGTATATAAATATATATATATAGACAACTTTTGATTGACTAATTGACGGAAAGGATCGCGATAAACAACAGGTGTTTTTAAGTCCAGTCAATCTGTTTCATTTTTGGTGGTAAATTAAGAGCTGACCTAAATTGCCACCATAACTGAACTTTAGGGGGTGCCATAGTCATCTATTTTTTTAATTCAATGAGTAATAGCTATAAAGCCCAAACTGGAGTTATTAACCAGATTATCACAAACATTTAACTTTTTCTTAAACGTTCAAACTCCTCAGTGCTTGATGTCAGAAAAACTTGATGTCAGAAACATGTATATCAAATCATATCAGGTGCATTTGTGATTGATGTATTTTATCGATCAGTTTTGATTGACTTGGTCAACTATTCCTATCTATCTTTCCGGTCTGCCATGGGGGGGAATTTGATATTTGCTAATCAATCACTAGTGGCCAACATATTCGCATGAATCTAATGTCAGCCGGTGGAAAAAAACAAACATAATAAGGCATGACATATATTTCATATCGAATTAAACTATTCAAATAATTATTTGAGTTTCTATTACTCCTTGTTTCTGGAGCACAGATGAGAATGCTTGATAACGGCATTAACCCCGCCCATGGTACTGATTGGCTAATTGTTAGCTAGAACTCTGCGAAGTAGGCGGATTCAGAGGTCTGGACCCAGGCAACATCTATCTATCAATCGTTCCCTCTTGTTTACAGGACAAACATTCGCCAGAGGGGCCAAAGGTCCACCTCCACATATTCCAGGTGGAGAAGGTCTGAGAGAGGGACCACAAGGAGTTCAGGGCCCCCCAGGACCAACAGGACCGCCAGGCCCACAAGGCCCCTCTGGGCTACCAGGCCAGGGATTGCCAGGGCTACCAGGAAAGCCAGGGCCTTCTGGTCCTCAAGGCTACCCAGGAATTGGAAAATCTGGCATGCCAGGATTGCCAGGCAAACCTGGAGGACCCGGATTACCAGGACCAAAAGGTGACCTTGGTCCGTATGGTGGCGAAGGACAAACTGGACTTCGTGGGCCTCCAGGGCTCCCAGGTCCCCCTGGACTCCCAGGAATTTCAAAACCAGGAGGTCAAGGGTTTCCTGGCCAGCTGGGTTCTCTAGGGGAGCCTGGCACAAAAGGTTCACCTGGGTTTCCTGGTCCTCCAGGCCCCAAGGGAGAGAAAGGATATGGTCAGCCTGGTTTGCCAGGTTTAAAAGGACCTTACGGACCACCTGGTCCACCTGGAAATGCAGGCATCCCTGGGCTTGGCAAACCTGGCTTGAATGGTCTACCTGGACAACCAGGCATACCAGGAAAACTTGGTCCTCCTGGAGAGTCAGGGCTGGCAGGGCCTCCTGGTGATAGAGGTCAACCGGGACCATCAGGCTTGCCAGGAATTGGAAAACCAGGAAAAGATGGTTTAAAAGGACAACCAGGGTTCTCTGGAGGTAAAGGAGAATCTGGCCCTGCTGGTTTACCAGGGGGTCCAGGCTTGCCAGGTTATGGTAAACCAGGGTTTCCAGGACCTAAGGGTCACAACGGACATGCTGGTCTTCCTGGACCTTCAGGCCTAAAAGGTGATAAAGGTCATGCAGGTCTTCAAGGGGTCATTGGTTCCACTGGTCCTAGTGGTGTTCCTGGCCCACCAGGACCAATAGGGAATCCAGGTAGTCTTGGCTTCCCAGGGCAAAAGGGAGAAAATGGTGTTGGGGGACAAAAAGGATATCCAGGAATGAAGGGGGAATTAGGGCCCCCAGGTCTTCCAGGACAGCCAGGTTCGTCCGGTGGGGGTGGACAACCAGGACCAAGAGGTTTACAAGGGCCTATTGGACCGAAAGGAGAACCTGGTATGAAGGGTTCACCTGGTTCCCCTGGTGCTACAGGATTAACTGGATCAAGAGGAGAAGGGGGGCAACCTGGAGGGACAGGCTACCAGGGACCACAAGGTATCCCTGGGATTACAGGACCAGGAGGACCACTTGGACCTCCTGGGCTGCTAGGGCCAAAAGGCGAAACAGGCCTACCTGGTAAACCTGGCTATCCTGGGGAGGGAAAGCTAGGATCCCCTGGTCATACTGGTCCTCAAGGTAACCCTGGGCCAAGTGGCCCTGCTGGACTTCCAGGACAACCAGGACAACCTGGACCCCCTGGTCCTCCTGGACTATCATCTCCTGACCTCGGACAGATCCT